>OY856414.1:470110100-470490100 GCA_963693085.1 Alisma plantago-aquatica
CATCCCTGAATTTCATTTAGGCATCTCTTCTGTACCTCATCATTTCTCAAGGAGGTAAGAACAACATAAAACATTTGTAATGTTTTAATATGCGAAACATAAGTCCTCACAGGACTGAGCAAGGAAAGTTCAATCATTTCCTTTCTCAGTTAATCCAAGAATTCATAAAATGACATATTTGAATGACATTATCTTGTCTTACTTGTCATAATTCATGAATTATTCACTACCTCAGACTAACTCTGCCTTAAAGATTAATTCAACAGGCTAAGGCTGAGCACATACTCACTTTAAGTCCAGAAATTCATCATTTCCTTTTTCTTCAACCTGCAGATGTTGATTACAAATCATGTTGATATCTAAAACATCATCATTAAGGCTAGTAATCTTGGTTACACTGCCAAAACTTGATCCAATACATACATTACTGTTTCCCTAAATTCTCCAACAGTAATACTTAAAGAAGGATTTTCTTATTATGGATGGATCAGCTAGGGGATTCTCAGGCAATTGTCTCTCTCTTGCCTGTTCCCATGTACCTCTTCTTGGTGCAACATTGCTGCTCTCAGCAGCAACCTCCTCATGTGACCCAGTCATCTTTAAGTTCTTATTCTCTTATACGAGCAGAAGACACTATCTGATACATTGGATGACACCAGAACATACTCTGCTACCTTAGTCCTATGTCTCTATAGACTCAGCGAACCTAGAGTGAGCCATGGCTTTTGGAATGTGAGTCGTGGATGTATAGTTATGACATGTGTATATGTATGTATGTGGAACATGTATCTCATGATATGGGTTGATGATAGGAATGAAAATGCACAGTGATGTAAGCACCATGACATATGTTCTATGTGATACAAGTGTCATGTTGAGGACTTATACATGATAAGCTTTTGGCTTATGGTTCTTTTGAGAAATCAATTTTAATTTCCCGTGTTTTCTGATAATCTGGATGTTTAGTTTTATTTCCATGTTGATTTTTGATTAATCTCATTCGTGGTGCATCGGGTTGTCACAGTTCTCCACATGCAAATAAGCTTGAGCACATAAGGACCTACTGGAACTCCTTCTGCCATGTTACATTTGAACAACGCCTTGGAGACATCATATCTCTCTTGTCTTGCCAGATCTTGGTGCATGCTCTTAAGATGTGTTACCATCTCAATAGCATCCATGTTGTCATGTTGTCTATGCAACTCATAGTTCATGAAGCACATCATTAGGCATTTGACATCAACTGAGTAATGACCCATTTTCAGATTGACCATCTAATTAGAGTTTACTTGGATGATTGCATGCTTAACCAGATTGATCAATGTTTCAAGCTTGATCAATGATGGTATTATAATCATGATTCTTTAAACCAAATGAGAAACTCTTAATATTATAAATTTTAAATAATTTGGGTTTGAGAATAGAAAATCCTAATCGGCTAAAATTAGGATTTTTGTAGTATATGGATTCAAATTTTCATAAGTATAGTGGTGCACAAAATAATTTTTAGTATTTTATATACAACTCTGATTTAGTTGGAATTTGGATATGGTTTGCTGAACTCAATTATCAGTGTTCCTATAAAATATAAGAATTTTTAAAGAATTTTTTGACATGTTTTTCGGCCAAGTTCCCCCTGGACAAACTCAGTTGACCATGTATTCAAAATGAAATATAGCAGTTTTTTGTAGATCCCATTGGTATGCAATTTTAATTGTAGATTGGGAACTCAATTTTAAACATTATATTATATTTTCATAATTTTTGAAAGATTTTTTAGTTCTTTAGAGTGTGGTATCGGTCAAGTTTCGCCCAGGACAAAATAAGTCGACTATACATTCTGTCTGAAAAATAGCAATTCATATTTGATGTTTTCTTTTTATTTGTAACTCTGATTGATTTGAAATTTTAATTAGATATCCAAATGTTGTTTTAGACAATATGATATATTTTTCATAATTGTTGAAGGAGGTTTGACCTATTCATTAGATGATTTTTAGTAGCATTTTTTATGATATAAAAATTCGTTGAAATAAAATAGTGTAAAGTTGGATCAATTGCAAATTGACCCAGGTACCTTAATTGATCTATATGAGAAACCTTGCAACCAAGGATCTCTCATATTTCTTGATCCATTCTAGAGAAATGAAATCCTACCGGGAGAGGAGAGATAGGGTTTTGAGATGAGAAAGTGGTGGAGATGTTGACCTAGGGTTTCACTATTTGAGATATGGTGAAATCAAGTAAGGGCCAATTTGGTAGAATGTTGTCAGAGTTTGACCTATGTTTTTAAGATGCTTGTCACCTTAGATGAGTGTTTATTTCCCTCTTAAGCTTAGTATTCATGTTGAAACCTAATTCTATCAAATTAAATATTCAAAAACCTTGCTTGTATATATATGTGATTGGGTACTGACTTAGAAAGATATTAGGGAATTAAATTCTACTAATTTTGTTTGTTTCTCATTGATTGGAACTTGCTTAGTTCCTGATATATTGATTGAAGATCCATGGGGAATTCTATGGGTATATGACTATGCTATGTCATATAAATATTTCCTAAAAATCAGCCCAATGGTCGATATGCTTCGGAATTGAATTGACATGTATAGAATAATATTTGAATTGTATAGAATGAATTACACAAGTTTATTGTTGAACCATAATAAAATCAAATATGATATCTATACATAAGAATCAGAATGAGGTGGCAATATTCCCTATTAGGGTTTGTGTTGAAGAGTTGAATCAAATAAGTCAATTAATCAATGTAATACTTGTGATTGATGGATGAAATATGTTGAATGGAAACTAGGGTTTCGATATGTGTGAATAGCCCAAATGAACCATTATGCACCATGATGAGATTACTAAATGATATGATTCTTATGATGTGTTGAACAAAGGATGACTTTTTGAAAACTCTATAAGTTTTGTATTAAGGTGAGTATCACTAATAAAGCTAGACATTATATATAATGTTGTAAATGTGATGAAATGATGAAGTGTAGGTATTAATACTACAATTGAAGATGATGAGTCTTACTAATATGAACTAATCCTATGCATCAATTTTACTATAATTTATGAAGTAGTGAGTAGGCCTCACATGAATGTGGGTCATTTTATACAAGATACATAAGAATGACTTGTGAAGGATGACTAGAGATTATGGTGTAACAATATGTGACCCTAATTCATTATTTTAACCTAAAGTGAGTAATATAATAAGGAATGATCAATTTTTATTATGTAAGTTCCATTAGTAGTCAATAAAACTTATTTAAATATAAGAAATGATATGAACAAAAATGTACTGAATGGTGAAGGCAAGTTATAGGTGAAACTAATGAAGTTATATGACAAAGTCTTTAATCTTTTATTTTAATTACATGTGGCTTAACCCAAATTTAATGAAATATACAAAAATTTAAATTTGATGGATGTTAATGAGAAGAGAAGCATTGTATATCAATTGAATTAAGAATGAATGGTTCCAATAATGTATAGAACTTGAAATGAAAGAAGTTGAGACTAATAAACATAAAATGAAGGAAAAAGATGGGAATAAGTAGATGGATCTAACAACCTAACCTTAAACCTAACCCTAAACTGATGAGTATGTGATGCTAATGAATAATGATATTAAATGAAGGATAAGTAATGCATATGAGTATGGTTTAATTAAATTACAAGATGAGTTTCAAGGATATGAATTGTTTTCTAGAAATGTTTTCTTGGATTATAATTCTATGTTCAGATACTTGTATTTTGAGAATGGCCTTCTCTAAATAATTTATAATGAGATCACTTATGCATTGAATATAACCTTTACTAAAGAGTGGTATATAGTAAGTGAAGATTATTAAGTGTGTTATGCACATTCATTCTTTGAGATTTATTTTTTAAGCATATGAATCAAATGGAATAAGTATATGTTGCTTGATGAACCTGTTCTAAGTATGATGAATGACATAAGATGTTTATACCTATATTATTTCTAGTTTTAATTCCTTTGTGAATATTTGCTGAGAATTATGATATGGAATGAACTGATAAGAAATATGTTGAGATTGAATTTAACATGCAACGATTAAATTTGAAAACCCTGATGAGGATAAATGCTATACAATGAGATTATGTATCAGGATGAAAGCCCATTGATGATGGTAAAACACTAATGAGGTAAATGTTAGACAATGAGATTATGTCTCGGTCTGAAAGCCACTGATGATGACTACTATGAGATAATGTAGAAAATGGAAAGAATCATATCTGTTGCAAACTATAGATTTGTTGTGCCTCTTGATTTAACCATTGTCTTTTGGATAAGACTAATCTATTTCATGTTATTCTAGTTATGTGAGAATGCACACATATTATATATGATATTTTGATTTTTTTAAGATGAGTAAAAGAGATTAATTACTAGTGAAATGATGACACATCTAGCTACAATCCCTTAACACTGTGAGTTCTCCCTATGGTCCACACCGGGGAAACAAAATAGATATCCTTATAGTAATTGATGAAGGAAATGGTCCCTCTCCCATATGGTTGATCTATTTTGTCCCTCTTGCTTTGCTCGAGTCACTTTGTACCTCTTGCTTTGCTTGATCTACTTTATGAGAAGGATTTCTAGAGTGTAGATTGAGACCTTAAGGTTAGACCACTAAAATTTAGGAGTGAGTCTGCTAGAGTGGCTGTGGCCCTAAATACTTGTTGTGAAATTCTATGTCCATGAGGAATAGATGATGATGAAATGAAATATGTGAAATCTGAAAATATGAGAAATGTTGTGATATATTTTTTTGTTGGTTCTTATCTCATGTACCTGAGATGAGGATATGAACCTCTTTAGGCAACCCTGAGGTGCAAAAGGTATGTTGTTGATATCTTAGGGTGGTTGGATAAATCCTAAGATAGTGACAGTGAGTCATTGACATGAGAATCAGGCATGGCAACTTCTACTAGGTGAGGTAAAAGCCAAGTAGTTTCAGGGAAAATGAATAAAAGATGACAAGTCATGTAGAATATGATTTGAATGTTTGTTAGATTCCTTGTACTGCTAGCTGATAATTTTCCATTGTTGATCATGTTTCTTGTTGTGGAAAATAATCATTCTGTTATAGAGATTATATGTTTTATTTTTTTATATGTCTTGTTGACAAGTAGTGAATGTTGGGATTTATATCCACTTTGATTATGATTTTGATTGCTTTCTATTTGATAGTACTATTTGGTGGACATGTCTTATGTATACTTCAGCTTTAGGACTACATGATGTGTTCCTGGTCTGGTTGGTGGGGTGCCACAAAGATGATGTTATTTTTATATATTGATTTTTAATGTTTAGATCTTGACTTGTTACTCATACTAAAGTACTACCATCCTAAATTAAGTAACATCTACTAATGTGATCACAAACATTCTCTAAAAGATATTTTAAAGTTGGATCCAATCTAAGTGATTCCTTTTCTGATTGATTAGAACATTATCATAAAAATGGATTTTATTAGATGCTATAACTATCTGCTAGACTTTTCAACATCTGTAAGTTTCTCTTACGTTCATTATACCCAATCTGATGTTGATGTGCATGGCTAGCTTGAATGGGAGGTATCCACTCACTAGGGCTCTATATGAGTCTCATGGGGTTGTTTCAAATGTTTTCAGGTATAATGCTATTTAGTAGAGAAGTCTTGCCAAAGAAGATGTAAATAGAAGAACAATCTAGATATAATAATGCCCATGTACACTCTGTTTCCCGAGATGGGTAGTATACAAAGTTTGCTGATTCATGTACATGTATCTATTGTAAAATTAACTACTCATGAGCCATAAGATTTGATTCTAGTTTTGATGGAGTTGAATATGATTTGTGATATATAAATGTGATGTCCATGATGTGATATTGTGTCACAAGGTTTTTTGAGAAAGAAAAAGGAAAAATTTATATGTGCTTTACATATATTGTTTTAATCGCCTTTGCTAAGAATTCATTGTTTTGTTTCATAATTGGGGATTAGGTTTAGGTTTTCACTCTAATGGTTGGCAATTATGCTAATCAAAAGAGAGGTCCCCACAACTTTCATCTTTAGTATGCTTCTTGTAAGTATCCTTGTTAGCCTTAGGTGTAGTGGGAGCAATTTCATTGGATCTGGTGTCTTCAGGACATAGAGCTTGAGCTCTTGTATGAGGTCCTAAACCAGTCATGGAAATTATTTGAGTTCAACTTGTCCTTCTCAAGGAATGATCGCAATGAAAATGTGCTATTGCTTGCCATTTAATTCTACAAGAGAAATTTGCAATTTGTCAAAAAAAATTATTTGATTTCAATATAATTTGACGATGTTTAACTAGGTATGTAATTAATTATTGCTCTCACTATTTTGTTTAAATTTATAGCCCTCCCATATTAATTCAAGAGATTGTAGTTTCCAACCTTCTAGTGAGCCAAGATCTAAAATAATTGAGTTATTATACAGCCAACGCCATCATCCATAACTGATCATTAAGGTTGGGAACTTTTTCCAATTTCATCTTATGTAATTCTTGGATAGATGATATGCACAACTCTTCACCATAGTCATCTGCATACTTCTAAGTCATAACATTAAGATCACTTAGTTAAATCTGCCCTAAAAGACAACAAAAAAATGATGCACCCTGCTTGGCAGGCCCACATAACTACCATCACACTTCCATGAGGTGGACAGTGCACCACGCTTGGTGTGCCCACACTTAGTTAATCAAGCTTTTCACATGTGTTTCTAATAGAAATCATCTTAGGCTTAATATGTTTAATTCATGGATTTTATATAAATACATATGCATATCCAATCACCACATGCTAATAGTATGTATCATATACATGCTATATCCCAAAAATGATAACATGCAACTAACATAAGTTATGGTTATGGTCATACTACTGTAATTCCATGGAGTCACAAGGAATTAACGCCACCTAAGATCTACATCACATGTAGCAACATGTTTTGGATGAAGATGCATGCTTGAACCAATCTAGGTTGACCAGTTCAACACTTGAACCGATCAGCTCACCTCCTGGTTAGTCAGTTGGTTTATTGGATTAATCATATTGCTTTCGGTCCAAACGTCATCTTGACACCTCTAGTCGCTCGATTAGGCCACCATCTGATCAGTTCAGCTCCTCCTATTGTCCATCCTCCTTGGTCCTCCAACCGATCATCGTGTCTTCTAAAATAGGTGGTTCGTCTGGTGCTGAACGTCTAATTTATCATGATAAGAATTAAAACTATCCTAACATGTTACATTGCAATAGGGAAACCTCAAGTTACATTTGAGGGGATCATAGAGGGAGAGAGTTAATACTTTTACATATGGAAGACAAGATAGAGGCTCGGTATGCAAACCGAGATAAAACATAAATAAACAACCACAACCAATCAAGCATATAAAACTAGGGTTATTGGCCATAACCATGCTACACATCCACAATCAAAATCAACTTTTAGGACAACAGATGTAAATTACATATATATCATACATACATACACACAGATATATATGTGTGTATATATATTTTATTAGTTGGGATCATATGTGGTAGTTAATTGAATAAGCACATTAATCATTTCAAATATTGGCATCGATATGCAATAAATAAATGATGAAAACCAAAATCTGATCACATCGATTAAATCTAAAAGCATAGTAAACTGGCATGGCTCTGATACCACTATTAGGAAATATGTCATCAGATAAGGCAGCGGAAACAAACATTTAACCACCATATTCCCCTTCAAACAATAGATCACGTCAACAACTATGTAAGGGGAAGGACTGTTTACAAGGTTATACATGATCTGAGAGCAAGTCCGGTGACAATTCCCTTGTTGCAGCATGCACCTTTCTTCAAGTTGCACTTAGACAATGTCAATAATGGATTCTTAGTTGATCACCATTGACAACAGTTGACGTCATCCTCCTAGTGGTAGGAAATAGCCTCCTCACCTCAATAGTAGTCCACACAGACCACCAAGAACTCATTTCATTCTAGATGAATGGATAAGAAGGAGTTGTCCCTTCTAATCAATGTTCTAGCACTGACTTGCTATCTCAATTCTCTCCCTTGACATCCCTCCCTTTGACATGTAGGACTTGCTCAGTTTCTCTCAATTACCACAACCAGAGAAGATAACAATTTTCAAACCTTATTGTTGTGTCTTTAGAAAGCCTCAACTACCCCTCTATTTATAGGAGGATTAGGATCAGGAGTTCTAGTATGAGCGGGAGTCAAAGGGACAAAATTTCATGAATTTTTGTATCCTATAAATGACAAAATAATTAGTTTAATGGTGAATCAATTGGTTAGCATGTGAGTCAATTAGTTAAACCCTTGGTAGGTCACTTCACTATGTTTCCCAATCATCAGTTGGAATGTGAGTCGATCGGTTCAGCCTTTGACCCGGTCATTTCACTATGTTTCCCAATCACAATTGTATTTGCAATTAATATTTGATTAATGCACAACATGATTTCAGAACTAACTCATGATCCTCGGAGCAATGTTCATATTTCTAGCAGGTCTGAATCCCAAACCCCCTTTCTCCAAATGAATTGATCAACCAAACGGCTGGTTCACAACCTAAACCGGTCGATTCATTGACCTGAGCCAATCGATTCACTTCCTAAATTGGTCGTATCATGGATCAGACTATCAATGTCGATTCAATTGACCTGACACTTTCAACTGATCAGTTCAAAACTTGAACTGGTCTATTCACAATCCATTCAGTCAACTTTAAACCATTGTTGCTTAAATTGAATGCCTAACTCTTTAGTAATCAAGTTTAAACTACATTCATGAATAAGATCCTATTCTAAGTGTATCCTATGTGTGTGACCCTATAGGTTCCAAATTAGATTGGCAGCAAGTGTCTAATTTATGACATCACAAGAAATGATTGCTATCTATCAAAACTTCATTGCTACCCATGTAATTGGAAATTTTTAGAACAACTTCAACCTACAATCTATTATTGGTGTTACAGTGATTGTATAGTTCCATTGTCACTAATATCCATATTGAACTCAAAGCACAGATCGTCATCCTCATCAAAATTAAATCCATGTTCCTTGAACTAGAGTAGATTGACAGAGATATATGTGAACTCAATATCATATATTGATTCACATATGCATGCACATGCTTTTCTCAGTCTCGCTTATCAAGTGGTCTAGATATCAAACTCGTGTAGGAGGGAAAAATCCCATCTATATGACTCACATTCATCCCCATGTGTTATGATGCACCCAATCATCACCTTTATGGAAACCCTTATTCAAGGTCACGTTGGATGATGTCTATGTACATCAAACAATATGTGATGAGTGTAGAAATATCATATTTAAGAACCATAATCACCACCATCACTATAAGAAATGATTCTGACTATCAATCATGGTTTCCATGTATCACTTTCAAGGTGGGTCTTTTTGATACATTGTTCTTTAACAAGTATCTATGTTCTTGGTTTGATATCATATATCATGACTAATGAGATTTTGTCATCACCCAACACACACTCTAGTCTTATTTGTTATTGTTGTCTATCAATCTTCTACAATAACATCTGACTAGGGACATAACAAGAATGTATCTACTCTTGACATTCATTTGATCTCATCGATCATGTATTCAACCCGAAGACATGCATCATTGAGTAATATCATTCTTTTGACATTCATTATGTTTCATCATTATCTCATAACTGGATAAAATAGAATAAATTGGAAGATTGCCTCTATTATTAATCAAATCATTTACAAGCTATGCCATTAAAATCATCTTATGATTGGCTCTATGGGCATACATACCAACAATTGGTGGTTGTTGCTTTCCTATATTAGCAAGAATAAGTACTTCTCAAACTGTGGCATCCGTGACTTCTACTTCTCCCATTTGGACTTTTGATTAGTCATTGAGGAGGTGCGTGGTGGATGTAAAGTGAGGCCTATGTTCTGATAGACCCCTATTTTGATTGAATTCTCGATCCGTACACCAGCTTGTATGAGATCTGGAAAGGAATTATACCTTTTTGAGAATAAGAGACCAGTAAGAGTCTGTGAGCTAGCTTTATTCACCATGTCTAGGACTCCTTATCTATTAATTTGACTTCTAGTTGATTGGCAAGTTCCCTCCACCATCTGAAAAACTCAGAGAAGCTCTCATCCATCTTTTAATACAGTGCTTCTAGGTCCTCCTTAGTTGGGACTTGGTCCAGATTCTAGGCATATTAATCAATGGATCTTTTGGCCATATTGGTCCATGTGGTGATGGTAGTCATATCATGTTTATTGTACCAAGATATAGGGGGACCAGTCAGAGTTTGTGGAAAGCAGTGTATTAGTAGTTTGTCGTTATTTTGGACCTCGACCATATATAAACAATACACCTTGACTTGGGCCATAGGGTCCCCCTTGTTGATGTATTCATGGAATATAGGCATGTTGAAGTTGTCAAAAAGATTGACATTAGGAAAGTGGAAGAATCACTAAATGTTTTTCCACTATCCTTCTTCCCTTCTAGCAATTTGATCTTTTGCAAGTATTTGAGCAGTAGGGGATATGTGATTGCAAGTGGATGTGCAACATCCTCCACAAGTATAACCAACAGTTTGATTGTCATTGGCGATACCATATATACAGGTGGTGGGAACCCATTTCCTCCTCCCATGTATTTTTTGTATAAGGAGTGAGGTGGTGAGCATGTGGAGAATTTCCTAGGGATTGGTCCTTGGTCATTCAGATGCTGCATTTGAACCTTTATAATTGTGATGGCCATTTCAGGCTTTTCTTTTGTTGTTGTGGCTACTTTTTCTTTTTTCTTTCCTTTAGCTTCCTTTTAGGTCTAATGAAGGGTGTTGCCACCTCCCAAGGTAGTGGGACAAACCCAACATTTGCAAAGGGTGGACTTTTATAGAGCCAGTCTCTAGTGTTTCTAGCTGGGGTGGAAGGGAGACTCATAGGCTGTATGAATATAATGGTGTGGATGATCTTATGCGTACGACCCCTTATCTGACGACCGTGGGATAGTTCCTCCTGCAAAGGCTAATCTTGACGGAAGTAGAAAAGGCATGTTGGAAGGCTTCTCAAACTGAGGTCCTTTTTGAGTGCTATGACATCAGTCATGCTGGCAGCTTCCTTGAACTGCTCTACCTCTTCTAGGTTGTCTAACTTGTCATGGACAATATAAACCTAGGAGTTACCATCCAATGGGCAACATGAACTACTATTCTTAGACATATGGAATTCTCATTGATGAGACTGGGTGAGGTACAAGCTTCTTGTTGTTCCCGTAATGTCCCAAAATTAACATTAGAGGGATTGAAAAGTAGGGTGTAACATTACGAGAAAATGGCATATGATTTGGGACAAATCCTCCTATACACATTATGTTAGTCAAGAAATTTCACACGAAAGGGATGCTCCCCAATTTCTTGCATTCTTCTCATTGATGAAAGGCACCTATAGTTCTTTTCTAGTTATTTATTTTTGTGGTTGTTCCTACCCCTAGCTTGGACTATATGAGGAAACTTCTCCACTTTTATAAAAGATGTATTTTCTAGTTCCACAGAGGAAAAAACATGATGATGGAAGTGTAGCCCCTGTGGGAGATGCTACAAAATAATTGCTCAAAGTTATATAGAAGGTGGGGATCAATTGGTTGATCAAGAGTAAGGTGACCCTTTCTGGACCAGTGATTGTGTTTGATCAATTACTTTTCTTTCCCAGGGCATCCTCTTCTTGATGGGTTAGCAAACTAAAACCCTTGGCAACATCCATGACATCCTAGTTTCCTTCTAGATTGAGGCTTTTCTCCATAGAGTTCTTGTGAGGAATGGTGGGGAAGGATGAGGTCTAGGCTTGGATCCTCCTTTTTGAGGTCTTGAACCAGAGGTTGTGGTCTAGTTTATGCTCGTAGTCCAGGACCATATTTAGGAATATGAAGTTATGATTGGTCCAGTTTTAGGTCGAGGTCTAGGACCAAAAAGGATTTGAAAATTAAAATGAGATTAGTTTAAGGTCATAATCCAGGACCGTTGGTGGGGCGAACCTGACATTAGCAAATGATGTCTTTCACGGCATGGAGGAACCCCCTATTCACCCAAGTTTCAAGGATATATTACCCTTTTTAGTTTGTTAACCTTTAAAAAAAGTGTTTGAGATTGTTAATCTTTCATATTGTTAAACTTTAGAAAAAGATTGATTGAGACGGTTAACATTTGAGATTTTCAATCTTTTGAAAAATGTTGTTTGATATTGTTAATCTTGTATATTGTTAATATTTGAAAAATGGAAGATCATGAATGCTATGGGTTTTTCTTGTAGATGGACTAATTTGATCAAACAATGCATCGAGGTAACTTCCCTCAGTTTTGGTGAACGGGGTTCCCCATGGTCTTTTCATTGCATCTAATGGTCTCCGTCAGGGAGTCCCTTTATCACCCTTGCTATTTACAATCATTATGGAAGGCCTCTCTCACATCATTAACAAGGAGGAAGAAGTCACAATTAAGGTTTTCAAACTCAGAAATATGCCTACCATCTCTCATCTGGTGTTCACTGATGATGTTATGGTTTTTATAGCCGGTCATTGCAAATACCTACGGAGGGTGAGAATCATTCTGGAAAAGTTTGTGAAGCTCACCGATCTTTACATTAACGCCATCAAGTCTAAGGTGTACCTCTCGCGCTCTTGTGACAACAGACATGGTAGGCTCAGAGCTGCAACTGGTATGACCCGAGGGCATTTCCCCCACAAAATACCTTGGAATCCCTTTATCGGGATGTAGGGGAAGAAGAAAAGACTTTGGGCAGCTTGTGGATGATCTCTGGACAACCATTGACAAGTGGGCTGGGATCTCAATTTCCTTCACGGGGCGTCTGGTGCTGTGCAAGTATGTCTTGACGTCCAAATTCCAGTTTTGGTGTAATCAAACTGAGCTACCCTTGTTCATTACAGATAAAATTCGGAGCCTCATCAGCAGGTTCATGTGGGGCGGTAAGGCCCATGGTGTTGCATGGGACACCATTACCAGGGACCTGAAGTAGGGCGGTCTAGGTTTGCAGGACACTAGAGCTTTGGTGAAAGACTCTACACTCAAAAGAATTGATAGGCTTTTGATGGATACTGAATCCATTTGGTCCAGGTGGATGAAGCGGCGATACGACAACCTGGAGAGTGCTGAAGGAGATTATGGGTGCTCACTTACCTGGCAGAGAATGAAATAGGGGTGGCCAAACGTGAGGAGCAAGTACCTGTTTGATGAAAATGTTGTGTGTACGAGAATAGTAGAGAAACCTTGGATTCTCAAGTATCTTGGACCTGAGGTACCATGGGCAAAGCTACTCTGGAACATGATCCATTCGCCTAAGTAGAGTTGTTGCTTGTATAGATCGATTTTGGGCCGTCTTCCCACTGCTGATAGATTGATCAGGTGGGGGATGGAGGTGAACCCCCACTGCCTTCTCTGCAAGTTCGAGGAGGAATCACATGGTCATCTTTTCTTCTGTTGTTCTTTCTCCAGATATATTTGGACTTGTTGGTCCTTGAAATGTAGGTGGGGCGGGTTGCCGCCTCTTTCATTGGCCGAAGGGGTTTCTTGGATCATGTCCCTAACTACCAGGAACAAGAACATGTTGACGTTCGAGGGAACGGGGATGGTCGCCATCATCTATCTCATCTGGCAGGAAAGGAATAGAAGACTTCATGGGGGTGATGAGGTTCATAGAGTGGCTTGTTTTGATGATCTCAATAAGAGGATAACCATGGTTTGTAAGATCAGACCCGAGATTTATAAGGGTCTTGACCAAGTTGTCATATTATGGTGGGGTTTTTTGTAGTTGATCTCCCCTGGTCTTGACCGTGTTGTTTGACTATAGTGGGGGTTTTGTAGTTAACCTCCCTCTATATAGTATAGGCTCACCTATAATTTTCTTTGATTAGTAATAGTTTACCTTATCCAAAAAATATATTTAGAAAGAGATTGTTTGAATCAACACATGAAGATGGGTTAGCAACAATCTCAATTTTATTTCAACAATGAGTACAAGATATGTGCACAAGAAGCAAACACCCCCCTTATATCCCATGACTTTAAGTCCATGTTCTATCCTCACTCAAGCATGACGTGTATAGGAGGGGTTGGTCCTTATCTTCTTTATGGATATATGGCACTCATCAAGGGTAATGCGTGTTCAGTGGATAAAGGTAATACTCTCGATACTCCTCATCACTATGGAAGGCATAATTACTCATAAGTGCTAGGATAGTGGGGTGTTTTGAAGGCCTTTGGACACGTCCATCTTAGTGCTATGTCGGTGCCTTTACTAGAATTACACATCATTTCCAGGGATCCAACGTGAGGTTGGCACTCATTCCATGACATGTGGGTTTGTAGGAGTGTGAAGTGTGTGTGATGGGTTTTAGGAATTTCAAAAGTAATCCCACAATTCACGAAAGCCACAAATATGCATATAATAACACCATGATTTCTATAAAAAAAGATAGATTTTGTTTCTAACTTACACCTATCAACCATCCTTTGCTATTTTTTGTTTGTTTTTTTTTAATGAGGGAAGCGGACACAAACCCTAGACGGGAAGCATGGTCGGAAACCCTAACTGGTGGCATACACAAATATAAAAAACGTAGAGAGGATCAGGGTTGAAAAATGGAAACATCTTAGGATTTGAGGCCTCAGATAAAATGATCTTAAAAGGAATTATTTGAGTACTTGTATCACAAAGGAGCACCTCCTTTTCAAGGAGCCCATCTCTAAAGAACTATGTGGTTAAGCGTGCTTTGCCTAGAGTAGTGCTAGGATGGGTGACCAGTCATGAAGTTTATCCTAGCTTGTGTTAAAGTGAGGACAAAGTGTGTAGTTAAGGCTAGTGGTGATCTCTCAGGACAACTGTCATTCCTGAAACTCTACTAGATCCTAGGGAAGTGGGCCCTGGCATCACATAATGGTATCAGAGCCTAAACCCCTCCAGTAGGTGGGGCCCACATGGGCCTGTGGCATGCTAGTCTTTGAGTCATACAGTCCAGGAATCTTGGGAAGGGATACATGATATGGACCCACCCTATAACTGGTAGTCATGATCAGGAGTTGGGCGTACATGGCCATGTCGGGTCTGCACTGAAATGGGGAAAGATTACAAGGGCATATATTTAACCTTGATGGGGACATCAAGAGCTTAAGTGTAAGAGATTGTAATATCCCAATATTTGAGGCCTCTGATGAAATGATCTTAAAAGGAATGATTGGACTACCCATATTACCAAGGCGCACCTCCTTTTCAGGAATCCCATCTCTAAACAACTTTGTGGTTAAGCATGCTCAACCCATGTAGTAGTAGGATGGGTGAATAGTCAGGAAGTTTATACTCGCTTGTGCATGAGTGAGGGCAAAGCATGTAGTTAAGGCTAGTGGTGATCTGTGGGGCCAACTGTCATTCCTAAAAAAGTACTAGATCCTTGGGAAGTGGGACCAGGAATTGCAAAAACCCTTACATTCCAATGAAAAAAGAACCAAAAGGGAGTGGCGACAAATAACCTCAATCTACACGCCCAGAACTGGCAGATCAAAGTCATCCACCATCTTGTTCCTTGACATAAAAAATGGTATATAGTGAAAAAATAGAAGAAACAGGAAATCCTAAAGATGCTCAATTGTCAAAACATGACACTAGGAGTTTCATTCAGATTGTCTTGTATTTCCTTGACGAAGTCGCCGGTCTTTGCACTCAACCCCAAAAAAAGGATAAAGAGAAACATTTTGTAAATAAAGTCTTGTCATTTTTCTGTAGTAAAATGTCACATAAAAAAGAAAAATTGTCCAGAGTTGCCACAATGTTTTATGTGGAGAAGGAGGGAAAAGGTATATCCATGGATCCAAGAAGGATTCTGAGTGATTATCCTTGTTGGATAAAAATGGGATATAAAATCAAAGCCAGAGATTGGATCCAGTGATCTAGTTAAAAGTGGGGAAGGATTAGCACCCCCATCCCGCCTAGTAAATCTTTATAATTCACAGTTGTATAGTGAAAAATTGAGCGTTAAATATTTGGTTAGTTAAGGAAACAAAACAAAAAATAACCTTTTTGATGTGGGAGGGCTTTTAGGGCTAGTGATGTTCATGTCTTTCATGTAATTGCCACATAAATCCTAGGTTTTTA
Source organism: Alisma plantago-aquatica (assembly GCA_963693085.1). Taxonomy (NCBI): domain Eukaryota; kingdom Viridiplantae; phylum Streptophyta; class Magnoliopsida; order Alismatales; family Alismataceae; genus Alisma; species Alisma plantago-aquatica. The sequence continues at coordinate 470,126,334 of OY856414.1, forward strand.
GGTATGTTATGGTCCTAATCACCTCAAGACCTCCCATAGCAGGGATCCATCATTGATGATTAGTATTGATGCGTGGGATTTTACAGGATGACTAGTAGAGATGTATTTGTGGGAACTAGATCTGAGTTTTGAAAAATAGTAAAAAAAGAATGACAACTATAAGAGCAGCAAAGTAGATATAGCAAATAATGGATCATACATAGTAGTAGATTAGGCCAAGTGCATCAATTATAGATCAAATAGAAACAAATAGTATATCCAGTAGTTAGTTGTAGCACTTAGAGAAGTTTACCATTCTACAGATCTAGTAGAGTTGATGGTGTCAGAGGAAGGATCCTATGATCACAGACAATATGAAAAATAAAGAGAGGGGTAGTCGTTTCTCTAGCTTCATGAGAGACAAGAGAGACCTAGAAAACATTGGGTATGGGGGTATATTTATAGTCCGAGATTAGGTTTTGGGATTTAGAGCAAACCTTTGGGAATAAGCAACAGATTGTGCATGTAATATCCTGAATTTTGGTGAAACTAAATTAGTTAAATATAAAGCATGAATTGATAATTAGATTCCCAAATCATATTATTGATAAGAATAGTAATGTTGTTGCTCCACCTTGTGGCATGGGTGCAACCCATGGCCTAAGTGAGGCCCATGAGATTATTTGTTTTGAAAATAGATCCTTGGGGCACAAGACTAAGAAATAACAAATTTTGAGCGTAAATTATGGATAATGGGTTTACGGTTTGGTATGTAATTGAAATATAAGATAATATGCAAGTTTCCAAAGGAAAATAAGATACATGGTGTTTTAGATAATTAATTGAGTAGTTAACTAACCCAGAATGGTAACAGGAGATGTGAGACATCCAATAGTGTTATCTTGTCCTGGCTTTGGAATACTTAACATAAGGAAATTAAGATTATTTTGGAATAAACCCTGGTATTTCGTTAAATAAAGTCTTAAAGAGAAATATTTGTATAATGAAAAATACCCCAATGGATCCCACGTACTAGATATGAGTTAGGAAAGATATTAGTGAGCTTTCATGAAATAAGGAGTTTGATTTAAGGGATATACCAAAGAGAGATAAGAGAACAGTAAAGATTTCAAGTCAAGAAGAGTATTAAGAGCAATATCCCAATATGTGCCATACAAGTTATACCTTCCTTAATAATTTCCTTTTTGGTTTTCCAACCAAGTCCCTTTGTGTCAAAGGGGTTGGCCAACCCCATGATGGAAAGGAGTAATTTTTCTTTAGTAATTTTCATAATGAGAATATCTAGCCATGTGTATCATCGATGGCTAAATTGCTTTGATCTCCTTTTATATCAATGAATCATGACCCGTGATTCTCTCTCTCACCCAGGGTTAATGATAAGGGAAATTCATATTGTCCATGAGAACATTCCATTGCCTTACAATCAAAGGGGAAACAAGACCCTGACTAGCTGTCATCTCTCTCCCTTGCCTTCCCCTTTGATATTTCTCTTTACCCTAAGCACTAGTGTTCCTACTAGGAACTATATAAGAACCACCAAACTCTTGATGGCAATCCCAAAAAGTCTTGCATTGGTCTTGGTTGGATGAACCGTCATCCTTCTGCTTACTAGAAGTTAGTAGAAGTGGTGACTGCAGTTGGTGCCCTAGTTTTTAGAGGAACACCTAGACATAGGGCGTGCCCCTCCTCTTATCACGAGAAGGATTCTTCCACGAAGAGGAGGAAATATGATCGAGACGGTGTAGTGCTTGTAGGATCATATTTCCTCCTCATCTTAGCACATGTAAGTTCTATCCCTCTTCCTCGGTCTCTTGTTCTACTTCATGTAACTTGTAGAACCTCAAACCTTGTCTACCCAATTTTCCCATCTTCGTTCAACTCCAACCACATCAGGTATCCACTTAGGTACAACAAGTGCAAGAGGATCTAGGGTTTCCTTCTCTGGGGTCACTCACCTTGGGAGTGTGTGTGGACAACCCACAGTTTCCTCCACCAGGGAAGAACTCAGTTCCATCACGAGGTTATTCATGGTTCTAAGTTGAAATACTGGGATGCCCCAACCTGTACACATAAACATCAAGGGTAATATGATCTTTACCTGCTGACTAAAGGGGCTACCGAGCTGTATTTCAAGAAAATCAATTTTTCTTATGTGTCACGCCAGGACTGGTCCAGATAATATTATCTTAAAGATAATTATAGTAAATATTTGGTAACTCAGATTGGGCATGTTATATATCAAACTTGATTAGAAAATGGGAGGAACTCAAATAAAATATGTTTGAGACCCAATTCTAATCTTATTTACAAAAGTAAGGTTAATACTTGATTAAATGATAATTAAAGCATAAAAACCCTATATTTTGTTGAATAGGTTGTTAATCATGTTAAATACGTTTCTTTGAGATATAAATTGATATTATTGAGAACAATGATAATCCAAGATGTTCATGATAATAATAATGAATAAGTAAGGTTTCTAATGTGAATAATTATGCACATGAAGAGTTAGGGTTAAAGATCATAGCTTGCTATGTTGTTAATGTACTTAATCTAATCTAAGTTTTCATAATGGAGGGATTTGATGAATCTAATAATTAGGGGTTCACCTAATGATTAATATGTGATGGAATTAGGATTTGTACCCTTATCCCCTAACCAAACCTAAACATGACCCTAAAACCTAGTTTAGGACTCGAGTTGGGTTTAATCCATATAATGTGACAATGACACTTTAGGATTTACATACGTGCAGATTAAATGATGATTGCTTGATTTGATTGGTTGATTGGATAAATTACTTAAAGTATGACTACAAGATCTGCATGGTTGTGCAAAGGTACATAGAAACAGTTATGACTACCCACAATATGGATTTTTGAAGTTTTTTGAGTGTTTCTCAAAGATTGTTGAAATAAAGTGTTGGTTGTTTATTTACATTCTGTTCAATTTTAATGCCACTATGAGTTCCACATAAAGAAACATATCATATTTTGAACCCTAAGATGATATTCATAGAGGGGTGATGCAAACGAGCCCATTAGGGGAACTGATCACACCCAAGAGAGAATACATAGCATGAGTTAGAATATGCGAAGAAAATGTCAATTTCTACTTGTAAGTAATTGATTGATTGTATGTTACCTGCACTCTTTTACATGCACCCCACATACATAGTGTATTTTGATATGTTGATCCACGCTTCATTTTACACCATTTTAGGTAAATGCAATACCTGAAGATGGCAAGATATTTTGTATAACATGAAACCTACTTGAAGGCAATAAAGCTAAGTAAAGGAGGGATACATAGACACTTCTTCTCATATGTACAGTGCTGATGATATAAATTCATGTAATTCCTTAGAGGAGCACCCTATAAAAATATTTGAATTAATGGAAATTATTTGCTAGTATTTGTTATTTGGTAAAAATCTGGATCCTTTGGAATTTTAGGTAATGACTCTCAACTTTTTGGGTCTTTCCTTAATTGGGGAATGCAGAAAAGTGAGGTTGTTATAGTGTTGATGCACCACTCAAGGAAAGAGGAATGAGGCGATCTGCCCACCTGACACAGGTGGATGGCTCTGATCCGCTTGATTTCATGGGGTCAAACAAAGGCAATTTCTCATTCTCCCAGTAATTTTGAGAATATTCTGATGAAAAATGGAGAAAGATTGTATAGAAAGATAATCCAAAGTTATCTCTCAAATAATCTAAAAAAGGCAATTGAAAAGAGAATATTTAATTTCTAGATAATTCAATGGGGCAATATATTAGAAGATAGCCTATATAAGGTAGAATTGAAGGATAATTGTACTTTTAGTCTAAAAGAAAGTTCCTTTGCAGAAGAGTCCAGACTGGGTGAAACTGGATAAAAGGGGTGTTTTAAATAGGACGGAAAATGTGGAAACTTGTGGAAAAAAGTGGAAATTGGGTAGGATGTGGAACAAATTCCATCATTAGCCAGAGAATTGACATTAATCATGAATTTCTAATGACTAAGCAAAAACGAGGTGTCAAAATAGGTTTTGGATGATTCAATGTAGGTGAATGATGAAGTTTAGTTGTAGGACCACATTCGAGGATAGTGGAGTAGCTATATAAATAGGATGTCTAGGGCAACCAGAAGTAGTTGCAATGGTCAAAATATGGGAGAAGGCCAAGGTTCAAGTAGGACATTGGGTAGGTGAACTGCAATCAATTTAGGGGTTAGGGGGATCAATAATGCATGAGGAACATGAAGGAAGTTGTGATATCCCATATTTTAGGTTTTTTCAGGCCCATTGTGATTTAAATATTCATAGGTTAATCAATAGATAACTGATTGGATATATTGGTACATCCAAAAGATAAAAAACCATTTTGAGAGTTTATATGATAATTTATATCTAGTGTGTTCATTTGAGACATTTTAGTATTTAATAGTGAATATATGAATATCAATATGATCCCTTTTTTATGGTCAAATTAAATTGTCAAATAATTTTAATCTGCATCTAGTTTTGTCTTGGAAGCAGTTCTAGTAATGTTACAACTGTGCTCTAAGTTCTAAGTAGATTGGAGTTTTCTTTTAAAAGATATTGATTTTATATGACATTGAGGAATTTTTTCTAGTTATATATTAGTATCTTCCCTTTTAATTTGGTACAACTTGTGACCAATGTATTTTACATGCAACATTTAAGTGGTTAGGTTGTTGGGTGTGGCTAATGCTTTTAGGTGTGTGGCCACAATCTAGCAGTGAACGGATAATCTCAGGGTGGCTAATCAGCCCTAACCTTTGGCCATTATTGAGTGGAGGGAACTTACCAGGTCATAATCCTCCACATAATTTTGCATTGTGTATTAGGATCTTCATAGATTTTGGGAAAGAGTTTGTACACACCACCTCAAGATATGCTCCCAGTCCCTCATGCATGCATATGGTGTGGTGGTCTCTAACACACGTTTGAGGCTTATCTTACACTCACCTCTCTACCATTGTATACATACCATTGGATATTGGGCTAGTGAGGTTGCTAGGGAGTCGAAGATATCATTTGGACAGGGTAAACCTTCCTTGGTGGAAACTAATAGTATGTGATTAGCCACGGTCATAGACCATTGTAAATTATAGGATGATGAACTCCCTTTCATGGAGGACCTTGGTCAAGGCTGGGGAGGGCTGTTAGACTTCATTGCCTAGATTTCCTAACACTCTTACTTCCTTAATTTTAGAAAGGCCTCTATAGATGATACTTTGTACCCTCAAATTCACTATGATTTGGAAATCCTAGTTTTACCAAACAATAGCATGGCAATCGTACCCACAAGCAGATAGAACATATCACGGTATAGTTTATTATTGAACCAAAATGACATTATTTTTAAGAGTGATTGATCTATTTAACCAAACAAGGAAGACTATTTAACACAAAAGGCGGTTGATTGTTGGTTTCTCTAAGTGCAATAATAAAACGAATGAATTTAAGCTAATATTTTGATTGATAGAAACATTAGGGTGAGTGGATTTTACCACCACTACCTACATTCACTCTCTCACTACATTATAAACAAGCATGAATAAACTACATTGAGGAATGTAAATTCATCCTTTAGGAGTTGGAATTCAACATGAATAGATTTCACCATTGTCTCGCCATCACATTACCAAGATCTCATATACCCATTAACTCATTAAACACTTGTTTGAAGTTCTAATTAAGGGTTTATAAAGAAATAATTGATACCCTAGATCTTGGGTCTGAACTTCTCAAGGAAGAGCCACATACTCTTATTTAATGACAGTAGGGATGATTACTTCCATTACTAACCAAAAAGACACCAGATTCTCCTTAAGTACTTCAACTATAGTATAGGTAGAAGGAGCTGTTATAGAAAAGCCTTCTATATAAGGTTCAAAATGGTGGATTGAGGTAGAGTAGACTTGGTTGGCGGCGGAAAGAAAAAAGTCCTCAATATCATGGTAAACATGTAAACCTACTGATGAGACTAACATAAAAGCATACAATAATTGATTCATTACGCAGTAGGTTCATCATATGTAGATGCAATAAAACAACAAAAGAAAGAAGTGGGGCTACTCTACACTGCCCTAGTATAGGAAACTACTCACTCTTCATGGCAAGGTCATATGCACAAGCAAAAATATAGAGGTATCCCCACTATGGGTAGAAGAGTTGGAACCTTGGTGTGTAAGACAACAACCTTCATGCTCAGTGACAAAGTTGATTTGATGTAGTAGTTGGATACACCCTAGAAGTTTGGTAGTTGACATTCTTCTTCAATCCTTATTTTCTTTGGATCTAAACCACCATGGGTAAGCCATTGGCAGAGATGGATTAATAGTGACTATGATCAATGGAAATGGTTGATGGAAACTATTGATGGAGATCATATTCATGGGATGAGTGCAGACCACGACATTTTGATGGATTTAGAAGAGATGTCATGCAAGGGAGGTTGGAATATTGTATTTATAGGATAAGGTTTAGGATTTCCATATCTTGCAAGATCCATAGTGAAGGCATTTGTGGGGAAAGATGAGGAGTCACATGATTCCTCAAATTCCCATTGATGCAAGAAGTAAATGTTTTTGTTGGTTGGCAGGCGTGTGCATTTTCATTGATTCATAGAGTCTATGATTTCATCTAAATGAAAATCTCAGAGCCTCATTGGTATTTAAAAGTGCATAACTCTCATTGGACTTTGGCTTTGTTACTAGAGAGAGTTAGATATCAAAACTTCACTTGGTTAGTGAGAGGCACAGGGACTTCATAGATAGGCGAGAGTGTGGGTTTTCATAAGCATTAAATGTGTCATAATCTCATTGATTGAAAAATGCATATCTTCATCTATTGGAGGATGAAAAGCTTCATCTATTGTCAAACAACCATTGAAAAGTGAAAATTGATGATGTTATTGACTTATGCCCACCCATGGGTGTTATTGAAGTGGGTCAATGGGAGTGCATCGACAGAGTCATTGATTGATAATTCTATCAACTAATGATATAATAGATTGATGTAAATCCTCTCCAATATCAAAAGTTTTTTTGGACCACCACTTCCATCCTAGCCTGTAGATAATAAAGTTGAAACATGTCATTTAAATCAATGTATAATGTCAAAACCTTTAAGTTAACACAAAAGTAAGGAAAACTAAATGGAGGCTAATTCTAAAGTAAAATGAGGATTGTGAATGCAAAATTAAGCTAAAATTGTTACTAAAACTTAGATGAATATGCATCCATTAATAGTTGATGGTGCGAATGAAGTAAAAACATTATTCCCTTTCCATGACCATTAGACTGTGCCATATGTAGAGGAAGAGTGGGAATTAGGATTCACACCTACCTACATTCCCACACCTACGACTACCACATTCTAGTTTATAAGGCCCTGGAAGATCTGCCTGAGCCAAATTCCAAGGGATAATACATCTGAAGCATATTTCTACATCACACTAACGACCTTTTTTCTTTCACAATAGCATAGTAATGTGGAGGGAGCCACTAAGTGAGATATAGCCATAATAAGATTCCACTCACTAAAGATGTGCTCAGGGGACAATCTCTTTGAGGAAGCTTGCACATAACACCTTTCTCCTTAGTAGAGTTGGCCATGATGACACTTGCATCAATCATAAGTGCATGCACTCTCTCATGAATCACAATGTGAACATCGTGAGGGAAGAAGGGGAGGATAGACAAGAGTGGGCCCGCATGACATTGCTTGTGAGCTTGACCCAATGCATGACAAAGTAGGACATGCCCAGCTCAAAGTCTCATGGTCATGTCTAGGGACATATGAGCATTCTTATTAACAACTTTAGCTAACCCTTATAAATAAATATAAATTTACATTTTTAAAAATACATGGGAGCTATAAAATGATTATTGAATAGATACATCTGCCTATAACTGCCCTAAATTTACCAACAGAGTCATAAAATTATATCTTTTACTAAACAGACAAGAAATTAGAGTTTTTATTATTATATCTTAGACATTGTAATATATCTGTAAATTCTTCTCTTAGGATTTTTAAGTTGTATCAATGATAGATGATAGAAATAATTTGTTAGTATTAGGAATTATAATCTTGATTGCATGTAGAACTTTCCTATGGAACCTAGTCTTGATGAATACCATAGTAGCAAGTCTTTCTTGGTAATGTCTAATAACATGCTTTAAACCTCATGAAAATATATAATATAGATTCAACATCAAAAGGTTGTGAAAAATCAAGTAGAACCTTTTTATGACCTCTTGGTCTATATGAAATATCAAAGATATGTTTAACGTCATTTGAACCTTAGTTTAACCTATTACCTTAAATTAAACCTAAAATACTAAGACTAATGATGATTGTGTATTAATGATGATAATGTTGTTAATCAGGTGATGATCAGATATCTAGATGATGAGTGATTATTAGGAATATATGAACTCAAGTATGTAACTTTTTTAATTTTATGAGTATGTTTTTATTGTTTGAAATCATGATATGTATGCATGCTCTTCTAATTGACAATATTTGCATGTAGTACTACTATGTCATACTCGATGTTTTTCTCATTTGAAAACATAGTACTTAATAAGGTGTTCATTATCCTCCTTACATGGGATGATCTAATGTTGAATAGAAGACGAACACAGTGTATGAGGAGTTATGTAGTGTGCAAGGTATTAGGGAAAACACCCTGGAGTACTTGGTACATTGTGTTGGGCTCAATATCTATGTTTTGTACTAGTCCACCCTAGTAATGCAAATCACCTAGAAAATTAGTAAAATAAATGTTGTTCACTTATTATATAATTGTTTTCAATGGTCTTCTTTCTTTGTTTTTGCAAATATTTTGAATTCATGAAAACCTTATATATATACATATATATATATATATAAACATATATATATATAGTTTTCATGTACCAACAATTTGTTTGTCTAATTGCTTGTTTCATGTATGCTTTAGGTTCAAATCTAGCATGTGATAAAAAGATGGCATGTGAGAAAGTGTCCAGGATGTACCTATTTTGTTAAGATCATGGTTAGTATACATGCTAGACATGTATAGTTATCTTTCTCAATGAGTAATTGTAATTTGTAATATTTCATGTTATAATAATGTTACATGTTGAATGTTGAGTTTGGTAAGGTGTATGATTATGGTTTCTTGTTCATGTATGCTTTTGGTTCTGATATGATTATGTAACATTTTTAGGGTTTGATCTCTCAACCCCTTGGTATTCTGAGGAGGAAGAATCTAGGGACGTCAATGTTGTTGTCAGGTCATGAACAATAGATACACCTCACAATCATTCATCATGAAACAAAAACTAAATTTAACCTTTCATTTTAAACTCTACAAACTTGATAGATCATTCTATAAGTACTATTTTTTTAGTGATTCTATAGGTTAGAACCTAAATGTTTGAGAATGAAGTTTATGATGGTGCCTATCATAATAGCAAGTCTTAAAGTTCCAATATCCCTTATCATGTGGAGGTATGGTATGTGACATTGTTTGGAGATTATGGGTATTACAGGAAAAGAAACCATAAACATATGATCCAGGTGTGTTTGGGTTGATACATTAGTGTACACCTTGTCCCACCATTTCCACAAGGTGACATGTCACTATACTCTCAACTATGTGTGGGACACTCAATTTTATTTATTTGGTTTTGGTTCCGATCATATTTAGACTCAAAAGTTTTATACATTGCCTAGTTTATCACATAAAAATGATATGTTTTATTATGTATATAAGTAAATATGAAGTGTATTCCCACATACAAAAAAGATGGAGATAGTCATGCAAACCAAGTGAAAGGGAGTGAAATTAGTCTAGAAGAGAGAGTAGATCTAGATTAGACATCTAGATCCTGGGCCAGACATGTGATAAATACAATACATGATATAATGATATGTGATATAAGAGTATGGGGGATCACTTTTAAGTTTGATGTGTGATGATTTAAGTTTCTTTATGATTATCCAAGTATTTTTTTAAGATTTGGTGTTGAGGATATGAGCTAAGTCTTGAAGATGAAAGTATGTAGGACTTTCTTCCTTAAGATAAACTAAGTTAAGATAATTTTTAATTAGCATGAACCTCAGTCTCCTTAACATAGGAGGACCTCTACTTTTAGTACGAGATATGGGGTGAAATTTAAAGAAAGTGAGACACACAAGGAGAAGGTCAAATGACCTAACCTCTAATATATGAGAAATATGATATATATGTGAAATGATGCATCCTAAGCTAGATTACTCCTAAGTAGTTGAGTTGAGACCTTATGCGTTAATCCTATTGTTGATATAAATACTAAATGTGAAAGTCAATCCTTTGACTTGGTTAGGTCATGGATTTAGTTGCTTAATTAAGCTTGTGAAACTCATCCTTAATTTCATGTGAGGTGATACATGAAACACTAGGTCTGAGGGTAAAAATTATTTTCCATCAGGTACTCAACCATGTTGTTCATTCCTCTTCTATTTCTTGATATATGCTAGTAGAAGCCTCACTTGAGCTACAAAAGATTGTTTATGTATGAAGAGTCACTCAAACATGTTTGATCTATTCTACATTTCCCAATATATCATACATGTAAGATACAATTTGATGCCATGAGTTTGAGTTTCCGAAATCCTTGGATCATAGATTACATGATCATACAATATAACTATTAACTAAAAAATATTTTGAATCTAAGTTCTCTTGTAGATGATAATTTTCTCAATAGGGTGAAACCCTAATATTATAGCATGTAAAGTACCCCTTATGTAACGATAAGATCTTATTATGATGTTGATCATAACACACACTAGTGATCTTAACTGTGATAGTTCCAAATGAGAATTATCTTGATGCCACTTTGCATGGTATACTGGCGTAAAGATGAAACCTTGGGTATCACCTACTCAACTTCAAATGTATGAAAAGAATAAATTATTGAAGGAAACATTAATGAAAAACCTAACATTAAAGCATTCTATGCTATGTAAAATCTATTAAATGATGCTTCAATTTAGATAAGGTAGGGTGGGTACACCCTAGATTCCCTAAATCCTGAGATGTTGACTTGGGATGATACATATAGAAGAATGAGAAGTCTGACACCTAGAAGTGGTGACTTTTATGAAGTTGAACTCTTTCATAGTACTTTAATTATGACATTATCTGTATTTTGAAGATGAAATTCCATATAAGGGTGGTGAATGTTATAAAGACACGATGTAACATATATCACACAACCAAATTCACTAGGGGCAAAATCCTTAGAGTTTACATTAACCAACTTACAATAATCACCTCCCATAAGCGGATACATCTTATTGTAGTTTATTTCAGGATCTAACCCAAAGGACAACATTTTTAGGAATTTACTTATTGATGCACCCATGTAAGAACTAGTATTCATCACAAAAGTTGGCTAGTTGTTTATTATGCTATTGTTTCAAAATAAAATGTTGGATTAAAGGTTGATAAACCAATAGATGAAAATACTAGGATAAGTATGGGTTTCGCCACTGCTACTTGTCATTAAACTCTCATGACATCATATTAAGTATGAACATGTATATGTTGAGGCCAAATAAATTCCTCTTCGGTGTTTGGATTAAAAGTCAGATGGATATCCGTCTAAGCTTGTCATTTAATTACCAAGAGATCATACATATATCACCTCTTAAAACACCTATTATTCTCATCAAGCTAGAAATAATTAATATCCTAGATCATGTGTTCAAAGTTCTCTACACCCAAGATATGATAAATGTGTAAACTTGGTGATCAAACAAGAGTAGAAGCATTAAATAATTGATTTCTAAACATATATTGGTTCATATAGAAATAGATGTAGATAAGAGAACAAAATTGAGAAGTTAGGATACTCCTCGTACCCTAGAGAGAGGATTACTCACTCTTGAAAGAAGTGACAATATTAACAAGGGAAGAAAAGAAGAAGTTCATCATCATAGTAGATAAGGAAGGAGTAGTTGTGTTGTTCGGATGCCTATCTTTGAGGTCAAAGGAGATGATAGTCGGCACAGAAGAAAGTGTTCTCCCAAATGTCCATTGGGGAGAGACTTGTCAATGTCATCTTCTTTCACCAAGGTTGGATCCTATCACCATGGGGAGAGAAATAGGAATATGAAGGAAAAGGTTGTCAATCCATGGGAACAACTAAATCGCAATAGGCCTCTATTGAGGTGTCAACCATAGATCTTTGCCGACGTCAAAGGTGGAAGTGCCTTTGGTTGACAATTGTCAACCAATGGATGAAGGCTGAAGGCTCTATAGGTCAAAGGTCTGGAATGGATGTGGTAGCCTTGTGGCATCAATGCTAGATCACTTTCTTCTAGGAAAATGCCTTTTACTTATAAGAGGAGGCTAGGGGTTTGGAACTCTCCCAACCACCATGGAGTTAAGCCCTCAACCTCCATTAAGGTGAAGAGACAACAATGGAGGTAGATGAAGGGTTTGTGGCATTTTGTAACTCCAATGGTATTTGAGGGGTCGGGCGAACCATCAGAAGGTGAAGTTGATGTTTCTTAAGAAGTCTCACACTAGGGAACTTTCAGATGGTGCTTACAGAATGACCATTGGTTGTTTAGCATTGGATTTACTTCGGTAGGAAGAGTAGGGAAACAACGGTTATTAGCCATCAAAAGGTGGTAGAAAAACTTCCTTCTAAAGGTGAATGCAGAAGATCCTTTGGTTGTTGAGTATAGGGAGGCCATCACAAGGCAAGAGATAGGTTTCCTTTGGTTGTAAACTGAAGGAAGAACTAAGTGATGTAACCTGATGATTTGGCATGTGTAAGCCCACACCAAGGGGGCTATTGATGTAAGGTCGATGTCCTATGTCGATAACATTCTATTGAATGAATGACAATTGGTGGAAGGATAGACCAATGAAAACTTATGGCTTATTAGGTATAACGCAAACCGATGGCATCAACAACCAATGACAGAATAAATTATTGAAATATGGTCTATTTATTCAAAAGTTATTTGGCCTTCTAGTCAGTTAGCAAAACCACCTTCTTCTGAACTCCTACCTTATAATGGAGATAAAGCCTACCAGAGAAACCAGGGAAATTGATCAATTCCTATAAATTATCATAAAATAAAGAGAACCTTAATGCAAGCTAATTCTTAGTTAAAATGATGAAAATAGATGCAAAAGTAAGCTAAAAATACAATTAAAACTAGGATGAATATGCATTTATCAAATAATTCTGAACTTAAATGTTGCTCTTTCTTGAGGAACACAAAATCTAAAACAGTCACCAAATGAATACATTCAACCCATGAGATTGCCTCACTTTTACATCATGCTCATTTCCTTACCACCTGATATGGCCAAGTAGCCCAACTTCCTAAGATCATGGAACTCATATATCGATGTCTTTGTTTCTATTTTTTTTCCCAAAAACACTTCCTCACTACTATTCCCGACACTAGGCACATGTAAGAGTTTTCAAGAGAGTTTAGAGAATCCCATAGAACAACAAGTATGCATATGATATGACAGTTGGCTAAATGAAAAGGACATCAAATTATACATTCATTGTGTCTTTGGGTAAAAAATGGAGAGAAGGGGCTTGAGGAAGGAAGATGCAAATCTCTCCTCTATTTGACTCGATATTGCTTTTATTTGCACAAATAAATATATTGCAGCATTTCTTTTATTTTTGTTTTGTGCACATTGGCATCTTTTCTTTTTAGTGGTACGCCCCTACTACATATAGAGGGGTATGGAAGAAGCAGATAGAGTAGGGAGGGGTATGCCACCGTGAACATGGAGTGTGGCTCTTTTTATGGCTTTTTATATTCTTTTTATGGATGGGAGGTAAGAAGATCGATGAGTAAGTGTAGAAGAGCAGTCAAATCAATATGCAACTTGATTTACAATTCATTACACTGGGTTGTTCTCCTAGTCCCACTATGCCCAAATACTAACATGATAGGGGGAAATGATGATTCCTTGAATTTTTTTCACTTGTGATTAGAATAATGATGTATGTGATCCCTCTATTTCCTCAAATACCTACCATCTTTTCTAGGAGAGCATGATGTTTGTGTTCATAGGCCACATGAGGTGATTTGTAGCCATTGGGTGTTTAAAAAATTGGTCATTGTGAGCTTTTTATTTGAACAAGAGGAGTTGAATGATACTGGCATGTATGGATGCAAACAAGAATTTAAATCTAAGCTTGCAAGATAATGGCTTTAATTATTCTAGAAAAAATGCTTTTTTATAAAATTAAGCTAAATGCAATGCATGAGTGCAATAGTAAGATCATACGTAACAAATAGATTGGTGCGGGTAGAGAGTAGAATACATACCACCCAACCTCCACCTCAAACTTAGATATTTTCTTGTCCTCAACCAAAGACTAAATCTAAGATCAAGGGAATGAACTTTGTCGTTGGTCCACAAGTCATGGTTCCTCTCCATTCAGTAGACATTATTCACCTACAATCAAAATTCTTAGAATTTGTGATTCTTACATGTGGTGTGCTAAATAAGTAAACACAATGAATGAAAGTAACACTCAATTTGCCTCTCAAGAAGCACCTTTATTCAATGTCGACAGATCAATGCCTGAAGTTCAATCATGATATGTATGAGAAAGAAGTGAGAGAGGTTGATTGGCCTGCATATTAGTTATAGTGAAATAACATTTGAGTCATTGGCCATTGATTGTGAATTCTTCAATCTTATCACTCCAAATTATAACAACTCCTATATTCTTGATAATAAATGGACACGGCCATTGGGTCTTGAGCTTTCCTAGAAAGAGGTAGAGATGAGAGTTCTGTATTAATACTTGATCTCCAACTTGTAGATCTTTCCTCTTCAACTGGCCATCACACTACATCTTTGTTCACTCCTCATAGATGCATGCATATTCACAAGTAGTCGGCCACAACTCTTCTAGCTCTTGTAGTTGCAGTCGATTGTTTTCCTCTACTGCACAGAGGTTGAAGTTGAGATGCTTAATGACCCACTGAGCTTTGTGTTCAATCTCCACTGGTATATGACAAGACTTTTCATAGATAAAGTGGATAGGTACAGTGTCAAAAGGATTTGTGTAGGAAATTATGTATTCCTAGAGTGTGTCGTTCAACTTTTAGCCCAATCTTGCCTTGTCATGCTAAATGTTTTCTCTATAGTAGCTTTGATTTGAGGATTGGACACCTTTACTTGACCATTCGTCTGAGAATGGTATGGTGTAGCCACACGATGAGAGACATCATACTTGCGGAGGAGGGATTCAAAGATACACTTGAGGAAATAAGATCCCCCATCAGAAATGATCGTGAGAGGGCCTCATGGAATGATAATATCTTTGAATAGTTTGATCATTGACTTGAAGTCATTGGACTTTGTGGGGATGGATTCCACCCAATGGAATCATAATCAAAAGCGACCAGGATGTAGGAGAAGTAACATGATGAGGTAAATGGACCCATGTAGTCCACACCCCAAATGTCAAAAATATCAACTTCTTGCTAAAGATTGAAGGGCATCTCATCCCTCTTGGAAATACTATTAGACCACTAGAACTGGTCACATGACTTGACAGTTCTGTGAGCATTCTTAAAGATAGTGGGCCAAATGAAACCACATTAGAGGACTTGAAACGTAGTCCTCTTAGAGCTCATGTGGCCACTAGTTAGGCCATAGTGACATTGCTCAAGAATAAGAGGACTTTATTCTTTAGAGATCCTTCGACGGTAAAGGCCTTCAGAGAATAATTAGAGAAAATAATTCTCATAAAAATAGTAATAGAGGATGTCAGAAATGAACTTGTCTCTCTCATATCTAGTGAAATCAGGATAAAGGACTCCCACAACTAGGTAATTCACAAAATCAACGTACCACAATGTTAACGTAGACAGCTTCAACAAGTATACATCAGGAAAAGAGTCATTAATGAGGATTGCATCAAAATTTTGGATATGCATATAGCTAAGGTGATTAGAAAAAACATTCTCAATCCCATTCTTGTCCTTGATTTCCATATCAACCTCTTGCAACAATAGAATCCACCTAATCAACCTTGGTATTGCATCCTCCTTTGACATCAAATTGTTGATAGAGGCATGGTCGATGTAAACAATCTCTTCTGTTCCTATAAGAAGTAGAAAAACTTGTTAAAGGCATTGATAATGGCAAGGAACTCCTTCTCAATGGTTGCAACTTTTTTCTGTGTCATCAAGCACTTGCTTGTGTAGTAGATAGAATTTGTTTTATGTTGACACACAACCCCAGAACTGCACCAATAATGTAATCACTGGCATCCAACATGATCTCAAAGGGGACAAACCAGTCTGTGGCATGAAGGGTTGTGGTAGAGATGAGAGTTTCCCTTAGAGTGTTGAAGCTTTTCATGCATTCACAGTCAATGTTGAAGTCGACATCCTTCTAGAGAAGATTTATAAGGGGCTTGGTGATTTTGCTGAAATTGTAAATAAACCTCCTATAGAATGTGGAATGTTCTAAGAATGCATAGAATTATATAACATTAGTTGTAGGAGATAGCTTGGCAATCACTTCAATCTTTGACTTATCAACCTCTATGCCTCTAGAGATGACACGATGTCCTAGGACAATGCCAATCTTCACCATGAAGTGTCATTTATCCCAATTAAGCACTAGATGCGCTTCGACCATTTCAGGACAAGGGAAAGATGATGTATGCAAGATTCAAAATAGTCTCCATAGAGTGACAAGTCGTTCATGAAGATTTCCATTATGGTTTCAGTGAGACCAAAGAATATGGTAGATATGTAATGCTTTAATGTCACGGGTGCATTACATAGTCTGAAGGCATCCAAAGAAAAGCATATGCGTGATGAATGTATATTTATCTCTCTTTTTACATACCTTTCATAGTCTATTTTATTAGAATTTATCTATTTTTATTAACTTCTTGGGTCAAATTCCAATTTACCCACTTTTGGATTAATTGAGCAAATATTTATCTTTTCCTTCACACTTTTTTAGGTTTTATATTCAATACAAAATTTATACCTCCTGAGCACACGAGACGACCATTTTGCTCTATCAAGCAGTCATTTCATCTCCAAGAAGTTCCAAAATCTCAAAGCTAGACAACCATTTGGTCCTCGGTTCAACCTCCCATGCTAACACTTCAGACGAGCATCTCAACAAGGAGAGTCGATTGTATTATGGGATCAGTCAGGCATTTGAGTCCACTGATACAATCATCTCATGACCATGTTAGGTCAAGCATTCATGCCACATGCAAAACTTAGGGTTTCCATGTTGATCAATGCGTGCAGAGGAACCAATCGGGTATCTCACACTCTAACGACCGGTTCGACATTTTAGCTTCATGACCAAGAAACGTTCAAGCCAGTGCTGCCACCCCTTCACCTAGTGTTCAACTTGTTTCTGAAACGACACTCACAAGTCGACCGATTCATCTAGCAAGATAGACATCTCACAGAGCGTGAACATTAAAGTCGGCACCGCCTCTCCCTTTTTTCTTTTCCCCCCATTAGGGTTTCCACCCCTGCTTCCCCTATAAAAGGAGGGGGTACTCCACTAAGAAATGGGTCCTTATTTTTGTACTCACACTTTTACTTTGAGGCATTGCAATCCTTCATTTCCTTTAATAAAGTAGAAATCATTATGGAGATTTTGTTCTTGGCCTTTTTACTTTCTGTTCTTCTTGAGAAGAAAGGAACTAAGAGTTAAGGCCATTTAATTGACACTAGTTGAAGATCCTTCAGACTTTATCCTCTAGTCAATGGCCTTCTCACTTTCTTCCATTGCTTCTCCTTCCTTTATTATGGCTAGTGAGTAATCTTCTTATCCAGGCAAGGGGAGTAAACCCTTAGCCATGTATTACTCGAATCAATGTTTTATAAGGTTCCAATAGGATAGATGGTATTTGGTTTAGAAATTGTCGATTTTAACAAACTGATCTCTCATTTTATTTTATGTTAAATTAGGTAGATGCGACCGTGGAACCAAAGATTTAGAACAACTAAACCAATCACATGGGGATTTGAATGAGACCACATACAAGTCCCCATTAGGATGATAGGACTAGGATCTGTGTACGCCATGACCAATGGGTTCACGAGAGTTCATATTTTGTAATCCATTCTTGAAATGTTTTACATGCCATCTTTTATCCTATTTTGGTCGTATAATTTCCATTGATCGATTTTCACACCAGTAAAGGTGGTAAAACCCATAGCCTCGATATTCCTTCCATCTGATTTAAACCGCGTTTTCTTTGATCGGTCATTTCCATCACTTTCTTTACTTCTTACATTTAAGTTTTATTCTTAGAAAAAAATTCTTTAATTTTTCTTAATCTAAATTTTCTCTTTAATTGTTCTTATAGTAACTTTTCATTATTTTTTCTTATCATAATTTTATTTCATTGGACTTGAATTTCTTGCTTTAATGTAATCATCAACCACCAACTCTGGAATTTATTTCCACATTCTTTTATTCAAAATCATTGGGGTAAAAGAAAAGAATGTTAAAAACATTGTCTTGTGGGATCGACCCTTCTATACTAGCCTTAATCAAAAAATAAAAAAGGTTAAAGTCTAGGATAATTTATCTTTGTGAATTGGTATGCTAAATGACGTGTATCAATTTTGACGCCATTATCAGGGACAATGGATCATTTTCTTAACCCCAAAACTTTTTAAACAGAACTTTTTTTCTTTTTTTCAGCCTTTTGATACCATTTTAGAAGTCCTAACTCCTCCTTTATATGAGTTTCCATTCTAGCGGTACATTTTTTGCACTCGATATATCTGTTCAAATTATAATTGTGCATGCAATGCCCATCGAACATTAATTCCGCACCGCCAATTTTTGATTCAGAACCAGAAAGAACTTTCCATTGTTTGAATCAACAAAATCGACTTAGGATGGATGAGGAGGAATTTACTTGTTGGATTGAGCAAGCACTTGTTGCTCAAAGAGAGGTCAAGATGACCAAAGCACAACTCAAGAATCCACTTTGCGAGCTACTTACATAGCTGAGCAAGTGGCTTTGGAAATTGCTTAGAGGGAGGCAGAAAGACAAAAACAATAAAAGATTTTTTACACCCATTACTGTATTTGCAAAACACCCTATTGTGCCACCTAAAATCACAACTCCCCAATTTGAGATCCGCACCCAATGGATCACCATGCTCCAAGCTAATCCATTTTCTGGGAACAAAGGTGACAGTTGCCAAGATCACCTCCAACATTTTTCTGACCATTGTTCTTTGCATAAGATCCCAGGACTTTGTTAAGATTCCATTAGACTTAGGTTGTTCAAATACTCTCTCTTAGGTCAATCCAATAGTTGGTATAATGTCATGGAGGGTGAAGAACGTGTCACCACTTAGGAGGCACTTCAAACCAAGTTTTTGGACAAATATTTTCCTCCTTCCCTCACCTACAAAATTAGGTGACAGATTCTTCTCTTCTCTATGGCCCCAAGTGAAACTCTGGGAGAGGCTTGGGAATAGTTTAGGGAGATTGTCTGATGTTTCCCTCACCATGACATTACCCAATATCAACTCATTGAGATATTTTACCACGGTGTTGATAATGACACCAAACAATTCCTTGATTCCTCATATGGAGGAAATTTTATTCTCTAAAGCCTAGATAGTGCATGGGGAGTCATAAAATGCTCTTATAAAACACAAGTGAGACAAGGTACAAGTGGTGTCCTCAAGGTAGATAAGGCCAAGGTAAATATTGATATCCAATAAATTGTTGAAAGTCTTAAGCTAATTGCCTTGAAACATGACTACCTTTAATCATCTTTTAGTTCTTACGAAAGGAGAGATCAACCTCAACAAATAAAATTTTTAGACTCTTTGTGGGATTTGCAAGGGTATGACCATGCTACCCTTAGGTGTCAATTTGTCTACAACACTCTCATGCATCTGGAAGTTGGTCAAATGGAGGACCTAAACTTCGTTTACAGCATACCTCATCAGGCTTACTACAATCTAAATTAGGCTAGAAACCATTTCAGATTCCAATATGGAAATCTTGTAGGAGATGAAAATTCCTCTCAACTCCCTCCTCAGAAAAGTCCATCTTATCCTCAAGCCAAAAACTATCCACCACCAGGATTCCCATACAACAACAACCAGAGGAACTATGGAAATCAAGGAAATTACTGGGGCAATTTCCAATACCGTGGATCCTGCCAAGGGCAACAATATCAAAACCTTAACTTGCCACCACCTTAACCTCAAGCACAATAGAATACCCCCACTTCCTCAACCAATGATAGGGTATCTGCCTTGTAGCAAATCATTCTTGCTCGATAAGCCCATCCGAAGGTGACTAATGCTTAGTTAACTCGCCTAGTTTCTCAATAAAAGCTACCTACTGACACCTTTGTTGGATAGCCTAAAAACAACCCAAAGCATACTGAACAACTCAAGTTTGTCTCTAATCATTTAGGAAAGACTCATATCCCTCCCCTTCATCAAAGAAACCCACAGTTGTACCCTAATATTTTGAGGATGAAGACATTGTGATCATTGAAACTCCACCCTTACTAGAACCTACCATCCCTGCTCTTGTGGTCCCACTGGTGGAAATTAATGAGCTAGAAATCCCTATTTACAAACCTCCTCACCCATAAAAAGCCTGCCTAAAGAAAACTAGGCTTGATACTCATTTCATGAAATTTTGGGATGCCATGAAAAAGTTTCATGTGGATATTCTTTTCTTAGATGCTCTAGCTGATATGCCTTTGTGGTCCAAGTACATGAAAACTTTATTGACTAGGAAGTATACAACCAAAGAGTATGAGATTGTAATGCTTTCTAGAACCACTTCAGATATCATTCAAATAGAAATCCCTAAAAGAAGAAAGATCCCAGTTCCTTTAGGATTGGGTGTTATCTAGGAGATAATGCTTGAAGGAAAGGCCTTGAAGATTCGAGCGCCAATATTTCTATCATGCCCTATAGTCTTTGCAGGAGGTTAGGATTTGTTGACATGCTTCCCACTTCCATGACCATCCAGTTGGAAGATTCATCCATGCCAAAGCCTATGTGTATCATTGAAGACATACATGTAAGGGTTGGGAAAGACGCTTATGTCTCATGTGACTTTGTCATCATGGACATAAAGGAAGATTTACGCTACCCCATCATCTTTGGTTGTCCCTATTTGGCCACTTCCTGAGCCTTGATTGATGTCGAAGTTGGAACCATCTTTTTGCATGTAGGAAAACAAACCTTCAAATTTAGGGTGTTTGAAAGTATGCAAGGACCAAACCTCCAGGAAGAGGTTTATCTCCTTGATTGCATTGAGAAGCTCCACTAGTTAAGACAAGAATGAGAGCTCATTGAGGATCTCCTTCAAAATGCCCTCATGACACATATTGAATGTGGCTTTGAAGATGAGCAATTGGATCAATATAGAGTTCATCTTGACACCTTTGAGGAGATCCATGATGAAAATTTTGAGGACCTCAAAATGATCTCTCTTGTGGATGAAAAACATGAACCCCCTATGGAACTCGAGATGAAACCCCTCTTGAAAGGACTTAAATATGTTTTCTTTGATGAGCAACAAATCTATCCTGTTGTCATTAACTCTCATCCTACCCATGAATAGGAATCCAAGCTCACGATTGATCTTAGGAAGAGGAAAGATGCCTTAGGATACAAAATGGGTGATTTGATAGGGATCAATCAAGCTATGTGCATGCATAAGATTCCTATGGTAGAGGAATACATGCCACCTCGAGACCCTCAAAGGAAATCAAATCCAAACATGAAAGAGATTATTCTCTTATAGGTTATCAAACTATTGACTTTAGGAATCATCTATCCCATCTCCAATTCACCCTAGGATAGCCCTGTCCAAGTTGTCCCCAAGAAAGGTGGGACCACTATGGTGAAAAATGATACTGATGAAATCATCCCCATCTGTACAGTTACAAGATGGAGGATGTG
Organism: Alisma plantago-aquatica; assembly: GCA_963693085.1. Classification (NCBI taxonomy): domain Eukaryota; kingdom Viridiplantae; phylum Streptophyta; class Magnoliopsida; order Alismatales; family Alismataceae; genus Alisma; species Alisma plantago-aquatica. The sequence goes on from OY856414.1 coordinate 470,148,334, forward strand.
TATTGACTATAGAAAACTGAATAAGGACACTAAGAAAGATCACTTCCCTCTTCCCTTTTTGGATCAAGTACTAGAGTGTGTTTCCCATCAACAATATTTCTATTATCGTGATGGCTATTCAGGTTTTTAACAAATTCCCATCCATACTGACAACCAGGAGAAAACAACCTTCATCTACCATTTGGCACTTACACATTCAAGAGAATGCCCTTCGGGTTGTGCAATGCCCCAGCCACCTTTCAGCGGTGCATGTCTGCTATCTTTGTTGGGTTGACTGAGACTGTTACGGAGGTGTTCATGGACAATTTCTCCATTTATGGAGGAATCTTTGACTCTTGCCTTGGACATCTATCTCTCAATTTGGAAAAGTGTGAGGAAGCACGCTTGGTTTAAAATTAGGGAAAATGTCACTTTATGGTGACAGAAGGGATTGTCTTAGGACATAGAGTTAGAAACTATGGCATAGAAGTTGATAGAGACAAGATCTTGGTCATCTCGAAACTTCCACCCCCTTCTTCTGTCAAAGAAATTCATGCCTTCCTTGGGCATATAGGATTTTACCGATGATTCACTTGTGATTTTTCAAAAATCAGCAAACCCCTAACCAACCTCCTCCAAAAAGATGCCCTCTTTGTTTCAAACAAAGCTTTTATGGCTAATTGTTTATGCTTGAAAGATGCCTTCACTTCCACCCCTATCATTCGGGCCCCTGATTAGTTTTTGCCTTTCCAATTGATGTGTAATTCTAGTGATTTTACCATTGCTGCTATTCTTGGACAATGTGTGTTATGACCCCACCTCCCAATAACCCCCAATTAAGGGAGACCGAGAGGTCGAAGCCGCACCCATAACTTCCGGATCAAAGGTTTGGCAATTAACCACGAATAATTATCAAATTTTAACAGACTATACTGAAAAGCTGTAAGAAAAAAACTTTTGCATACCTTTTTGTAAACTTGGATCTCTAACTTCTATCCACTTAAGGATTCTAATCTAACTAATCCTCCTTGTATTTTACTTCATGTATTACACATTATGACGATTTACTATTTGTCCTTTTGGCTTGTACCTAAAACGCCGACAAATGAAATGTTGGTCAGCCGAAGCTGGTATGTGGGGGAAACAATAATCATGTAATTACGTTAACAATGTAATCATTCAATTAATCATTTAAAAACCAAGATTACATTTTAGATATAACTCCGCGATCCAAGAGTACCCTATCCTCTATGTTGTCCCCATTAAACCCCTCATGATCCACCTATAAGTGAACCAATTTCTAGGGTTGAGTCACATGGCACTACTCGTAAGTAGCCCACTTCTTAACTCATGGCAGGCTAATGAGTCTCATGGAACTACACGTAGGTAGCCCAGTTTCTAACTCTCGGTAACCTAGACCTTGCTCTAGGATTACCCCTTTTCCTTAGCCTTTTATTTACAATAGAGGTGGACCCGGATCTAATCAGTTATATACGCACATTTATAGTGATAATCATAGTCACTTTATAGTTGCATGAATTAAATAAACATCCAACAGTTATTTTCAAGCAACCGATTAAATCTTCGGGAATCACCGTGAAACTAGAGAGATTATTCATAAGCGTAACCACATACCTGATTCGATGAGTCATGCAGATTATTCAACATATACTTCATGTATATACAATCAAGCCAATCAATAGATCCAAGCAAGTAATTCAATCATCACATAATTCCTAAAAAGAATATGTACTCTATTTATTACACACTTTATCACGAATCGACTTTATTGCTTTGTATTCACTTTCTAGGGTTTCTAATCCGCATTAAGGTTTCATTAATATCCATTAGGGTTTCTTACCTCAAACTTTATCCATCTTAGGTCAACAAACCCTAAAATACTCTTTTCCATTTATATGAACCTTAACTGCTCAACTATTCATTTTAATAATCTTTTATACCCAATTTGACTTAGGATCATCATATCCCTATTAAAAGACATATTCATCTAAATTAGGGTTTTCAAGCTCATTAATGCATAATCATGCACGAAACCCTAAATTAAACCAATTATATAAAAAGATCATCTTTTTAAATCCTATTTTAACTTTTATTAACAATAGGTTAATATCAACTTGAATTATCCAAATAACGTCATTAAGTCCATCTATCATCAAATCTAAGGGTTTTTCTTTAATTAAATCATTAAAGATAGTAACTTTATGTCCTTTTCAAATTTCAAGCACATAAACTCTAAATTAGACTAATTACGTGCAATGTTCTTCCTTTTTGAACATAATGTACCTTTTTACATTTAACAGGTTAACATCAACCCTAATGATCCATTAAACGCTATTAAACAAATTAATCATATCAAAATAGGGTTTCTTAATCTTCAATTAATCAAAGATGATAATCTACACTACTTTTAAAACTATGATTAGATTCAGGCTATAAAACTATTTTTAATGAGTTCCTTGAATTTTTCTGATCAAAGTACATATATAATTTGTCTTGATCGGAGTTACGAATAGCAAGATATGATTTTTGCAAGCAACTTACCTTCCGGCCAATCAGAGATTGCCACGTCACCAAGTTCCATGCAAAGCGGCTCGACTTCAGTTATAACTAAAAGACGCAAATGCCCTTTGTTAAGTTGGTGATTCTTTAGCCCACGGAGGGGCATTTCTATCCAACGGGTCCTTGGTCATCTTCCTCCTCGGTAACCCTATGTTGCCACGAACTGCAGCCGTGCGTGGGATCATCTCCTCCTCCTCCAGGCTCTGAGCTCGCCGAAAAACTTCTCCCTGCCTCCGCCATGCGTTGGAGCCCACGGGGCGCCTCCATCTTGCGGCCATAGCGGTCGTCTCCAGCGCGTCCAACCAGCGCCGATGGGCTTGCCGTGCAGCCTGCTGCAGGCGGTTTGCGCGAGATGGTTTACTAGCGAAAGCTGACCAACCCTCCTCAGGTCGACGGGGTACCACCAGGCTCTCACCAAGATGAGGCCATGGTCCTTCATGGCTCCGGGGTGCATCATCCCCCATGGTTAGGGTTTCATGATGAAGAACAAGATAGGAAAGACAGTGGGAGATGCGGAAACTCTCTGGAACTCGTCCCAACGGGTCTAACCCTTTTATATAGGGTGAGAAACGAAGACATGAGTTGTATACACACGGCTCAAGGAGCCCCTTTCCCAAAAGGAATCGTATTCCTTCAAGGATAAGAAAACCTTCTCTCTCTTCTTAATCATTTTGATATTCTCTTTTCTTTAAATATTAGGAATTCGAATTTCCTCTTAATTAATCTCTTTTACACTTACCTTCTATCCCATAGGCACGAATTTCTATTTCCTTTAATAGAAAATACTTCCTTTCGATCCTTATCACAAAATCCATTAATAATGTATCATATTATCTTTTATTTTGCAAATTTGGCATTTTCTCTTTCTTTCCTCTTTATTGGGGATCCTTGGACCCCAAGAAACTCTATTATTTAGAAATTCTTTTCCAAGGATATTTATTATCCTTCCAGATGCATCTTTATGCATTATTTCTCATTATCTTGTTTATTTCTCATTAAAATATCTCTTTTTGAGGATTTCTCTTTATTTCTCTTTTATTTTCCTCATTGGTATTCCTTTTATCATTAGGAATCCTTGGAACACGAAATTCCACAAAGGATCTCCTAATTACACCTTTTCCCACTTATTTCCAACATTTTAACATTATTTTCAATCTCTTCTTATTAAAGAAATACTTAATTAAACTTTTCTTTTCTTATTGCCTTTTCTTTGCAACTTTGGACTCCTTGGTACCCAAGGAACCCAAGAGGCACGAAATTCTCTTTGGATTTGCCTTCTAGAGGTTTCCACATTATTCTTTTCTCAAATATTCAATTATTCATTACTAATTGAATTTTCTTTGTTATTTAGGCCCAATAACCAATAAAGCCCATAATACATACATCAAGGCTATTGTAAACAAAATCCATGTATTCAAAACAAATTATACCATTCTTTGTTCAATTATCCTTAATATGAGAAATTGCATTTCTCACCAATTGAACCCGAAAATTGGGGTTGTAATAGTGTGTTGACAAGAATTACCAAGTGATTTACTATGCATCCAAAACTCTAGATGATGCACAATGGAACTACACTACCACCGAAAAAGAAATGTTAGACATTTTTTATGAGTTTGACAAGTTCTTCTCTTACTGGGTCAGGTTCAAGATGATTGTTGACATGGACCATGTGGCTATTAGATATTTAATGACTGAAAAGGATGCCAAATTGTGTCTTTTGCATTGAGTCCTTTTACTTTAGGAGTTTGATTTAGATATTCTTGATAAGAAAGGTTGCAAGAATGTAGTTGTTGAGCATCTTAGCAGTCTTGACTTCTTTCATGGTGATGGAATTCTGATCAATGATTTTCTCCCTGATGATAAGTTTCTCAAAATGAAATCACAATATGCTTAGTTTGTGGATTATGTAAATTTTCTTGTTGCAGACATCCTACATCCTGAATACAAAGGACACACTAAAGCAAAAAAAAATTCATGATGTCAAGAAGTATTATTGGGGTGATCCTTATCTCTTTAGATTTTATTCAAATGGTCTTTACCGTAGGTGTGTTACTAGGGAAACAACTCATGACATACTTGAGCAATGTCATTCTAGCTCCACTAGAGGGCACAAGAGTTCTCAGAAAACCACTAGAAAAGTTCTTCAATATGTTTTTTTTTGCCCACCTTATTTAAAGATGCCCATGAATTTGACTTAATTTGTGATCAATGTCAAAGGTCTGGGAACATTTCTAAGAGAGGCCAGATGGCCATGACCTCTAGGTAAGATATAGAGATTTTGGACGTTTGGGGAGTGGATTAACATGGACCCTTTCCTTCCTCTTGTGGGTACAAATATATCCTTGTGGTTGTCGACTACGTCTCCAAATGGATCATAGCCATCCCCACTAAAACTTGTGACTCCAAACCAGTAGAGAAGCTTTTCAAAGACATTATTTTCCCTAGATGTGGGGTCCCTCGTACCATAGTTTCTAATGGGGCTCCCATTTCTTAGAAAAAGGTTTTGAATCTTTGTTGAAATGTTATGGAGTCCATCACAAGGTCGCCTCTCCTTACCACCCACAAACTAGTGGTCAAGTTGAGGTTTTGTATAGGAAAATCAAGTCCATCCTAGAGAAAACCGCCAATCACACTAGGGCAGATTGGGTTTTGAAAATTAATGATGCATTGTGGGCATACAAAAATGCCTACAAAACACCAATAGGCACCACTCCCTTCAGGTTGATTTATGGCAAATCTTGACATCTACCCATAGAATTGGAACATAAGGCTAGTTGGACATTGATACTTTAAATTTTGACTTAATTGTAGCAGGAGAAAACTATTTCCTTCTTGTGTTGGAATTAGAAGAGCTCATAATGAGCTTCTTATGAGAATGTCATGATCTACAAACACATAATCAAATTATGGCATGATGGTCATATTAGACGAAAGGGTATTCAGGAAGGTGATTAGGTCCTTGTTTATAACTCTAGGTTAAGGCTCTTCCCTAGAAAACACAAATCTAGATGGCATGGACCATATCTTATTAAACATGCCTATCCACATGGCAGCTTTCTACTTTGGGACAAAGTGCTATGTGTGTTCAAGGTTGATGGTCATATGCTAAAACTATACTTTACAGTTGAACACTTTTTAACTTCTGAGGAACAACAACTCTTAGTACTTGAAACCTTGACTTGAAAAACCTTCCACCTCTCCCACACCAGATCCTGAAATGGCTCCATGATACACCTATTTTGGGCCTTCAACATAAAACTAGGCGCTTGTTCGGAGGCAAATCAACTTTTTCTTATTTTACATTTTAATTGTTTTAGCTAACTTTTTTTGTTTCTAATTTCAGAATAATTTGGAGAGAAAAAACAGAGTTGACTACCCGACCTGATGACTCATTTGGATGAAAGAAAGGAACCCCACCCATCAAAATGATTAGTTGGGAAGGAGAAACATCCATTTGACACTTTAAAGCGATCATTCCTCTTTCGGTAGACATTCTAATTTTGAAATTTGAAATGCCGCCCACAACCACGCAAACCTGTCATTTGGAGCCAACAAAATGGTTGATTTCTAGACCAAGAGGCACAATCAAGTGTGTGATTCAAATGTACAACCATGTCATGATGTGAACCACCATCATTTGCCCCTGAATCACCAACCAACCGTTTGGACACCCTGAACGATCATTTTGTCTTGGCATGTTGGCCTATAAAGATATACGCTCGGGGTGGGATATCCACACTCACAATCACCCTGTTTTCCTTCCCTAGCCCTAGCTACCCTTGTCGGAGAATCAGTGTGCCCAAGCTCTAGCCGAACACTTGGTGACACCAGGCGGCCGCCCCGACGCCCCCGCTAGACAACCACCAAAGCTACCAGACGACCATCTCACTCCTTTTCGAGCATCGTCGAGCTGCGCCCCTAGGGCTTGAAGGTCATCTCACTGCCAAACAGACATCTTGCCGCCAAATGCCATTTGAGGAAGATGTCCTCTTCACCCTTCTCCTTCCAGACTATTGTTCTTCCATCTCATCCCCACCAATAGCTCAAACCTTCTTCTAGAGACAACTAAGGGGTTGTTCTGCCGCCAGATGTCTATCTCAATTCCATCTCACTGCTACCTATCCCTCTCTTCCACCTTCTTCTTGAGGTGATTTTGGATCTTTCACACCCAGACAAGACGATCGGTTGGGCCTCCAATTGAGTGCTTCAATCACCTCAATCATAAAAAAATTTCACCACTCTAGAGGCTCATTTGGTTCTTTCTAGATGGCTATTTTGCCTTCTGAAAATGACCACCTTTCTTGACCCTAACAACCGTTTCATCGTTCATGCAGCCAACCACCATGTCTGAAGGTGGATGTCATTGTGACCTCTTTGACCGCCTCTGTCAGGAAAAGCATCCCGCAAAAAATACCATCTCTCGTGAGTCACCTTACGACTCCACCTTGGGCAGGGGCATTCATATACAGAGCCTACTGGAGAATCTTCACCCAAGATAAATAAGGAGATGCAACATGCCATTGATGTGGTCAAAAGGTCCATCCAGAAGAATGAGGTAGGATAGTCTTCATCTCAACATGATCTAGAATCCACCTTGCCTCATCCATCCCAAATAGCCCCAATTCCATGTAACTATGCTCAGTTCATCAGCACCAAGCATTTTGACAGATTCAAGGAAACAACCGCAATTGATGTCTCACTTCCTCATTCGACCTATAGTGCTACCCTTGACGCAGTCAGCATCAAGGAAGTTGTCGACAACATGTTTCGCAAGAATAATATTCTCCTTTTTCCCTACCATGTCACTTGACTATATAGTAACCTCACCCTGGACTTTATCATCACTTACCATCGGTTCCATAATTAATTGGGCAATTCCAACTATAAGGCCCGAGTTTCCGGTGAAGATTTTGAGATCTCCACCAGACAACTTACCTCCATGATACTTGATGGAGGAGATCATTACTATCTCTCTCATTGCATGGAGTGCCACCATGACATCTACCCTGACAATTATAATGTGGAGAAGTTTTGGGCTGATATTACCAATCTTCCACCAAAGCTACACCCTAGCCCTAAGGCATCCATCATCCACTACCAAGTCATTCACTATATTCACTACATTGTGGCTCGCATCTTCTTTGGTAGGGAAGGTACTCAGGGCATCGTCACTCTTTCTGAGATTTACACTCTTTGGTGTCTTCTGAATAGTGAACCCTTCTATTGGGGAAGTGTTATGATTGATCATTTTTACTATCAGGACACCCGCACCACTTCTTCCTATTTTTGCATTGGCCATATAATCACATACATAGTATATTTTTTGGGCTAGCTCACATCTCCTTCATGCCATTGGATCTTTAGAACCACCTAGTGCCACTGATGTCTACTGTCTTCTGTTGAAAGACACCTAGGTCATCCTCGAACTCCCCCAACATGCTAGGTTTACAGCCGCAAACATTATATTTGATTTGACCGATTTTTCGACACATATTGTGTGATTCCTTTTGGAGCATACCGACCCAGAAGATGTCCCTGAGCCTATGGCCCACAGGAGGAGTGCCTCTTTAGAGGCCTGTGATGATGTGACTAGACCTCCTCCCCACCCTTCTTGAAATTGCACCATGAGGCACACATGCACTAAATAAGGACCAGATGAGCCCTATGGGTTTTATGAGATTTGGGATCAGTTGGATGGGATCCAACGTGAGAAGAAGAGCCATGGCCACCAACTCGATCACATGTATTTGATGAAGCATTTGTAGGAGTCTTGGCATGTTGATGCAGGCAACTACACCATCAGTCGACCCCGGTATGAGGAGTATGGAGCCCATCAGACCTACCCTGACCCCAACTCCTCATAATGGGGAAACCACTACTATAATCCTCCATATTCCTCTCATCCACCACAAAAGTACCCAGTGCCAGAGCGATTTTTTCCCACCATCTTCGATTTAGGTTTTTCTCGGGATGAGAAAAATTCTAAGCCTAGGGTGGAGGTGGGTGGTATGTTCTTATTAAACCCTCTTGTCTCTTTCCTTTTTGCATTATTTTTCTTTTATTTTATGCATGTTGCTTTGCGTTATGGCCTTTATCTATTAGGCCATGCCTTTATTTTCCTTAGTTGCAAAATGTCCCTTATCTAGTCAACCAATATGACTGAATGTCCATTATTGTACCCCTTTTGAATTTAGTAAATCTTTTTGCAAAAATAATAAAAATTGCCATGTCTAAAACCACCATGTCACCTAGGACCCCAAACTAGAATCACTCCTTGGAAAAGTTGACAAGTTGTATGGAACCAATCAGAATCAAATACAGTTTTCTTTATTTTAAACTATGGATTAACTTGATATAAATCTCATATAATGTGATTGACAATAAAATTCTATCTGATGATATGACACTTTTAAAAGAAAAAGTGAAGTTATAAGTACATAAATAATACTCCCTCATTCCTCTCAAAATAAAGAAAATAATCACCTTCAGAAAAAAAAAATCAAGTCTGGGGTGGCATGCCTCCCACATCAAAATTTCCATACCCTTAAAAGGGGTGTACCATCAAATTGATGCCAAAGAGCACATGAAAAAAAAATTGATCAATGTAGCCACAAGTCCACAAACTAAATATATCCCTAGTCGAATAGAGGAGGGATCATCATCTCCCCCACCCCTCATCTTGTTCTTGTGCAACAACTCATAAAAAGAAAAAAAATGAATGTGTCAAAGAAGAAGTAAGATTAAGCCTATTTTTCTACAAAATCTTGATTTAGAAATAAGATATGATATTTTCTTTGATAGGGAATATATAATTTTGTGTTTTGTGGTTTTAGGAGATTAGGCTGCTTGGCTAAATTTAGAACTAAGGAATAAAGTGATGTTATAAGGGTGAGGATAGACATGCTGATAGTATAAATTGGATTTATTTGTGATTTTATTTACTGGAGGAAAAGAAAAGATTCAAGTCTGGGGTATTTTGATGAATGTATATTCATCTATCTTTTAACATATCTTTCATAGTCTTTTTTATTAGAACTTATCTCATTTTTATTAATTTCCAAGGTAAATTTTCAATGTACCCACTTTTCGATTAATTGTGCGAATATTTATTGTTTCCTTCACACTTTTGTAAGTTGTATCTTCAATGCAAAATTCCAACCTCCTGAGCACACAAGAGGATCGTTTCGTTAATGTCAAGCGATCTGTTCATCTCCAAGAAGTTCTAAATCTCAGAGCTAGATGGACATTTGGTCCTTGGTTCAACCACCCACCCTCACACTTTAGACGAGTGTCTTAGCAAAATGAGTTAATCAGCTCGTAGCACCAGCCAAGCATCTGAGTCCACCAAAATGATCATCTCATGACCATTGTATGTAAGCATCCACACCACACACAAAACATGTAACATCTCGAACATGGGTTATGGCTTAACCCTAGAAGTTTTTCTTAAGTAAGTTAATTACAAACTTGTTCTAATCTTTTGAAAAGTAATTAAGACTCTTTGTGAAGTTTATTTTCAAGTTTGAGCTTATTTACAAACTATTTGTGCATTATATGATAGTCTGAGTGTAAAGTGCAATTTACCCAAGATGAGGGGTTATATTGCAAAATGTCACATGTTGAATGTACCTTAAGTGTTCTAACATTACAAGAGAGAGAATGATGCTAAGTGGTGGTTTGTGGGAAGCCTAATTCTAAAGTGAGAATTTGTTTGGATAATGCTAAGTGCTTTGTGCACCGATTTTGGTACAAATTGTAAATGATCCAAAAGGTAGGGTTGATGTGCAAATTACCACTTGCAGAGTCTAACTACTCCTTCCTTGTATCATTTAGAGGAGAGAGAAAGAAGGATACACTATGTTTGAACCATCTTGGAGTGGTAGCATTCTTGGTGATGAAAAGACTAAGGAAGTAGTGTAGTTAAAGCATTATATGAGCTATATCAAGTTGTAGACTTAGAATGGGAGTCCTTGTCGGCCAAGGAGCCATAGAGGGAGTCTCCTATCAGTTTGTTGATTCTTGGAAAATGTCATGATGGGCTAGGCATCTCAATAAAGCAATAGTTATTAGTTTGCAACTTTTCTTTGGAAAAGGTTGTGTTGAATATAATAATAATGTGAGTGGAAATAGCTTACCCTAGAAGATAACCAAAGGAGGCGACCCTTATCCCTTACATTATACATACGTTTTTATTTTGTGTGGCAAGATAAAGATGGGATGCATGCAAATACATGTGTCAATCTATGCATTGCCATGTGGCACTTAGTAGCTTAAGAAGATGACACCTCTTACACACTTTTTCATAAACCACAAGTATAAATACCATTCCCTTCATCTATTAGTAGAATTTTTGGATCTCACTATCATCTTTCCCTTAGATATTGTGCATATGATGAATGCATTTTCATCTCGGTTCAATCGCCATGTTGGGCCCAATTTTGCTTAGTATTCTCACGTTTATTAGCTATATCTTCTAATATTTGAGGTAACTTGCCTCAATCGATTTTATCCTTGATTTAACCCAAATTATACACCCTTCTGTAGGTCTAATTAAGCCAAGAAGATCAATTTTGAGTCCAAGGTAGCCCATTTCTACATCATCGGGCCCATCACTAAAGCACGACCCCTTTGCTTTTTCTTTTGTTGATCCGTCCCTCTCCCTAGACCGCGATCAACCCTAGCCAACCATGGTCTCTATACCAACAGGTCATGATTCCTCTCAGTGTAACCGCGGTTGCCTCTGTCTTCACTTGACATCACAACCTCCTTGCCTCCCTAGACCGTGATCATCTACTACCACTGCAGCCATTGCGGCCGCGATCATCTCACACTGTGACCACTTGCAAAGATCATGACCTGTAAGACACCGCGGACACCTATCCACGATTCCACGTTTGTGACCGCGGAAAAACTCAATTGCGACCTAGCCCCCATGGTTCTTATTTTCTCCCTACCAACAACGTCGTGATCAACTCTCTCTCCTTCCGCATCAACCACCATCACCTCCAGTGCACCTGTGCTTCCCTTACACCTTGACTCGTGAGGTCACCCTCTCTACCAACAATCGCGACCTTCCTTTCTCTCCCACAAACCGTGACCGCGGTTTCCAGTAACCTCCTCCTAGGTCCATACAAAAATCGTGACCTGGTCCTTCTCAACAATCGTGACCTAGGTGGAGTTCTCTAACATGTTCGTGGCCATCACGCCAGACACCTACAAACTGTGACCTTCCTTCTTCACCATCGGATCGTGTCCCCCAACCAGCTACCCCTCCATCCGCGATCCCTCCAACTCCTCGCCGCAACTGCGATTCCAAAGATCACGACCGCGAATCCAAAAGATCGCGACCGCGAATCCAACGGATCGTGACCGCGATTCCGAGATTGCGACCAATTCCTCTAGCAACGCCTCCACCCTGCGGTCCTCCGCTACCCTTCCAGTAATCACGACCAAGCAGTGAACAAACCCGCACCCGTAGTTTGTACAATAAGGGACTACGATCAGTGCAAGTTTTAAAGTAGCGACTACAAAGGAACCATGACCGCCGTCTATGATACAAAGATTGTGACCTGCTGGCAACAATAGAAAATCCGCGACCGTGGAACTTCCCAGCCAGGCCTATAAATAGGCCCCGACCCCTCTCATTTGGACATCATCTCTAGATGTCGATAGGCTGCAGGTCTATCTTGAGCCTAAGGAGATGATCTCCACAGCCAAGAGCCTACCTTCGGGGTGGTCTTGCACCCCGTTCACCCAAATCTAAAGTGGAAACTCAGATCTGCAAGCCACTCCATCCAGATCTAGATCTAGATCTAGATTCGGACCTAGATCTGTAGCATTTACGCCATTCCTACGCCGCCATCACATCTACGAGTTGCTCCTCCTGCTGCGAGCAAGGACCACAAGAAGAAAGAGAAGGTGGAGAGAGAAGATCTACCCTGTCTGCCGTGGTGTTCTTCCCTCCTCATCCAGATCTTCCCCGACATTGTGTAGAAGACCGTTTCTCCACCGAACTGTGACTATCTTCTTCACCATGCTCATGGAGGAATCTTCTCTCTCTCTTGTTTTTCTTGTTTCTCTCACCATGAGGGAGTAGTTTCCTTTTGTTGGGGTGCAGGGACTAGCCCCGCTGCCCATGCTTTCATGTTAATTTGTTAAACATTCCAAGGCTTGTATATATCTATTCATTTCGTTGTTAATCGTCGATGTGCACTTGTGGATTGATCACCTACTTGCATTTATCTTGTTCCTTCCTATGCTGCAAGAATTTCAATATTTAGGATTTGAATGTCGATTAACGCGGTTGACTCCTTGATGAGAATTTCTTATAGGATTCCCTAAAGTAGTAAGTCTGCGATCCGTGAGGGAATGAGACATCTGGCCCATGGTGATGCTTCTGTGTGCTTGACGCCCGCAAGGGGGGGCTGCAACTTTGGTTGGATATCTGTATCTTCATAGCTATAAGTGTGTGATCTGGATGGTGACGAGACATCTAATACCTAAGGAGATACTTACGTGAACCTGACGCCCATATGGGGGGTTTTGCAGCAGCTCTATTTGGATAGTTATATCTTGCTTGGATGTTTGATGTTTGGATGTGTTTGCATGAGTAGTAGTGGTGAAACTTAGGCCCATCCCAGTGATTCCATATCATTAATCTTCAATCAACTTTTAATCCTGCTTTTCACTTTCCTCACTTTTAGTTTAATTAACCTCCAACCAACTTTTGTTCTAAATATTAGTCTTGATTCAACTAGATTTATCTAGTAAAAAGATTCTTAAAAACGTTGTCCCTTGGGATTTGATCCTCAACTATACTGCGATAAGACCCATCCTCTTGCGGGTGGTATTATTGCACAAGGTTTTGGTTAAAAACTCATGGATTTCAACCCTGAGTGAGTTTGTTAGTGCGATAATATTCCACATCAAATTCTGGCACTGTTGTAAAGGACAAAAGAATCATCTAGTTAAATCTAGTTCTATTAAGGCTAATCTAGGATTTTCTTTTACCTTTTGATACTATCGATCATATATACTTGAATTTGACTCCACTCCATCACTCCTACTTCTGAAAGATCTTTCCATCCTAGGTACCCACAAAGTCTAGTGTATGCACCGTTAAAAACAGTACCAGACTCACCGCTAGCTTTGACCCTGAGATAGATAGAAACTTTCATTGTCATAATGGAGAGAACCAAGAAAGGATGGCACAAGAAGAGGAAATGGCTCAAAGGGTAGCTCAAGCCCTTAATGCACCAAGAGATGGGCTTATGTAAGAAGCCAGATTTGCGGTCCAAGAAGAAATCCAAGCAGCTCAAGCAGCAACTCAATAAGCTGAGTTACAAAAAGACCTTAGAGAATTCTCAATCCCTAAAGCTTCTGATGTTCATCACCTAGTTCAACCTCCTCCCATCAACGCTTCAAATTTTGAGATAAGAGCACATTGGGTTACACTGCTTCAGAATAGCCCCTCCTATGGTAAGCAAGGAGAAGATAGTCAAGAACATCTTCTGAGGTTTATAGATCTATGTGCTATGACAAAGAAGAATGGAGTCACATATGATGCCATCAAACTTCGTCTCTTCAAATATTCTCTTGTTGATGGAGCCATGAGTTGGTATAATTCCTTACAATGCGAACCCATCACTACTTGGGAACAACTTCAAAATGTTTTCTTGTAAAAATTCTATCCTCCTTCTCTCACCTATGAAATTAGCAGCCGAATAACACAATTTGTTCAAGTCCCTAGAGAATCCCTAGATGAAGCATGGGAGAGATACAAAGAGCTTCTAAACAAGTTTCCACACCATGGCATTCCTAAGAATCAACTCATCGAAATCTTTTATAGGGGTGTGGATGATGATATCAAGAAGTTTTTAGACTCCTCATCTGGAGGAAACTTCATGTGTCAAAGTTATGATAGCGCATGGAAGGTTGTCATCCTGAGAGCTAAAAACCAAGCTAACTGGGGTAGACCCGTAAGTAAAGGAGTGCTGAAGGTTGCTATGGCAGAAGCTACTCCTAAGTACAAGTCTATTGCTGAGTCTCTAAAGCTTTTAGTTTCCAAGCAAGACAAACTTGAATCATCTTTTGCCGCCTATGAAAGAAGACGCTCGCCCCCTCGAAAACAAGAACAAGTCAAGTCAGCTTCATTGTTCTGTGAAGCATGTAAAGGCACCGATCATTCTACTCTAGCCTGTAACATTCTCTATGATGTTGTTCTGGGCAATACTTGTGCCCAAGGAGATAATGGTCAAATGGAAAGTCTGAATGCCATGAACACTGTCCCTAATCAAGGATATTATAATCTGAATCAGAATAGAAACCATCCAGGTTTTCAGTATGGAAACCCTTCAGGAGCGGAAAACTCATGACAACTTAGTTCAAATAATCAACAACGAGGCCCGCCAGGTTTCCAATATAACCAACAACCAAATTTTAGGAATCAAGGGAACTTTAGAGGTAACTTCCAGAATAGAAACTACAACCAGTATCAAAACAATTCTCAATTCTAGAATCCCAACCAAGTCCCTTATCAACAGCAATAACAAGGGCAACAAGCCTATCCCATCTCTCCTAATGACAAATTGTCAGCTATTCAGAAGATGTTGCAGTCGCAACAAACCATGATTGCAAACTAGCAAGCCCACCAGAAGGCTATTTAATCTCAACTAGCTCAACTTGCAGCTAGCATGAAGCCACCTACTGGAGCTTTCGTTGGCCTACCTGAGAACAATCCTAAACATCCAGAGCAACTGAAGGCTATCACCACTAGGTCCAGGAAGGACTATTCTGACCCCCCCCACTAAGATACCAATAGTAGCAACAAACGATGATGACTTTGTGACTGCTCAAGACTCTATAATATCTGAGTCTCAACCGAAGGAACCACCAAACGTTGATAAGATAGGAAAATCTAATTTGGAGGAACTTATTGTTGCAGAGGCTGAAATTGCACCTGAGCCAGATGTGCCAGTATACAAGCCTCGTCCTCCTTTCCCAGCTCATTTGAAGCAAACCAAGCTTGAAACTTGTTTCAATAAGTTCAAGGAAGCCATGAAAAAGCTTCATGTTGATATACCCTTTCTTGATGCTCTGGCTGAGATACCAGTCTGGACAAAGTACTTAAAGTCTCTCCTCACAAGGAAGTTTATAACCAAAGAATATGAGATAGTCAAGTTAGCGACAACCACTTTTGGTATCATCTAGAGCAAGATGCCCAAGAAGCCGAAAGATTTGGGATCCTTTGGGATTTCGTTTCATATTGGTGACTCTTCATGTAAGAAGGGATTGGCCAATCTTGGTGCTAGCATCTCTATCATGCCACTTAGCCTTTGCAAGAGGCTAGGGTTTGTAGAACTACTCCCAATTGGCATGACCATACAGCTTGTAGATAACTCCATGACTCTTCCCTTGGGAATCATTGAAGATGTCCCTATCAAGGTAGGCAAAGACTCTTATGTCCCTGGAGACTTTGTCATCATGGACATAAAAGAGGACTCCAGATACCCTCTTATCTTTGGCCGTCCGTTCCTCACCACTGCAAGAGCTTTGATTGATGTTGAAGCAGGGACCTTTCTACTCATACTAGGTAAAGAAACCATCGAGTTCAAAGTTTTTGAAAGCATGCAAAGACCAAGCATGCAAGAAGAAGTCTATTTGATTGATTGCATTGAGCAAATGTTAGTCCTCACTCAAGAGGAATATGAATAAGACGACCCTTTAGAAGTTGGTCTAACAAACCCATCTGCTGATAATTCCATCAGTGAACAAGTTAAGGATTGTATCCTTCACCTAGACTCTGTAGAAGAAGATCCTGAAGCTAGGTTCGAGGAACTCAAAGTTGTGAATGTAACTGAAGAGCCATGCAAGAAGCCAGAAGCCCCTAAAATGAAGTCCATGCCTAAGAAACTGAAATACGTGTTTTTGGATGATCTCAAGGTTTGTCCAGTTATTATAAATTCTGATCTAACGACTGAACAAGAAGATAAACTCATGAAAGAATTAAAGCGAAGAAAGAAGGCTATCAGCTACAAGATGAGTGATCTCACCGGGGTCAGTCAAGTGCTTTGCATGCACAAAATCCCTATGGTGGAAGACCACAAGCTGACTGTTGAGCATCAACGGAAGTTGAATCCTAATATGAAGGAAGTAGTCCGCTGCAAAGTCATTAAGTTGCTCACTACCGGAATCATCTATCAAATATCTGACTCACCTTGGGTGAGTCTTGTACATGTTGTCCCAAAGAAAGGTGGCACTACTGTGATACAGAATGAAGATAATTAACTCATCCCCACTCAAACATTTATCGAGTGGAGGATGTGTATTGACTACAGGAAGCTAAACAAGGCCACCCACAAAGATCATTTCCCTATGCCTTTTCCAGATCAAGTTTTAGAGCAATTGTCTCACCAGGAATATTTTTGCTATCTCGATGGTTACTTTGGATTCTATCAAATTCCTATACATCCAGATGACCAGGAGAAAACTCCTTTTACTTGCCCCTTTAGAACCTATGCGTTCAGACTGATGCCATTTGGGCTTTGCAATGCGCCTACAACCTTCCAATGCTGCATGGCAGCCATATTTGCTGGTATAACTGAAACTATTATGGAAATATTTATGGATGATTTCTCTATATATGGATATTCATATGATTCATGTCTAAAGCACCTCTCCCTCATCCTCAAATGATGTGAAGAAGCACATCTAGTGCTAAACTGGGAGAAATATCATTTTATAGTAAAAGAAGGCATTGTCCTTGGCCATAGGGTCAGTAATTGAGGAATTGAAGTGTACAAGGCCAAGATCAATGTGATCTCCAAACTCTCTATCCCAACCAATGTAAGAGAGGTTCGTGCATTCCTCGGCCATGCAGGCTTTTATCAAAGGTTCATAAAGGATTTCTCCAAGTTAACCAAGCCCCTGACAAACTTGTTTCTAAAGGATGTTGATTTCCATTTTGATGAAGAATGCATCAAAAGCTTCGACAACCTGAATCATGCCCTTACAACAACACCCGTCATCTGAGCTTGAAATTGGGATCACCCATTTGAAATTATGTGTGATGCTAGTGATTACGTTGTGGGTCCCATTTTAGGCCAATGTATAGAGAAGAAACATCATGTCATCTATTATGCATCGAAGACCCTTGACGAAGCCTAGAGGAATTATGCAACTACTGAGAAGGAACTCCTAGCAGTCGTGTATGCCTTTGACAAGTTCAGATCCTACCTCAGTGATTCAAAGGTCGTTGTCTATACAAATCACGTTGTTATCTGTTACCTCTTGAAAAAGAAAGATGCAAAACCTAGGCTGATAAGATGGATTCTCCTCTTGCAAGAATTTGATCTAGAGATAAGAGATAAGAAAGGTACATAGAATGTTGTGGCAGACCACTTGAGTCATATCCATACCCTAGATACCGAAAATTTCCCAATCAATGATTCTCTTCTAGATGACCAGCTCATGAAAGTCTCATAAGCTACTCCTTGGTACGTGGACTATGTCAACTACCTTACAGCTGGTGTCATCCACCCCAAATGTACTGGCAATGCATTGTAGAAATTCATGCATGATGTGAGGAAATATCACTGGAATGAGTCATACCTCTTTAAGCTCTGTGCTGATGGTCTCTACAGACATTGTATAGTTGAGGAAGAGGCTCATCTTGTTTTAGAGCAATGCCACTTAGGCCCAGTTGGAGGCCATATGAGTTCTAAGAAAACTACTTTGAAGGTTTTGCAATGTGGTTTCTTTTGGCCAACCATATCCAGAGATGCCTATAACTTTGTTTTTTCATGCGACAAGTCTCAAAGGACGGGTAACATAATGAAAAGAGATGAGATGCCACTTAAGCTATGGTAAGAAGTTGATATTTTTGATGTTTGGGGAGTGGACTACATGGGTCCATTCCCATCCACGCATGGATTCTGCTATGTCCTGGCTGTAGTGGATTATGTCTCTAAATGGGTAAAGACCATACCAACTGTCACTAGTGATTCCAAACCAGTTATCAAGATGTTCAAAGACATCATATTTCCCCATTTTAGAGTTCGACGCACTGTGATCTCTGACGGAGGTTCTCATTTTCTGGAAAGAAGTTTTGAAGCATTGTTAAGAAAATAGGGTGTAATGCACAAGGTAGCTTCCCCCTACCACCCACAAACAAGTGGACAGGTAGAGGTTTCAAACCGTCAACTCAAAGCTATCTTGAAGAAGATAGTAGGCCACAATCAAAAGGATTGGTCTGTGAAAATCAATGATGCCTTGTGGGCTTACCGAACCACTTTCAAAACTCCTCTTGGAACAACACCCTTCCGACTGATATATGGAAATTCATGCCACCTGCTTGTGGAATTGGAACATAAAACATGGTGGGCAATAAAATAACTGAATTTTGGTATTAAGAAAGCTGGCGAAGCTAGGATTCTACAATTTCAAGAGTTAGAAGAACTCTAGATGACAGCTTATGAGAATGCATGAATCTACAAGGAACGAACAAAACTTTGGCATGATGGTCATCTGAAGAGGAAGGACATTCAAGTGGGAGACCAAATTTTGTTGTTCAACTCAAGAATGAGGTTATTCCTAGGGTAACTCCATTCTCGATGGTTTGGACCATACATTGTTAAGAGCATCTATCCACATGGTGCATATACTTTATGGAGTGAGAAGTCAGGCGATTTTGTGGAAAATTGCCAATGTTTGAAGATATATTTCACCACAGCTGATACTAGCACTAATGAATTGATGAATTTGTCCAAACCAACATATCTACTAGAAAACTAAAGAAATCACATCGAGCCATCGACGTAAAACAAAGGCTCTTATCGGGAGGCACCTCGATCAATAATTTTTCTTTTACTTTTAATTTTGAATTAGAAACTTTTCCTTAATTTTGTCTTTACTTTTAGGAAATTTTGCACCTGGACAATGCATCGCAAGATGCAGTCTTAAGTTCTAATAGTTTCCATTTTTGAGATTTCAGATGGAGGACGTGTCGCCGAAAGGAATGCAACCACATCTAGTGGACCAACCAGTACAATTTTCCCCCTCCATCTATGATTTAGAGTTTTCTTAGGATGAGCACATTTCTAAGTTCAGGGTGGAGGGTGGGTGGTACGTACTTTACTTTCCACCCTCTCCTATCTGTTTCAGACTTCAGATTTCATCGTTGCTTTTTCGAGCAATTTTTTCAAAAATTTCAAAATTTTGAAGTTTTCAAAGTAGATTGTATAGAAACTTGATGCAGTTTTGATGCTTTTGTTTCAATCAAATCCATTACCTTGCTGGCTATCCCGTTGTTCCATGCAGTTTGGAATCATTTTACCCTCCTTATTAGAAGTAAAACTTCAAGGGGGACAATTTCTAAAACTAGACAATGGTTACAAATCACCATGTGAAGCTTATGAATCCTAACATCATGATCAATAAAAATGGCAAGTATCTGTCAAACTGAGAGGGATCAAACACATTGTGCTTCCTAACTGACTAGTGGAACAATAGCATGGAATCTCCACCGAATCCACAACAAGTCATTATTTGATCAGAGTATGATAAGGAGAACAACCAGGTGCATTGAATTGTAAATCAAGTTGCATTCTGATCTGAACTCTCTTCTACACTTCTTCCATCACCTTCTTACCCCTCCATCCATAAAAAAGAAACAAAAATAGACAAAATAGTGCGAAACCCTAAGTTCGGGGTGGCACGCCATCTCTATCTATATCTGATTCTTCCATACCCCTCGCTATGTAATAGGGGTGTACCACCAAGAAAAGATGCTAATGTGCACACAAAGAAATGCAATCTCGAGTGGAATAGAGGAGATATTTATTTATTCCTTCCATACTACCCTTCACTTCCTTTTCCACCTACTGGCAAAATGAATGCCTCCCTTATCCCTAAAAACACCAGTGTCATATCAGGTGTGCGCTTGTTGTTCTGTGGGTATCTCTGGACTCTTATGAAACTCTTAAATATGCTTGATTTTGGAAAAAGTGGAGAGGAAGTAATGTTGGGAAATGAACTCGGGAATGAAGATATGGTAAGATGTGTTTAGTGGACTTAGGAAGTATAGATTCTTAGTCATACAAAGTAGAGGAGAAACAATTGTAATGTGAAGATGAGGCAATCACACAAGTGAAAGTATTTGTTGGTGACTATTTCAGATTTTGTGTTACTCGAGGATGAGCAACGTTTAAGTTAGGGGTATTTATGCATTTTCATCCCGGTTCAGTCACCATGTTGGGCCCAATTTTTCTTAGTATTCTCGCATTTATTAGCTATATCTTCTAATATTCGAGGTAACTTGGCTCAATCGATTTTATCCTTGATTTAACCCAAATTATAAACCCTTCTGTAGGTCTAATTAAGCCAAGAAGATCGAGTTTGAGTCCAAGGGAGCCCATTTCTACAACATCGAGCCCATCACCAAAGCATGACCCCTTTGCTTTTTCTTTTGCTGATCCATCCCTCTCCCTAGACCGCGATCAACCCTAGCCAACCACAGTCTCTCTGCCAATAGGTCACGATTCCTCTCAGTGTAACTGCGGTCGCCTCTGTCTTCACTTGACATTGCGGCCTCCTTGCCTCCCTAGACCGTGATCATCTGCTACCACTGCAACCATAGCGCCCATGATCATCTCACATCGTGACCAATTGCAAAGATCGCAACCTGCAAGACATCGTAGACACCTGTCCACGATCCTGGGTCCATACAAAAATTGTGACCTGGTCCTTCTCAACAATCATGACCTGGGTGGACTTCTCCAACCTATTCGTGGCCATCACGCCAGACACCTACAAACCACGACCTTCCTCCTTCACCATCGGATCGCGACCCCCTGCCAGATACCCCTCCATCTGTGATCCCTCCAACACCTCACCGTGACCACAATTCCAAAGATCGCGACCGCAAATCCAAAAGATCGTGATCACGAATCCAACAGATTATGACTACGATTCTAAGATCGCAACCACTTCCTCTAGCAGTGCCTCCACCCCTCGGTCCTATGCTACCCTTCCAGTAATCGTGACCAAGCAGTGAACAAACCCGCACCCGTGGTCTGTACAATGAGGGACCTCGATCAGTGCAAGTTTGAAAGTCGTGACTACAAAGGGACCACGACCATGGTCTATGATACAAAGATCGTGACCTTCTGGAAGCAATAGAAAAGCCACAATTATGTCACTTCCTTGCCAGGCCTATAAATAGGCCCTGACCCCCCTCATTTGGACATCATCTCTAGACGTCGATAGGTTGCAGGTCTGTCCTGAGCCTAAGGAGATGATCTCCATAGCCAAGAGCCTGCCTCTGGGGTGGTCTTACACCCCATTCACCCAGATCTGAAGTGGAAACTCAGATCTGCAAGCCACTCCATCTAGATCTAGATCTAGATCTAGATCCAGACCAAGATCTGTAGTATCTACGGTGCCATCACGTCCATGAGTTGCTCCTCCTGCTGCAAGCAAGGACCACGAGAAGAAAGAGAAGGTGGATAGAAAAGATCTACCCTATCTACCGTGGTGTTCTTCTCTCCTCATCTAGATCAGCCCTAACGTTGTGTAGAAGACTATTTCTCCACCAGATGTGATCATCATCTTCACCATGCTATTGGCAGAATCTTCTCTCTCTTGTTTTTCTTGTTTCTCTCACCATGAGCGAGTAGTTTCCTTTCACTAGGGTGCGGGGACTAGCCTTGCTGCCCATGCTTTCATGTCCATTTGTTAAACATTCCAAGGCTTGTATATATATGTTCATTTCATTATTAATCGTTGATGTGTGCTTGTGGATTTATCACCTCCTTGCATTTATCTTGTTCGTTCCTATGTTGCGAGAACTTCAATATGTAGGATTTGAATGTCAATTAATGTGCTTGACTCCTTGACGAGAACTTCTGATAGGATTCCCTAAAGTAGTAAGTATGTGATCCATGAGGGGACGAGACATCTAGCCCACGGTGACGCTTTTGTGTGCCTGACGCCCGCAACGGGGGGCCTGCAACTTCGGTTGGATATTTGTATCTTCAGAGCCATAAGTGTGTGATCTGGATGGCGACGAGACATCTGATACCTAAGGTGATGCTTACGTGAACCTGACGCCCATATGGGGGGTTTTGCAGTAGCTCTATTTGGATATTTATATCTTGCCTGGATTTTTGATGTTTGGATGTGTTTGCATGAGTAGTGGTGGTGAAACCCGGGCCCATCCCAACGATTCCATATCATTAATCTTTAATCAACTTTTAATCCTGCTTTTCACTTTCCTCACTTTTATTTTAATTAACCTCCAACCAACTTTTGTTCTAAATATTAGTCTTGATTCAACTAGACTCGACTAGTAAAAATATTCTTAAAATGTTGTCCCTTGGGATTTGATCCTCAGCTATACTGCGATAAGGCCCGTCCGCTTGTGGGTGGTATTATTGCACAAGGTTTTGGTTAAAAACTTAGGGATTTCAACCCTGAGTGAGTTTATTAGTGTGATAATATTCTATGTCAGCATACCATCCTAGTATCATCCATAAGTAAAGGAGTATCGAGTTTAGAGTTTGGTATCGGTCATAGAAGGGGATATCGACCAAGCAAGGTGATATCGGTCACAAGTGGTGAAGATATCGTGCAAAGTTCTTAGGAGCTCAAGCCTTGGACCTTGGATAAGCTCATCTTCAACCTTGGAAACATAAAGATTTGGAGATTGAAGCTTGGAAGTTGTGCTTGAGGTGGGTTATATAACTTGAACCCAACTATGTTATTATTCACCTTCAATATTGTTGAATTTGTTGATCTACTTTTAATTTCGAGTTCTTATGATTAATTGATGTTCCTTTGAGTTCCAATAAGTTGTTAGGACTATTGTCCATGAACTAGTATAGTAAGAACAATAGTCTAGAGGTTGATGATGATGACATCATCATGGAACAACCCAATATGGGGTTGAAGTACCTTAAAACTGATATAAAACCTAAGATGATGGGTAACCTGATATAGACATGGGTGATACCTCATGAACGATATGAGGCATACCTTATGACCGATATGGGAGGTACCTACTTACACCTTATACACGATATAAGTTTAAAATCATATCTCATGCATATTATAGTGTTAATTGAACACTTTAAACGATATATAGTTGATACCCTAGATGATAGAATGAAACCCGAAACACCCTATCATTTTATGTAAGGGATTGTTGTGAACGAGCTCAACCAAACATTTAGCTTGTCATTCAATTATATGTAAGAACTGATAAAAGGGTATGATCATGATGTTCTATCCAACATACCAACCTGATATGTCAACCAACATGGTAACCCGATTTACCAATCCAAGGTGGTAACCTGATATGGTATTGTGTATATACTACTTCAACAATATAATAATGAGGCATATACCCTATGTCCGATATGGTGCATACCTTGTGCATGATATAGAAGAAAGTATACCCTTATACCTGATATGAGGTCAAGCTTTTAGCTCATACCTAATATGAGGCTAACATGAAGTGATGAATTCTAAGTGATAGCCAATCCGATATAAGTACACTATATGGTAATAGGGGATACACCCTAAACATGATATGATGATGATGTTACACCACATACCTGATATAGATGCATGATATGATGATAGGTTGCATCTTAAGCATGATATGGTAGCATACATACATCTTGATATCTGATATGGAGGGAGTATTTCAATCATATGTACTTGATTGAGTGACATATATTGTGTGTTGTGTTAAAAGCAACATTAAGATATAATAAGTTTAATGCAATTTGATAATGGTGCACTAATGTATCTTAAGAGGAGAATTGAGCCAATTTAGTAAAAGTATGGTGCAGTCAACATCCTGGTAAAGATGAGAGAGAAACTAATACTTGAATGTTAACCATGTAATGATCATGTGCTGATACTCCTTGTATGAATGAAGTATGAATTAGGTCTTGATCTTTTATGATGTGAGCTTCAAACCTTAATTGGTTGATAAGAGTAAATCCTAACCCTAATAATAGGTGATGAGATAATTTGAAACCCTAATCAGTTGATAAAAGGAAACCCTAACCCTAAATAATGGGAAGAATGTATCTCTTTTGCATTGAATGGTCATGACATGTATTTGATATTGTTGTAATCATGAAATACTAACCATGCAAGTATCAAGAAGTGATGAGCATATAAGTAAGAGCTATGATGCTTATATGATATAGATTGAATGGGCTATGTGAACTATGTGAATTATTTGTGCAACAAGTAAAATATATACATTGGTCTGATGACCTAGAGGAAATGGTTACCTGATATGTGGTAACAATACTCAGTGATGAATTAAGGGTTTGAATTCCCAAGCATGATGATGGTAAGAGATTGAGATCCTAAGTGATATATGTGTTCCAAAGAATCATGAAAGTTCTTGATAAATATATTATACCTTTCTTTCTAGCATCTGATATAATTCTTACTTGAACTTAATTGATGCTAAAAGATACTGTAATGCACTTAATTAATCAAGAACAATGTTATCATGTAGTTTCCCAAACCATAGATCCATTCCGTGTCTGGATTTGCTGAATGGTGAAACAAGTTTAACTCGGTATACATATTGTTGAATATGTAAATAATACCAAGGGTTACTCAGTGGACTCTCCAATAACACCAGGTTGCTCAGTGGACTTCCTGATAAAATTACACCAGGTTGCTCATTGGACTTCTTGATGAAACTACACCAGGTTGCTTAGTGGACTTCCTAATGAAAAATAATCTAGGAAAGCTCAGTGGTCTTTTCCCAAAGAGAGTACATGTTGTAGTTGTAACTCTATAGCAAAGATACCAATATACCCTAGTAAGCTAATTGCAGTAGACACAAGATGTCCTTCCAGTTATCTCGTACTGAAAAAGACATGTGAGGTCTTTACAACCGGCTCTACCACTAACCTTGTATGGTACTAATTCTTAACGTAGTCGTGGTTGGTTGGAGTATGAGCGGTATACCTCATCTCCTCTGAGCATAAGTTTGAATGTGAACATGTAATCAGCTGTGTAGCGTATTTGCTTAAGGATTGAATATGGAAAACATTGGTTGATGTTTCATTACTTTTATGCAACTTAGTAGATAAATGTTATACATGTTCTTCATATTCCTTATAAATAAAATAGATGACTTATAACTTTGTTATCAATGTTAATGCTTTATACTGAAAATAAACATGCTTGCTTGCATAAAGTATCTTGTGCTCAGTTTTATACTATTTCTTGTAATAATAATATTGTTGGCAGAGAGTTATATCTCTTGCTGGGACAATAGTCTCAACCAATGGGATCCACAATTTTTAGGTGGATGCAGAAGAGGAAGTACAAACGGGACTGCACAGGAAGGACCATATCAGCAAGGACAATAGTAATAGCTCAGGTTGAGTGTACTCTCTATCATGTATTGTAGATAGAAGTCCTATGGGTCATCTCTGTACTCCCAGGTCCTTGGGAGATAGTTCTTAGTGGTTTTTATGAACGACTTGAGATTTTGGTTTGTTTACTTTGAGGTTTTATGTTTTTGATGTATATGTTAAAGTAAAGCAATTGTTACTCGTTATCCTTGAGATAAAATGGTACAATGTATGTATGATATGAACTACATGTATATAAATTTTTGGTTCTTTCTTTAAGAGTTTCCTAGAAGAGGATCTCTTTGCAAAATGGTTTTAATTTTTAGTGATTTTGTTAATTCTGTTGTTTATGGTTATTCCGCGATTGTTACTGGCGATGGCTTGATTCGAGGTCCGGTCATCACAAAGTTTTGGTATCAGATCCTAAGCTTTGCTGACTCTACAGAGAGATAGGATTAAGTTGGTTGAGTCTATTCTAGTGTCCTCCAGTGTATCTTATAGTGACTTCTCCGCATACAAAAGAAGAAGTAAAACTGAAAGATGGTTGGAGCACACGAAGAACATGATGTTGAGAGCAGTGTTGCTGCACTAGGAGGTGGTGCAAGGGATCAGGCTAGAGGATAACCAGTGCCTGAGAATCCCCATCTCGACCAAGCTATGCTAGAAAACCCAACCTTTCATGCTCATTTTTGGCAGATCATGACCACAATGACGCATATGGTTGATCGGATACCAGCACCGACACCTAGAATACCAGTTCCTAATGAGGGGCATGGATCTAGGAAGACCTTTGAGCGGTTGTGCTGGGTAGTGAAAAACTACTAGAGGGGGGTGAATAGGGTTTTATAAATATTTTAACAATAATTCAACTCAAGCAACCACAATTGAGATAAGGAGAAAGAGGCAAGGTGTTTAGAGTGGTTCCACCCTTAGTTAAAACTAAGGGAGTCAGTCCACTACCCAATTGTTTCCAATTGGGATTTGAAAGTACTTGAAATTTATTACCTTTTTAGGATGTTACACAAAATTACAAATACTTTCCTCACCCTTTGGACAACCTTCACTATGAAGTCGTCTCACCAACTATGAAGCATCCTTCACTTGAAGTAACTTCAAGCTCCCTCTTGAAGTATCCTTCCTCCTTGAAGTAGCTTGCCGTTGAGACCTTCTAGAAGTAGTCCAAAGTCCTCCTTCTCCACCAAGAAGATCCTTCTCCACCTGAGAAGATAGCACCCTCTCCAATCCGTAACCTCCAACCCTAGGAGTAGCAAGAAGAGTACAAGCAATAAGAAAGAATAAGAAGGGAAAATGGAAATTACAGTTACCGTTGTAGAACAAGGCTTGGTTTCCTATATCAAGCGTTTTGATGTCCTAACCAATATGTATGGAAGTGAAAGTGCAATGGATAGGAGATTCTAGCTTGTAGAATACGAATTTGTAGCAATGGAAAGGATTAGCAAATGCTAGAGTTGCTCAATTGCTCACAAGAATAGATTGCCAATTGCAAGTATGTATGCTCAAGTGTTGCACAAGTGTGTTTTGGGTGTCCTAAGACATGTCCAATTTATAGGAATGGCCTATGAATTCTTAAGGACATTCTAGACACTTTCTAGGGGGTTCTAAGTGCTCAACTAGCCATTAGGTATCCACTAATTGCTTTAGCAACGACTAGTTTATTAATTCTAAAAAGTGCAGACATACACCTTCTTGGTCGAAGTCTTTTTCAACTGAGAGTCTCTTGGTAGAACTCTTTATCGACCAAAAGACAGTCTTGAGCAAGTGTATATAATGTTCGATTCCAACTCCCAACTACCTTGTCTGCTAGGTCTAACGGCTATAGAACCTATTAGAAGGATTAACCCGGGAGACTCTCGGTCGAGAAGATGTTTGATCGAGTTTGTCCCGGTCGACAAAGAGTTCGACCGAGAGTGTCTCTATTTTGGTGGTTCTAGATGAATACTAAGTGTGTGTATGAGTGTGCAGTTGTGACACTATTATAGGGGATGGCCTATCTAAGTGTTGTGAATGGCTAGGGAAGATCTAAACGCTTGATTTACATGATATCTAAGTACTTGTACATTATATACTTGTGCAAGTTTTTACATTTGATTACAATCATGAAATTAACACATTGTGAGCATTTAGATCTTCCAAAGTTGTGTCATCCACCTCGTTCCTACAACACTCAAATAGCACATTAGATCCACAAGAATGAAATGTTTTTTATTATCAAAACAAAGGGATTTTGATGATGTCCATTTAGCCAACAATCTCCCCCTTTTTGAAGATGACAAACATTTCTAAATATAAATCAAATAATCTTAAAAATGAGTTGGGTTTCATACCTGAGATTTACCTTGTGTATTCCTTCTCTTATTTATGGAATGTATGCTTATTATTCCCAAAGAAGTGTGGAACATAAAGTCCAACTCTTAGGGAATATAGCAACTTTTAGTGTAAAGACAAGAGATTATGAAACTCATTGATTGAGTATTTAAGATTTCATTGATGGAGTATTTAAGATTTATATTATATCTCCCCCTTTGTCATGTCAAAACGATAGTCATTAAAATCATGTATTAAAATTCCCCCTTAATTTGTTCTCCCCTTTCAAAAAGATAACCATCAAATCATTTCAAAGGATGTCCATTTGAAGCCAAAATGTAAGGATCAGAAGAAAAAATAACCGATTTAAGAAGTAAAAATGTCAAAGAAAACATATTCTAAGGGAGTAATGAGTAGTTGCTTCCTTATTTTATTGAATTGATCTAATGGAAGTAGTTTTGTGAAAATATCAGCCAATTGATCTTCCGTATCAACATGATGAAGGCATACATGATTTTTAGAGATATGATCCCTTAGAAAATGATGACGAATTTCAATATGTTTGGCACGACTATGTAAAATAGGATTATGTTCCCAGTTTATAACGCTTGTATTGTCACAAAAGATAGGCGTGGATGAAAATGGAGAACCATAATAATTTAAAACTTGTTACATATAAAGCACTTGAGCACAATAAGTCCTGACTGTCATATATTCAGCTTTAGTTGTAGAGAGGGCAACCGTGTTTTGTTTCTTGCTAAACCAATATACTAAGGCTCTTCCTAACAAGAAACAACTTCCGCTTGTGCTCTATCAATCAATTCAATAACCAGTGTAATTGGCATCAGTATAAGCTTTGAAGTCCAAAGGTTGTCCTTTAGGATACCATAAACCATAACTTGTAGTTCCGGCTAAATATCTTAAAATCCGTTTGATGGCTTGAAAATGAGTTTGCATAGGTTGTGATTTAAATCTAGCACAAAGTCCAATGGAAAACATGATGTCCGGTCTAGAAGCGGTTAAGTAAAGCAAGCTACCAATTATGGCTCTATACAAAGAATCATCAATGGGTTCCCCATTTTCATCTTTGTCAATTTTAGTAGAGGTACTCGTTGGTGTGGTAGCATGTTTGCAATTTGTCATCCCAAAGCATTTTAAAAGTTCATTTGTATACTTTTCTTGGCTTATAAAAATCCCAACGGGCATTTTCTTTATTTGAAAACCAAGAAAGAAAGTCAATTCTCCAATGAGACTCATTTTAAATTCCTTTTGCATAATATTATTGAATTGTGTACATAAAGATTCATTGGATGCACCAAAAACAATATCATCAACATAGATTTGAACAACCAAAAAATCAGATTCATATGTTTTAAAAAACAGAGTAGAATCTGAATTTCCAATTGAAAAGCTTTTATCAAAAAGATAATTTTTTGGTCATTCATACCAGTTTCTAGGTGCTTGTTTTAACCCATATAATGCTTTCTTGAGTTTGTATACATAGTCACCTTTTTCCAGAATTTCAAAACTAGGTGGTTGAGCAACATATACTTCTACTTGTATTATTCCATTAAGAAATGCACTTTTTACATCCATTTGGAATAGTTTGATGTTTTTGTAGGCAGCTATAGCCAGTAGCATTCTAATGGCTTCATGTCTTGCCACTGGTGCATAAGTTTCATCAAAGTCTATTCCTTCTTGTTGATTATACCCTTGTGCTACCAGCCTAGCTTTATTTCTTACTACTTCCCCGACTTCATTTAACTTATTTCTAAAAACCCACTTAGTTCCAATGATAGTTTTATCTTGAGGTTTAGGAACTAAGTCCCATACATCATTCGTAGTGAATTGGTTTAATTCTTCTTGCATTTCCATGATCCAATAATCATCTTTTAGTGCTTCAGTCGCCTTCTTATGTTCAATCATAGATACAAATGCCATATTTACAACATCTCTAAAAGATGATCGAGTTTGTACTCTATCCCTAGGATTTCCAATGATCTGTTCCTGAGGATGATCCTTAATAATTCTAGGGATGGGTTTTTGTGTCTCAATTTGTTGATCATTTTCAGCATTTTGATCATCTTTAATTGATATGGTTAGATCTTCAATTTGATGAGTAATATCAACTATGTTATCACTTTGTTTTTGTTCTTCATGAAAAGTAATGTGAAGGGATTCTTCAACCTTTCTAGAGATAGTGTTGTAAACTCTAAATGCTTTACTAGAAGTTGAATATCCCAAGAAAAAGGCTTTTTGTGATTTAGAATTAAACTTTTCTCTAACATCTTTTGTCTTCAAGATATAGCAAGTTGAGCCAAAAGTATGAAAATAGTCAACCCTTGGTTTCTTAGTATACATGATTTCATATGGTGTTTTCTTCAAATAAGAGTGTACAGTTACTCTATTTAGTACATAACAAGTTGCGTTTACTTCTTCAGCCCAAAATGTTTTAGGTGTATTATGTTCAAGCATCATAGTCCTAGCCATTTCTTGTAATGACTGATTTTTCCTTTCAACTATGCCATTTTGTTGTGGAGTGCGTGGAGCAGAAAAATTGTGACTGTAGCCTTGAGATGTGCAGAATTCTTCAAATAGATGATTCTCAAATTCTCCACCATGATCACTTCTAATTGTGCATATTTTATTTTGTAATTGATTTTCAATCTTTGAACAAAATTGTATGAAAACTTGAATAGTATCATCTATATTTGCAAGAAAATTTACCCATGTATATCTACTGTAGTCATCAACAATAACAAAGCAATATCTTCTCCCACCAATAGAATGTGTCCTCATAGGTCCGAACAAATCCATATGAATAAGTTCTAGTGATCTACTGGTGCTAAGCATGTTTTTGGGTTTAAAAGAAGTTTTAGTTTGTTTACCCAAAGTACATGGCTCACAATTTTTAGATTGATCAAAAGATAACTTAGGCAAACCACGAACAAGATCATATTTAACTAGCTTTTTGATAACATATGAACTAGCATGACCTAATTTTCTATGCCATAGTTGTAAAGAATTTTCTTTTGCAAGTAAGAATTTTCCAACTATAGATTGCATAGAGTTAGGTCTAAGGATATATAGATTTGCAACTCTTTTTCCTTCATAAACAACATTTGTAGTGTTTTCTATTAGTAACTTGCAACAAATTTTGTTGAATAAAACATCATATCCACCATCACATAATTGACTGACACATTAAATTATGGTGCAAATCATCAACAAGTAAAACTTCTTTATTTCAAGATTTGTACCAATATTACCTATTCTAACAATTTTACCTTTACCATTGTCTCCAAAAGTGATTGTTCCACTTTTCTTTTCCTCAAGAGTTTGAAATGCATCCTTGTTCCTGGTCATGTGTTTGGAACATCCACTGTCAACTACCCAATCCTGCAATAAAATATAGGTTTTGGTACCCATGTGATGGTCCATTATAGTTAGGTAGGTTTAACAACAAACTGAACATGATTTAAAAAATTAAACTGAACAGATCTTCATTCGGTCGACAAATATTTCGACCGACAAATGCCTCGATCGAACAATTTGTTGATTGAGAAAGTTGTTGTTGTACAGGTTCAAACTGAACTAAAATAGAAATTCACTTGGTCAACTATTTCTCAACTGATTTTTGCTCCGATTGAAAATTCTTCGACTGGAATAGTTGTTGTTTTCACTATAAATTATGTTGTAGATTTTAGATTTGTCACAGGCATTCCCTCGGTCGAATATTTTCTCGACTGAGGATGTCTCGGTCAAACTATTTGTCGACCGAGAATGTTTCTGTTTGTTTCAGTAAATTGTTTATGTTAATTTGGGCTTAAATCATTGTAATATGCTAAGGTACCATTCTATTTAGTTGAGATGAGACATTAATATATTCAAATGAAGTGTTACGTCAAATATCAAATTAATCATATTAAATTTGCTAAGTTTGGGGTCTTGGAACCCATACTAAATCAACATCCTTTTTCTTGTAAGGACATGAGAAGGAATAATGTACAAGACGCAAGCAATAATGACAACAAATAGAATCAATTTCATTTCTCTTTCTAGGATTTTGAGTTATGTTCTTGGGTTCAAACATGATCTTGGTCTTGGGTGCTTGAGTTCTCCTAGGTTTTGGTTGATAAGTATTTTCTTTTGAAACATATCCTAAACCTCTTCTTCCACTATAACCAGAAGAGTTCTTTAGGATCTTATCAAGAATATCATTGTTTCTCAAGCTACTAACTTCTTTTTGTAACTTAACAATCTCATCAATTTTCTTTTGAATATCTAACTTTGCTTGATCTAGATTAGATGATAAAACATCTCTTTCGTTAACAATAGCATCATAATCTAGATGATTACATAGGATATGTTGAGTCTGAAAATTATTCAATTTTGCAAGCAAATCAACCTTTTCTTGAGAAAGAGGATCATGTTTTTTTTCTAAAGTAAGCAACTTCATATTGCAATCATTTAAAGATGATTTCAAGGTCAAATTTTCAGAAGCAATATTGTCCTTTTCGAAAGAAAGATTATTCAATCTAGCATATAGATCCTCTTTCGTTCTAGTAACCTTCTTTAGTTTCTTTTTGCAATCAACATATTGGTCATGAGTATCTTGTAGACTAACAATTAGATCTTCTTTTGGCAAATCAAGAAGGCTTACCTCTTTACAATCATCACTATCATATTCTTTGGCCATGAGACACACCACATTCTCTTCTCTACTTTCACTATCACTTGACTCATCCCATGCAGCTTTGTTTGCTTTTTCTCCCTTCTTCTTGGATGAGATTTTCTTTCCTTTCTTTGCTTTAGAACATTCATTCTTGAGATGTCCCTTCTTTCCACATTTAAAACACCTAGGAGAGGAAGAAGAAGAAGAACCAATAATTTTGTTAGATTTAAATCTTCTATATTTCTTACCATTTATAATTAGAGCTTCTTCTCCCTCATCTCCATTACTTGTTTCATCACTTTCTTGAGTGATGACCTTTGTAGCCTTGAAAGCCATGTCCTTCTTTATTCCTTTTTGAAGTTCATGCTCTCATCTTTCTTCTTCCTCTAAGGTTGCTTCATGTGCTTGTAAGTTGCTAATGAGTTGCTCCATCCTTAGTCGGGTGAGGTCATTGGCTTCTTCAATTGTGGTCACCTTAGGCTTGTACTTAGGAGGAAGAGACCTAAGAAGTTTTGACACTTGATCTTCTTCACTAATGGCTTTACCTAATGCATTCAAACCATTAACAATAGAAGAAAATTTTGCATACATTTCACTAATAGACTCATTTTGATCCATACGAAATTGTTCAAACTTTTGTTTAAGCATTCTGATTTTAGAATTCTTAACTTGAACAGTTCCTTCATAGGTTATAGAGAGTCTATGCCATATCTCATATGATGTTTCAAAATTTAATATTCTATTGAATTCACCAACGGAAATTGAATAATAGAGTATACTTACATGTTTTGCATTCATTTGGGTTGATCTTACCGTATTAGCATCCCAAGTTGCATACTCTGTTTGAGGAAAGTCATATGGATTTGGCACCATCCTCTAGAGATCCCAACTAATTCTCTAGAAGTGGAACTGCATCCTCCTCTTCCATTAGGTGTAGTTAGTGCCATCAAAAGGTGGAGGTCTAGACACGAGTGTCCCTTCCAATTTGAGGTTGTTGAGTACCCACTCTCCCATTCTTCAAGACTTTGTTAGAGTTCCTTGAAGCCTTGCTCTGATACCAAATGAAAAACCACTAGAGGGGGGTGAATAGGGTTTTATAAATATTTTAACAATAATTCAACTCAAGCAACCACAATTGAGATAAGGAGAAAGAGGCAAGGTGTTTAGAATGGTTCCACCCTTAGCAAAAACTAAGGGAGTCAGTCCACTACCCAATTGTTTCCAATTGGGATTTGAAAGTACTTGAATTTTATTACCTTTTTAGGATGTTACACAAAATTACAAATACTTTCCTCACCCTTTGGACAGCCTTCACCCCGAAGTCATCTCACCAACTATGAAGCAGCCTTCACTTGAAGTAACTTCAAGCTCCCCCTTGAAGTAGCCTTCCTCCTTGAAGTAGCTTCCCATTGAGACCTTCTAGAAGTAGTCCAAAGTCCTCCTTCTCCACTGAGAAGAACCTTCTCCACCTGAGAAGATATAACCCTCTCCAATCTGTAGCCTCCAACCCTAGGAGTAGCAAGGAGAGTACAAGCAATAAGAAAGAACAAGAAGGGAAAATGGAAATTACAATTACCGTTGTAGCACAAGGCTTGATTTTCTATATCAAGCGTTTTGATCTCCGAACCAATGTGTATGGAAGTAGAAGTGCAATGGGTAGGAGATGCTAGCCTATAGGACACGAATTTATAGCAATGGAAATGATTAGCAAATGCTAGAGTTGCTCAATTGCTCACAAGAATAGATTGCCAATTGCAAGTATGTATGCTCAAGTGTTGCACAAGTGTGTTTTGGGTGTCCTAAGACATGTCCAATTTATAGGAATGGCCTATGAATTCTTAAGGACGTTCTAGACACTTTCTAGGGGGTTCTAAGTGCTCAACTAGACGTTAGGTATCCACTAATTACTTTAGCAACGACTAGTTTATTAATTCTAAAAAGTGCAGACATACACCTTATCGGTCGAAGTCTTTGTCGACTGAGAGTCTCTCATTCGAACTCTTTATCAACCAAATGATGGTCTGGAGCAAGTGTATATAATGTTCAATTCCAACTCCCAACCACCTTGTCTGCTAGGTCTAATGGCTATAGAACCTATTAGAAGGATTAACCCGGGAGACTCTCGGTCAAGAAGATGTTCGACTGAGATTGTCTCGTCGACAAAGATTTTGACCGAGAGTGTCTCTATTTTGGTGGTTCTAGATGAATACTAAGTGTGTGTATGAATGTGTAGTTGTGACACTATTATAGGGGATGACCTATCTAAGTGTTGTGAATGTCTAGAGAAGATATAAACGCTTGATTTACATGATATCTAAGTACTTGTACATTATATACTTGTAAAAGTTTTTACATTTGATTACAATCATGAAATTAACACATTGTGAGCATTTAGATCTTCCAAAGTCGTGTCATCCACCTAGTTCCTGCAACACTCAAATAGCACGTTAGATCCACAAGAATGAAATGTTTGTTATTTTCAAAACAAAGGGATTTTGATGATGTCCATTTAGCCAACATGTAGGAACCACTAAATATACTGGTACAGCTGACCCAGAAGACATAGATTCATGGCTTATTGAGATAGAAAAATCCTTCAGGATCCTTAAAATTATAGAGGCTGATAAAGTTAGGCATGTTGTGTACCTTCTAACAGGAAGCATTGGCCATTGGTGGGCCATCGATGAAGAAAAAAGACCTGGTTTTGAGGTTGGATGGAAGGAATTCTGACGAGAGTTTGTCAGTAGATACTTTCCTAAGACTTATCTAGATGAGAAGATCTCACAGTTTGTGCGCATTAGATAGGGACCAATGAAGGTTAGCGAGTATGAAGCTAAGTTTATGGAGCTTTTGTGGTTTTGTCCACACATGGATACTACAGATGATGAGAGAATTTGACATTTTGAGAAAGGTATGAACACTAAATTAACCACACCTATATCTGCTCTAGATAATAGAGAGAGGTTTTGTGATGTACAAACTAGTCTTAACCAAAACAATGAGATTAACTAATGTGGAAGTGTATCGTTAGTAGAGGATTACTAAAAATCACTAAAAATTAAAAACGTTTACACATAGATCCATTCTCAATGAAAACTCTTTAAACAAGAACCAAAGTATTATATTTACATATTCATTCACAAAGTACATTCATTGTACTATCTCTCCTCGAGGAATATAAGTAGATCACTTTGCCTTGATAAAAGCACAAGTAACAAAATTCTCGAGGCATTCAAACCCAAATCTCAGATCGTTTATAAAAACACTATCTATTAACTCCTAGAACCTGAGAGTACAGAGATGACACATAGGACTCTATTGACATATGCACAAGTCTAACAGCCAGTATCCCCACCTGGGATATCACTGTTGTCCTTATTATTGCTGCTTCTGCTCATCCCCTGCTATAGAGTTTCTGCCTCTTTGTCAGTGTCTACCTAAAAATGTTGGATCCCATGAGGGTGAGACAATTATACAATTGCCCCACCGAGAGATATAACTCTCTGCCGAAAACATTATTATTGCAGTTTAATAGAAATAAACTGGGCAGTGGGATAATATACTTCATTAGCAGGAAAATCAGTATCTATGCAAATTAGAGCAACATTCCTATTCAAGTATTTCAGCTATAACGTGATCAGGCAGCATGTCTCTTATTCAATATAGAATTGAAGAACATAAGTAACATTTATGTATCAAGGATATGTTAAGAAAAATAACATCAACCAATGGTTCTCGTATTTCAATCTTAAGCAAATACGCTACACAGATGATTACATTTTTCAAACATATTTGAGCTCTAAGGAGATGAGGTATACCGCTCATACTACAACCGACCATTGCGAAGTGGAAATCGATACCATACAAAGTCAGTGTAAGGGTCGGCTTCCATGACTACCCACATCTCGGTCAGTACGATATCACATGATGGACATCTAGTGTCTCAGCTACATAGCTTTCCAGGGTATAGTGGCATCTTCTCTATAGAGCTATAGCGGTGGCTGCACTCTCTTCGCAATCGAGAGATTTCGTGCTTACCTCCATTGATCCGGGATTAAAATCATCGGGAGATTTGTGATAAATCCATCCTAGAACATACAATGAAGGATTGAGAGGTTTAATTTTTACCTTCCATCAATTACACATTAGGACGTAAGGATATTTTCGCCCATTGACCCCCACATATTCAAAATATGCGAACTCCAGGAGATCCCACAGGAAAACCTATTTCACCATCACCAACTACTGATGATGATGGATATATGGTCAGAGCACTACATGAATAGCTTTCACTTGATTAATTAAGTACATTATCACATTCTTTTAGCATCAGTCAAGTTTTCAAACATAACTTATTAGGACAAATGCTATAAAGAAACATGTACTATTTTCATCAGTTACTTCTCTGTCTTTAAAAGACATTGGGATCTCAGTCCCTCATTTCAAACTCAATGCCATAAGCATATGGTTCTGAGTATTGAAACCCTTAGCTCATCACTGAGCACTGTTACCACTTTTTTAGGTAACCATCACCTTCAGGTCATCTGACCAAGGTACACATGACACTTGCTACACAAGCATCTTATCTGGCACTTGAGGCCCATTAACTCTCTTGTTACCTCTTACTAAGAAACAAGGCATATTATGGCACACAAGGCCCAATAAATAATTTCAATAATTAAAGCATCATAGCTCATACCTAGCTATGTTAATCATCTTAGGATACCTGCATGGTTAGCACATATAATAACATATATATATATATATCAATCATGTTTCAGTTCCATGCTATTCCAGAGTAACACCACTATTCCCTTACCAGGGTTAGGATTTCTCATTTCATTTAAATCAAGGTTACTCATCCCCTTTATTCAATTAGGACCAATGGTTCATCTTTTCATTGTCTAAGATTAGGGTTTCACACTATATAGTATAATCCAGAATTAGAGTTCCACACATCTTCACCCTATTTAGAATTAGGGTTTACTATTCACATCACATCACCCTAAATTTGGGTTTATATTCAATAACCCACAATTAGGGTTTACTATTCATCCTAATTAGGGTTTATCATTAAAATACCCTAAATTAGGGTTACTCATGTCATTACCCTAAATTCATATCACATTATCCTCCTAAATTAGGGTTTCACTCAGAATTGCCCTAAATTAGGGTTTGAGTTCATCAATTAACTCAATTAGGGTTTTATGATCTCTTCTCAAGGATCATACCCTAATTATATACCTCACTCATTTTGAATATGCTAGGATTGATTGCTACATGATTATTTTTCATGTAAGAATCTCTCTCTCTCTCATCCTCTTCTAGGATGTCCAGAAGATCTGATCAATTGAACCTTCAATTACGTGAGGTATCCAATTTAATTGACCAATTAAATATTCAATTACATTAGATATCCAAATGGATTAACCATGTTGAACCTCAAATGGTTTTGGTTACTTAGACCCTAAATGGTCTTGGTCTTTCAAAATTCAAATGGTTTGAAACTGTTTGGGCACATTTCCCATGAAACCATTTAAGAAAGAATGTTATTTAAAACCGAATGGGCTTGAGTATCCAAACAGTTTGAGACCGTTTGGACCCAAATGGTCTTGAGACCGTTTGGACCCAAACGGTCTTGAGACCGTTTGGTCCAAACCCTCTCGAAACCGAATGGACCAAAAAGGTCTTCAACACTTAACCAATTCAAGGTTTCCATCAATGAACCACCTATCAATTGAATCCTTGATTCATTCATCAATTGAACTATTGAATCATCCTTCAATTGGACCATCAATTAGGGTTTTGAACCCAATTGAACTAGGATTTATAATCAAGAACCCATCAATTAGGGTTTTGAAATTGAGGAACTATCAATGGTTAACATTGTGGAACTAATCCAATTGAAATCGATGAACCATCATCAAGTTATGATATGACCTGACCTCAAACGGTCTTGAGGTCGTTTGGATGACCTCCAAATGGTCTTGAGGTAGTTTAGATGACCTCTAAATGGTCTTGAGACCGTTTTCCTCATCATTCATTAAAATTTGTGAAATCCAATTAGGGTTTGCATCATTGGATTGATCATCAATTTAACTATTGATTGCACTTTGATTTGATATCTCTAACTCTTCAATTACTCAACCATACTCAACCCTAAACCTCTAAACGGTCTTGGTTGACCTCAAAATGGTCTTGAGACCATTTGGGGTGACCTCTAAACGGTCTTGAGACCGTTTGGGTTAATCAACCCAAAACATTAAGTCAACCAATTGCAATTTCAGCACTTAACCCGATTAGGGTTTCTAATTGGAAGATCGTCCATATATTGAATTAGCCAATTAGATCCATTAGATCATCATCCAAAATTTACTAGGGTCCTGACCTCAAATGGTCAACCCTTCTAAACGGTCAACCCTTCTACACGATTTGGGGACCAAACCACCAAACGGTTTGCAAATTGTTTGGTCTCCAAACGGTTTGATGAAACCGTTTGGATCAAAGTCTAGAAACTGTTTGCAATACAAAGTTGTTGTAATGTGTGCCTAAGATGATGTTATCATTATCAAGCTTTAGTGCATCGAAAACTACTTCCATTATCAGGGTAATTGCATCAATTAATCAAAGGAATTGCAAGAAGAGCAATTGAACATAATTGATTGAGAAATTTAATTCAATAACAATGAATAGGGGTTCAAGTTATATAACCGGCCTCCAATTGAGATTCAAAGCTTGGAGCTTCACATAAGAAATGGTGGAAGGAGCTTTTTCACACCACAAGGTTCGTTCCTCAAGCTTTTGAGTGAAAAGGAATGGTTAGAATCGAAGATGGGATCGATATAAGAAGAAATCATGTATTGATTAGTGATTTCCACCATGAAATCAAGATGAACGAAGGTCAATAAGCTTACCAAAAGTTTGGGGGTCGTCTTCCTACTGCTCCTAGCTTCCTTGATCGTTTTTGCAAGAAAAGAGAAGAAGTGGATTCGAAAACGTCCTTGGTTTGGGTTGTAAAGGGTGTTTTTATAAGAAAATCAAAGAGAGAGAAAATGCCTCATGCAAATCCTTTAAGTTACAAAATTGTTGCCACCTATTGCCCCTTGGTTCCTTGCATGCAAAGGTATCTTTATCTCCACCGAACTACCTTCCATTATCCATGAATTAAGGGAAAAGAAATTAAGCACCTTAACCTTTATAATATTAATATCCAAAAGTGAGTGGATAATTCTTTTTAGTTTCTTAAGGTGAGTGGGTTCTCCACTCATGTTGATCTTTCCTTTGAATTTGCAAGGAACAAGGACGTCCATTTATGTGGATTTCAACCAAAATACATTTTTTTTGAAGAGAAATCCATTTAATATAATTATTTTGCATTATTTCAATTATGCTTAAATCTTGATTATTTTAATATCAAGATTCTCTCTCCTTCAAAGTAGCTCAAATGAGATGCCCCTCTCATTTTATATCCTCTACAAGATGCCAATGATATTAAGGACCTTATTGAAGTGGTAAATTGCATATTGAACCTCAGGTTTTGGGTAAATTGCACATTACACCAAAATTAGGTTTTAATGCATGAACATTGTTTTATTAGATCTTTATTGGTACTCAGGCTTTCACTAGCCATACCTATGCATCATCTTCATTCCCATGATGCTTCAACACATGAGGAACATATTATCATGTACAATTTGCAATTTAACCCCTTAACTTGGGTACTTTGCACTTTAGTCCAAACAAGTAAAACATTACTTTCAACATTATTCAAAACAGACTAAAATTGAAATATAAGTTCCTCTTGAGCCTTAATTACTTTTCAAAAGATAATATCAAGCATATAATTATCTTTCTTAAACAAAACACCCAGGGTTAAAACATAACCCAGGTCAGGGATGTTACAAGTTATCCACCCCTTACAAGGATTTCATCCCCAAAATCATCAACGAAAACATTTAAGAGAAAAAAGAGTAGGGTATTTCCTCTTCATATCTTCCTCTAGCTCCCATGTAGCTTGTTCAATGCCACGGTGATGCCAGAGAACTTTTACAAGACAAATGTCTTTCTTTTTCAGCTTTTTAATCCTTCTGTCAAGAACCAACATAGGTCCTTCAACATAAGATATATCATCATTTAGTTCTACCTCCACAGGTTGCAGAACTAACTTAGTGTCAGGATGACACTTCCTCGGCATAGCGATATGAAACACTGGGTGCAATCTATGCAATTGAGATGGTAACTCCAACTAATAGGCTACCTTTCCCATCCTTTCAATGATTGGATAAGGCCCCATAAATCTAGGAGCTAACTTCCCCTTTTTTTTCAAATCTCAGGATACCTTTCCAAGGTGAAACCTTGAGGTATACTCTGTCTCCAACTTGGAATTCTAAGGGTCTATGACGCTTATCAGCATAAGATTTCTATCTATCCTAGGCAGCTTTCAATTGTTGCTATATTACTTTAATCTTCTCAGTCATTTGCTGTACTAGCTCAGGACCCAAAAGTTGATATTGTCCTGTTTCATACCAACATAAAGGAGATCTACAACGTCTACCATACAATGCCTCATATGGTGCCATCTCAATGATGTGCTGATACCTATTATTATAAGAAAATTATATCAAGCTCAGGTGTAGATCCCAACTCCCTACAAACTGAAGGACACATGCTCTAAGCAAGTCCTCCAAGGTTTGTATGGTCCTCTCAGATTGTCCATCTGTCTGTGGGTGAAAGGTTGTCCTAAACCTTAGCTGCGTACCCAAAGCTTTATGGAGTCATTCCCAAAAACAACTTGCTAACTGGGGACCTCTATCAGAAACAATTGTAGCTGGAACCCGGTGCAAATGCACTATCTCATCTATGTATATCTGTGCAAGCTTCTCAGCAGAGTAGGTTGTTTTGACAGGAAGGAAACGTGTTGTCTTTTTCAACCTATCCACTATCACCCAAATGGAATCATGACTTTTGGCTGTTCTAGGAAAACCAACCACAAAGTCCATGGTTACATGATCCCATTTCCACTGTGGTATAGGCAGAGGTTGCATTGTTCCTGCGGGCAGCTCATGTTCAGCTTTAACCTACTGACACATCGGACACCACATAACAAACTCAGCTACATCTTTCTTCAATCCAAGCCACCAATACATATCTTTTAAGTTATGATACATCTTGGTGCTCCCTGGATGCATAACATACATCGAAGAATGAGCTTCTTCCAGAACTAACTTTCTTAAGTTATCAGCATCAGGTACTACCATCCTACCATGGTAACAGACTACCTGATCATCTGAATCATGGAAACCATCCCATTTCTCACTACCATACTCTGACTTAATCTGTTGAATCACAGTATCAGCTTGCTATGCTTCCTTAATCTGCTGCCTTAGAGTAGGTTTCACTTGCATCTCAGCTAACAGCCTGACTAACAACAATATTTTAAATTGTATATTGTCTTTCCTTAAGGAGATAAGCATATCTCTTTTAGAGCACACTAAGGAATTCAAATGTGCTTTATCTAGGGCTGGTGTTGCTGATTTCCTACTTAGTGCATCGGCTACCACATTAGCCTTCCCTGGATGATAATCAATTATACAATCGTAGTCCTTGATTAATTCCATCCAGGGCGTTGCCTCATCTTCAGCTCATGTTGTGAGAAGATATACTTTAGATTCTTATGGTCTATGAAAATATGGAATGTTTCTCCATAGAGATAGTGTCTCCAGATCTTCAAAGCATGGACCACATCAGCT
The DNA here is from genome assembly GCA_963693085.1 of Alisma plantago-aquatica. Lineage (NCBI taxonomy): Eukaryota > Viridiplantae > Streptophyta > Magnoliopsida > Alismatales > Alismataceae > Alisma > Alisma plantago-aquatica. The sequence goes on from OY856414.1 coordinate 470,191,035, forward strand.
ATCTCTAGATTGTGCGTCAGATAATTCTCCTCGTGTTTCTTAAGCTATCGAGAAGCAAAAGAAATCACTTGTTTATCCTGCATCAACACACATCCTAAACCATTCTTGGATGCATCATAGAAAACTATATACCCCTTTCCTTGCTCAGGTAACACCAACACAGGTGCACTAGTTAACCTTTCTTTCAGCAACTGGAAAGAATGTTGAAATTTGTCATTCCAGACAAAAGGAACCTCCTTCTTGGTCAACTTGGTCAGGGGTAAAGCTAAAGAGCTGAAGTTCTTAATGAACCTCCTGTAATAGCCTGCCAGTCCTAGGAAACTGCTAATCTTTGTCGGTGTCTTTGGCTGTTCCCATTGCAGGACAAATTCTACCTTCTTAGGATCAACATGAATACCTGAAGCAGATATTACGTGTCCTAGAAAAGAAACTTCTGGTAACCAGAACTCACATTTGCTAAACTTAGCATACAACTTATGCTCTCTTAGCAAAGTCAAAGCCTGACGGAGGTACTTCTCATGCTATTGAGCATCTCTATTGTATATCAGAATGTCATCTATAAAGACAATTATGCACAGGTCAAGAAAAGGTCGAAAGATTCTATTCATGAGTTCCATGAATGCAACTCATGCATTAGTTAGTCCAAACAACATAACTATGAACTCATAGTGACCATACCTTGTCCTTAAGGCAGACTTAGGTATGTCACTCTCCTTGATGCGCTACTGATGGTATCCAGACCTCAGATCTATCTTAGAGAAGATAGTTGCACCACGCAACTGATCAAACAAGTCATTGATCCTTGGCAGAGGATACTTGTTCTTTATAGTTACTTTATTTAACTGTCTGTAGTCAATGCATAACCGCATCAACCCATCCTTCTTTTTAACAAAAAGGACCGGAGCACCCCATGGTGAAGTACTCAGTTAGATAAAACCTTTCTCAAGAAACTCTTGTAGTTGTTTCTTGAGCTCTACCATCTCAGTAGGTGCCATTCTATACTGGGTTTGTTCTATGGGTTGCGTGCCCAGGATTAGATTAATCTCAAAATCAATCTCTCGGGACGGAGGAACACCTGGAAGTTCTTTAGGAAATACATCTTCAAATTCCCTGACTATCGGAACTTCAGAAGGATGAGGGCTCTCCATTGTGGTATTTACCACATGTGCCAAAAATGTGAAGCATCCTTGTCTCATCAACTTCTCAGCTACCATAGCTGACACATGACAAGTTGGAAGAATCTTTCTATCTCTCTAAAAGATCCATGTGTCACCATTGTCTGTGAACACAGCCTGCTTGGAACCACAATCCAAGACAACCTCATACTTCTCTAAGGTGTCCATTCCTAGGATTATATCAAAACCCTACATCTCAAGTGGTATAAGATCCACTTGAATGCGGTGATCAGAAAAGGAAAGAGTGCAGGGAGAACACACCTCCCGCAACACTGTAGTTTCCAACAAAGGGGTTTCTAGCATCAAACTATCTGCTCTATGACTGACAATCATGTTGCAGTCATAAATCACTTCTCTAGTGATAAAGGAATGCATAGCACCCAGATCAATTAACACAGATACAAAGCAAGATGAAGACAAACAAAAATAAAATAGTTCCATCTGACCTGTCACAATCTGAGGGTTGACTACTACTTCAGGCTGATTCATGGCATAGAATCTAGTCGTTGCTTGTTGTTGCCCCTGTGATTGGTTGTTTGGTGTCGACAATCCATCTTGGGATGCTTGTCTACGTCCTCTAGCGTTATTATTGAACTTTCGCCTATGTGAGCCTTGCTGACTCTGCCTCTGCGGTTGAGTCACAGTTCTGACTTTCTTAGGACAATCTCTCTTCAAGTGTCCTGACCTCCCACACTGGAAGCAGTTGTAACTTCCCAAACTCTGCCTGGGTGGTCCTGTCACTGATGTTGATGTTGTACTGGGGGCTCTACTTGGAGGAAAACTACGCCCCCTACCCCTACTTGACGTCCACTGCATCGGGGTATTAAACCTTGGTGGTGGTGGTACAGAGAACCTCGATTTCTTGAAACTCTCAGACCCTTGTCCTTGAAATTAAGGATACACTTTCTTATTACTAGTCTATTGTTTCTTCAAACAGACCTCTCTATCCACCTAACAGACTCCACAAAAGTGGCAAATCTTTCCCTATTCTCTAGAGCAGACACAAGAGTGGTCAATTCAGTGTTCAACCCCTTCTCGAAATGTCGAATCCTCTCCTTATCTGTAGCTGCCATATGCAGATAGAACCACAAAAGCTCCATGAACCTAGCTTCATATTTGCTAATGTTCATCTGTCCTTGCCTCAACCTCTCAAATTGAGAGATCTTCTCATCTAGATATGTCTTAGGGAAGTATCTAGCGACAAATTCACACCAGAATTCATCCCATCCGACTTCAGCTCCTGGCCTTTTACCTTCCTCTATGGTCCACCAATGACCAGCACTTCCCTTCAGAAGGTATATAGCATGCCTCATCTTCTCATCTTCTGGGATGTTGAGGATTCTAAATGCTCTCTCCAGCTCCATCAACCATAAATATGCATCAGCTGGGTCAGCTGTTCCAGCATATTCTATGGCTCCCACCCAGTGAAGCCTTTCAAACGTCTTGCCAGCTCCTTGTCCTTCATGGTGGGTAGGTGCCCTAGGTGCAGGTAGTGGCATCCTATTAGTCATATGAGTCTTGGCTGCCATAAACTGTCCAAACATGGCTTGGAAGGTTGGGTTCCCCATATCTACTTGATTGAACTGGGGTTGTTCAGGTACAAGCTCCTCTCTATCTTGGTCTCTTGCACCTCCTCCTGGTGCAGCAATGCTGCTCTCAGCAGCATGTTCATCATGTGATCCAGACGTCTTCAAGTTCTTCTTCTCCTATATGAGCAGAAGACACTATCAGATAAATTTGAAAACACTTAGAACAGACTCAACAACCTTAATCCTATGTCTCTGTAGACTCAGTGAACCTAGAGCTCTGATACCACTAATCTTGTGACGTACAAACCGGTCTTAACCAAAACAATGAGATTAACTAATGCGAAAGCGTATCGTTAGCAGCGGATTACTAAAAATCACTAAAAATTAAAAACTTTTACACAAAGATCCATTCTTAGGGAAAACTCTTTAAACAAGAACCAAAGTATTATATTTACATACTGAATCACAAAGTACATTCATTGTACTATCTCTTCTCGAGGAATATAAGTACATCACTTTTCCTTGATAAAAGCACGAGTAACAAAATTCTCGAGGCATTCAAACCAAAATCTCAGATCAGTTATAAAAACACTATCTATTGACTCCTAGGACCTGAGAGTACAGAGATGACATATAGGACTCTATTGACATATGCACAAGTCTGACAGCCAATATCCCCACCTGGGATATCATTGTTGTCCTTATTGTTGTTGATACTACTCTTCCCCTACTACAGAGTTTCTGCCTCTTTGTCGGCGTCTACCTAAAAATGTTGGGCTTGAGAAGAAGGGTGTTCCGTATGTGGTTTTGAGTTACCCCAGTTAGTTGGAAGGTTCTGTTTTTCTGTGGTTGTGTTTGTTTTGATGCTTTTGCTGTAAAGGGAGGGTGTTTGATGTTTTGTCTGTGAGGGGGTTACCTGCGGTAGTACGCAGGAGCTGTATTCTGATCTTTGTTTGCTCACGAGGGGAGGGTGAGATGAATAGAGAACCTCCCGACTTAATCAAAAAAAAATGAGATATAACTCTTTGCCGAAAACATTATTATTGTAGTTAAATAGAAATAAACTGAGCAGTGGGATAATATATTTCATTAGCAGGAAAATCAGTATCTATGCAGATTAGAGCAACATTCCTATTCAAGTATATATTTCAGCTATAACTTGATAAGGCAACATGTCTCTTATTCAATATAGAATTGAACAACATAAGTAACATTTATGTATCAAGGACATGCTAAGAAAAATAACATCAACCAGTGGTTCTCATATTTCAATCCTAAGAAAATACGCTACATGGCTGATTACATTTTTCAAACATATTTAAGCTCTAAGGAGATGAGGTATATCGCTCATACTCCAACCGACCATTGCAAACTCGAAATCGGTACCATACAAAGTCAGTGGAAGAGTCGGCTTCCATGACTTCCCACATCTCGGTCAGTACGAGATCACATGCAGGACATCTAGTATCTCTACTACATATCTTGCCAGGGTATAGTGGCATCTTCACTATAGAGCTACAGCGGCGGCTACACTCTCTTCACAATCGAGAGATTTCGTGTTTACCTCCATCGATCCAGGATTAGCATCATCGGGAGATTTTTGATACAACCATCCTGGAACATACAATGAAGGATTGAGAGGTTTAATGTTTACCTTCCATCAATTCCCCCATTAGGATGTAAGGATATTTTTGCCCATTGACCCCCACATATTCAAAATATGCGAACTCCAGGAGATCCCACAGGAAAACCTATTTCACCATCACCAACTACTGATGATGATGGTTCTATGGTCAGAGCACTACATGAATAGCTTTCACTTGATTAATTAAGTAAATTATCACATTATTTTAGCATCAGTCAAGTTTTCAAACATAACTTATTAGGACAAATGCTATAAAGAAACATGTACTATTTTCATCAGTTACTTCTCAGTCTTTAAAAGACATTGGGATCTCAGTCCCTCGTTTCAAACTCAATGCCATAAGCATATGGTTCTATGTATTCAAACCCTTAGCTCATCACTGAGCACTGTTACCACTTTTTCAGGTAACCATCACCTTCAGGTCATCTGACCAAGGTACACATGACACTTGCTACACAAGCTTCTTATCTGGCACTTGAGGCCCATTAACTCTCTAGTTACCTCTTACTAAGCAACAAGGCATATTATGGCACACAAGGCCCAATAAATAATTTCAATAATTAAAACATCATAGATCATACCTGGCTATGTTCATCATCTCAAGATACCTGCATGGTTAGCACATATAATAACATATATATCAATCATGTTTCAGTTCCATGCTATTCTAGAGTAACATCACTATTCCCTTACCAGGGTTAGGATTTCTCATTTCATTTAAATCAGGGTTACTCATCCCCTTTATTCAATTAGGACCAATGGTTCATCTTTTCATTGTCCAAGATTAGGGTTTCACACTATATAGTATAATCTATAATTAGGGTTCCACACATCTTCAACCTATTTAGAATTAGGGTTTACTATTCACATCACATCACCCTAAATTAGGGTTTAAATTCAATAACCCACAATTAGGGTTTACTATTCATCCCAATTAGGGTTTATCATTAAAATACCCTAAATTAGGGTTACTCATGTCATTACCCTAAATTCATATCACATTATCCTCCTAAATTAGGGTTTCACTCAGAATTGCCCTAAATTAGGGTTTGAATTCATCAATTAACTCAATTAGGGTTTTATGATCTCTTCCTCAAGGATCATACCCTAATTGTATACCTCACTCATTTTGAATATACTAGGCTTGATTTCTACATGATTATTTTTCATGTATGAATATGTCTCTCTCATCCTCTTCTAGGATGTCCAGAAGATTTGATCAATTGAACCTTCAATTACATGAGGTATCCAATTGAATTGACCAATTAAATCTTCAATTACATTAGATATCCAAATGGATTAATCATGTTTAATCTCAAATGGTTTTGGTTACTTAGACCCTAAACGGTCTTGGTCTTTCAAAATTCAAACAGTTTGAAACTGTTTGGGCACATTGCCCTTGAAATCGTTTAAGCAAGAATGTTATTAAAATCGAATGGGCTTGGGTCTCCAAACGGTTTTAGACCGTTTAGACCCAAATGGTCTTGAGACCGTTTGGACCCAAACGGTCTTAAGACCGTTTGGACCAAACCCTCTCAAAACTGAATGGACCAAAAAGGTCTTCAACACTTAACCAATTCAAGGTTTCCATCAATGAACCGCCTATCAATTGAATCCTTGATTCATTCATCAATTGAACTATTGAATCATCCTTCAATTGACCATCAATTAGGGTTTTGAACCCAATTGAACTAAGATTTATAATCAAGAACCCATCAATTAGGGTTTTGAAATCGAGCAACCATCAATGGTTAACATTGTGGAACTAATCCAATTGAAATCGATGAACCATCATCAAGTTATGATATGACCTGACCTCAAATGGTCTTGAGGTCGTTTGGATGACCTCAAAATGGTCTTGAGGTCATTTATATGACCTCTAAATAGTTTTGAGACCGTTTGCCTCATCATTCATTAAAATTTGTGAAATCCAATAAGGGTTTGCATCATTGGATTGATCATCAATTTAACTATTGATTGCACTTTGATTTGATATCTCTAACTCTTCAATTACTCAACCATACTCAACCCTAGACCTCCAAACGGTCTTGATACTATTTGGCGTGACCTCCAAACGGTCTTGAGACCGTTTGGGTTAATCAACCCAAAACATTAAGTCAACCAATTGCAATTTCAGCACTTAACCCGATTAGGGTTTCTAATTGGAAGATCGTCCATATATTGAATTAGCCAATTAGATCCATTAGATCATCATCCAACATTTACTAGGGTTCTGACCTCAAATGGTCAACCCTTATAAACAGTCAACCCTTCTATACGGTTTGAGGACCAAACCACCAAACGGTTTGCAAACCGTTTGGTCGCCAAACGGTTTGATGAAACTGTTTGGATCAAAGTCTAGAAACTGTTTGCAATACAAACTTGTTGTAATGTGTGCCTAAGATGATGTTATCATCATCAATCTTTATTCCATCGAAAACTACTGCCATTATCATGGTAATTGCATCAATTAATCAAAGGAATTGCAAGAAGAGCAATTGAACATAATTGATTGAGAAATTGAATTCAATAACAATGAATAGGGGTTCAAGTTATATAACCCACCTCCAATTGAGCTTCAAAGCTTTGAGCTTCACATAAACAATTGTGGAAGGAGTTTTTTTCACACCACAAGGTTCGTTCCTCAAGCTTTTGAGTAAAAAGGAATGGTTAGAATCGAAGATGGGATCAAGATAAGAAGAAATCATGTATTGATTTGTGATTTCCACCATGAAATCAAGATGAACGAAGGTCAAGAAGCTTACCAACAGGATGGGGGTTGTCTTCCTGCTGCTCCTAGCTTCCTTGATCGTTTTTGCAAGCAAAGAGAAGAAGTGGATTCGAAAAAGTCCTTAGTTTGGGTTGTAAAGGGTGTTTTTATAAGAAAATCAAAGAGAGAGAAAATGCCTCATGCAAATCTTTTAAGTTCCGAAATTGTTTCCACCTCTTCCCCCTTGGTTCCTTGCATGCAAAGGTATCTTTATCTCCACCGAACTCCCTTCCATTATCCATGAATTAAGGGAAAAGAAATTAAGCACCTTAACCTTTATAATATTAATATCCATGAGTGGATAATTCTTTTTAGTTTCTTAAGGTGAGTGGGTTCTCCACTCACGTTAATCTTTCCTTTGCCTTTGCAAGGCACAAGGATGTCCATTTATGTGGATTTCAACCAACATAATTTTGGTTGAAGAGCAATCCATTTAATATAAATATTTTTGCATTATTTCAATTATGCTTAAATCTTGATTATTTTAATATCAAGATTCTCTCTCCTTCAAAGTAGCTCAAATGAGATGCCCCTCTCATTTTATTTCCTCTACAAGATGCCAATAATATTAAATACCTTATTGAAGTGGTAAATTAAATATTGAACCTTGGGTTTTGGGTAAATTGCACATTACACCAAAACTAGGTTTTAATGCATAAACATTGCTTTATCAGCTCTTTCTTGGTACTCAGGCTTTCCCTAGCCATAACTCTACATCATATTCATTCCCATGATGCTTCAAAACATGAGTAACATATTATCATGTACAATTTGCAATTTAACCCCTTAACTTGGGTAATTTGCACTTTAGTCCAAACAAGTAAAACATTACTTTCAACATTATTCAAAAAGGACTAAAATTGAAATATATGTTCCTCTTGAGCCTTAATTACTTTTCAAAATATAATATCAAGCACATAATTATCTTTCTTAAACAAAACACCTAGGGTTAAAACATAACCCAGGTCAGGAATGTTACAGGTTTTCCACCTTTGTGGAGTCAGTTAGGCGGATAGAGAGGTCTGTGACTGAGAAACGTGAGGCAAACAATAGGAAAATACCTACACAGTTCTAGAGACAGAGGTCAAGAAGTTTTAAGTAACCAAGGTTTACTACATCAGTGCAACCATAGAGGTTCAGCGCTTAGACGCAGTGGACGTCCAGTAGAGGTAGAGACCATAGTTTTCCACCAAGTGGAGCCCATAGTTCAACATTGATGTCAGTGATAGGACCATATAGGTCATAACAGGAGGACAGAGTCTGCTACAGGTGTAGGAAAATAGGACATATGATAAAGGATTGTCCAGTTAGAGACATGGAAGTAACCCAACCACTGAGGCAGAGTCAACAAGGCTCGTAGAGACAACAGTTCAGTAGTGGCACATGAGGACGTGGACAAGTGTCCCAAGTAGGATCATCTGCACTAGCCAATAGAGCGTGAGGTTAGTAACAAGAAATGATGAGATTCTATGTTGTGAATCAGTCGGAGGTCATGGTCAATCCACGAGTTGTGACAGGTTAGATGGAACTATTTCATTCTGATATATCTTCATCATGTTTCGTATCTATTTTGATTGATCCAGGTGTGATGCATTCCTTTATCACTCGAGAAGTGATTCATGACTGCAATATAACTGTCAGTCATAGAATATATAATATGTTATTAGAAACTCTATTAGACGGATCTGATGTGTTGCGGGAGGTATGGTCTCCCTGTGTTCTTTCTTTTTCAGAACACAACATTCAGGTGGATCTTATACCACTTGAGATGTACAGGTTTGATGTAATTCTTGGGATGGATACCCTAGAGAAGTATAAGGTTGTCTTAGATTGCAGTTCCAAGAAAGCCATGTCCACAAATGGTGATAAGACATGGGTCTTTTAGTGGGACAGAAAGATTCTTCCAACCTATCTAGTGTCAGAAATGGTAGCAGAGAGGTTGATGCGACAAGCATGCTTCACATTCTTGGCACATATGGTAGACACTAGAGAAGAGAGTCCTAGTCTTTCTGAAGTTCCTGTTGTCAGGGAATTCGATGATGTGTTTCCTGAAGAATTTCTAGATATTCCTCCACCCCGAGAGATTGATTTTAAGATTAATCTAATTTCGGGTACGCAATCCATATCCCAAACACCTTATAGGTTGGTTCCATCTGAGATGGCAAAACTCAAGAAAATGTTATAGGAGTTGCTTGAAAAGGGTTTCATTCAATCGAGTATTTCGCCTTGGGGTGATCCAATTCTTTTTGTTAAAAAGAAAGATGGGTCCATGAGATTATGCATAGGCTATAGACAACTTAACAAGGTGACTATAAAGAATAAATATCCTTTGCCAAGGATAGATGATCTATTTGACCAGTTGTGTGGTGCAACAGTGTTCTCTAAAATAGATCTAAGGTCAGGATATCATCAGTTACGTATCAAGGAGAGTGGCATACCTAAGTCAGGCTTTAGGATGAGGTATGGTCATTATGAGTTTGTAGTTATGTCATTTGGAATAACTAATGCACCAGCTCCATTCATGGAGTTGATGAATAAAATCTTTAGACCATTCCTTGATCAGTTCATAGTAGTTTTCATAGACGAAATCCTGATATACAGTAGAGATGGTCAACAACTTGAACAACACCTTTGTAAAGCCTTGACTTTGTTGAGACAACATAGGTTATATGCTAAGTCTAGTAAGTGCAAATTCTAGTTGTCAGAAGTATCTTTTCTTGGACACGTTATATCTGCTTCAGGTATTCGTGTTGATTCTAAGAAAGTAGAATCTGTTGTGGAGTGGGAACACCCCAAGACATTGACTGATATTTGTAGTTTCCTAGGTTTGGCAGGTTACTATAGAAGGCTTATCAAAGACTTTAGTTATGTAGCATTACCCCTAACTAGTTTGACCCAGAAGGAAGCTCCTTTTGTCTAGAATGACAAGTGTCAGCATTCTTTCCAATTGTTGAAAGAAAGGTTGACTAGTGCACCTATGTTGATTCTACTTGAGCAGGGAAAGGGATACATTGTTTTCTATGATGCTTCTAAGAATGGTCTAGGTTGTGTGCTGATGCAGAGTGATCATGTAGTTTCTTTTACTTCCCGACATCTTAAGAAACATGAGGAGAATTACCCGACACATGATCTAGAATTAGCTACATTGGTTCATGCATTGAAGATCTGGAGGCATTATCTCTATGGAGAAACATATCAGATTTTCACTGACCATAAAAACTTAAAATACATTTTCTCATAGCACGAATTGAATATGAGGCAACATCACTGGATGGAATTAATCAAGGACTATGATTGTAAAATCGATTATCATCCAGGGAAAGCCAATGTAGTGGTAGACACACTCAGTAGAAAATCCTCATCTCCACCCACAGATAAAGCACAATTGAATTCTTGAATGTGTTGTAAATAGGACATGCTTGTCTCTTTGAGACAAATGAATTTACAATTAGAAGTATCTTTGCTAGCAAGATTGTTAGCTAAGATGCATGTGAAACCTACTCTGAAAGAACAAATAAAAAAGGCACAACACATTGATACTGTGATTCAGCAGATCAGGTCAGAGTATGGTAGTGACAAACGGGAAAGTTTCCATGAGTTAGAGGACGGCATAGTTTGTTACTATGGTAGGATGGTAGTACCTGATGCCAACGACTTAAGAAAGATAGTTATGTAGGAATCTCACTCATCCATGTATGCAATGCATCCAGGGAGTACCAAAATGTATCATAACTTAAGAGATATGTATTGGTGGCCCAGTTTGAAGAATGATGTAATTGAGTTTGTTATGTAGTGTCTGGTGTGTCAGTAAGTTAAAACAAAACACCAGAATCTTGTAGGGACATTGCAACCCTTACCTATACCTCAGTGGAAATGGGATCATGTTACAATGGACTTTGTGATTGGTCTACCTAGGACAGCCAAAATTCATGATTCCATTTGGGTGATAGTTGATAGGTTGACTAAGACAACACATTTTCTTCATATCAAAACAACATCTATTATTGAAAAACTTACACAGATCTATATAGATGAGATAGTGTGGTTGCACAGAGTTCCAGCTACAATTGTGTCTGATAGAGGTCCCCAGTTTATGAGTCATTTTTGGGAACGACTACATAAAGACCTAGGTATGCATATAAAGTTTAGTACAACTTTTCACTCTCAGACATATGGACAGTCTGAAAGGACTATACATACTTTGGAAAACTTGCTTAGAGCATGTGTTCTTCAGTTTGTAGGAAGTTGGGACTTGCATTTGAGCTTGACAGAGTTTGCCTACAACAATAGTTATCAGGCTAGTATTGATATGGCACCATATGAAGCATTATATGGTATATGTTGTAGATCTCCATTATGTTGGTTTGAAATAGGAGAATACCAACTTATGGGTCCTAAGTTAGTACAACAAACAACTGAAAAGATTGAAGTAATACAACGATAGTTGAAGGCTGCATAAGATAGATAGAAGACTTATGTCGAGAGACATCGTAGACCTTTAGAATTCCAAGTTGGAGACAGAGTGTATCTCAAGGTCTTTCCTTGGAAAGGTGTTCTCAGATTTGGGAAGAAAGGTAAGTTAGCTCCTAGATTTATGGGACCTTACCCAGTGATAACACAGATTGGAAAGGTAGTTTATAGATTGGAATTTCCACTTGAGCTACATAGACTACATCTAGTATTTCATGTGTCTATGCTGAGAAAGTTTCACCCCGATACAGAGATAGTGTTGCAACCTATAGAGGTTGAATTGAATGAAGATATATCCTATGTGGAAGGTCCTATGATGATTCTTGACAGAAGAGTCAAGAAGTTGAAGAAGAAAGACATAGTTCTTATGAAAGTTCTCTAGCATCACCGTGGCGTTGAAGAAGCCACATGGGAACTAGAGGAAGAGATGAGGAGGAAGTACCCTTCTTTTTTCTCTTGAGATTTTGGGGACAAAATCCTTTTTAGGGGTTGATAATTGTAACATATCTGACCTGGTTATGGATTAACCCTAGAAGTTTTGCTTAAGTAAGTTAATTACAAACTTTTTCTAATCTTTTTAAAAGCAATTAAGACTCTTTTTGAAGTTTGTTTTCAAGTTTGAGCTTATTTACAAACTATATTTGCATTATATGATAGTCTGAGTGTAAAGTGCAATTTACCCAAGATAAGGAGTTATATTGCAAAATGTCACATGTTTAATGTAACTTAAGTGTTCTAACATTTCAAGAGAGAGAATGATGCTAAGTGGTGGCTTGTGGAAAGCCTAAATTCTAAAGTGAGAATTTGTTTGGATAATGCTAAGTGTTTTGTGCACCAATTTTGGTACAAATTGTAAATTATCCAAAATGTAGGGTTGATGTGCAAATTACCACTTCCAGAGTGTCCCTACTCTTTCCTCATATCATTTAAAGGAGAGAGAAATAAGGTGACACTATGTTAGAACCATCTTGGAGTGGTTGCATTCTTGGTGATGAAAAGACCAAGGAAGTACTGTAGTTAAAGCTTTATATGATCTATATCAAGTTGTAGACTTAGAATGGGAGTCCCTATTGGCCAAGGAGACATAGAGGGAGTCTCATATCAGTTTGTTGATTCTTGGATAAGGCCATGATGGGCTAGGCATCTCAATAAAGCAATAGTTATCAGCTTGCAACTTTTCTTTGGAAAAGGTTGTGTTGAATATAATAATAATGTGAGTGGAAATAGCTTGCCCTAGAAGATAACCAAAGGGGGCGTCCCGTATCACTTGCATTATCCATAAGTTTTTATTTTTCATGGCAAGATAAATATGAGATGCATGCAAATATATGTGTCAATCTATGCATGGCCATGTGGCAGTTAGTAGCTTAAGAAGATGACACCTCTTACACTCGTTTTCATAAACCACAAGTATAAATACCATTCCCTTCACCTATTATTAGAATTTTAAGATCTCACTATCATCTTTACCTTAGATATCCTAGTATCATCCATAAGTAAAGGAGTATCGAGATTATAGCTTGGTATCGGCCATAGAAGGGGATATCAACCAAGCAAGGTGATATCGGCCACAAGTGGTGAAGATATCGTGCAAAGTGCTTAGGAGCTCAAGCCTTGGACCTTAGATAATCTCATCTTCAAACTTGGAAACATAAAGATTTGGAGCTTTAATCTTGGAAGTTGTGTTTGAGGTGGGTTATATAACTTGAACCCAACTGTGTTATTATTCACCATCAATATTGTTGAATTTGTTGATCTACTTTTAATTTCGAGTTCTTATGATTAATTGATGTTCGTTTGAGTTCCAATAAGTAGTTAGGACTGTTTTCCATGAACTAGCATAGTAAGAACTATAGTCTAGAGGTTGTTGATGATGACATCATCATGGAACAACCCGATATGGGGTTGAAGTACCTTAAAACCGATATAAAACCCAAGATGATGGGTGAACCAATATAGAGATGGCTGATACCTCATGAATGATATGAGGCATACCTTATGAACGATATGGGAGGTACCTACTTACACGTTATACATGATATAAGTTTAAGATCATTCCTCATGCATGATATAGTGTTAATTGAACACTTTAACTGATATATAGTTGAAACCCTAGGTGATAGTATGAAACCCGACACACCCTATCGTTTTATGTAAGGGATTGTTGTGAAAGAGCTCAACCAAATATTTATCTTGTCATTCAATTATATGATAAGAACTGATAAAAGGGTATGATCATACCGTTCTATCCAACATGCCAACTTAATATGTCAACCAACATGGTAACCCAATTTACCAATCGAAGGTAGTAACCTGATATGGTATTATGTATATACTACTTGAACGATATCATAATGAGGCATATACCCTATGCCCGATATGGTGCATACCTTGTGCACAATATGGAAGCAAGTATACCCTTATACCCAATATGAGGTCAAGATTTTAGCTCATACACGATATGAGGATAACATGAAGTGATGAATTCTAAGTGATAGCCAATCTGATATAAGTACACGATGTGGTAATAGGGGATACACCCTAAACACGACATGATGATGTGGTTACACCACATGCTTGATATAGATGAATGATATGATGATAGGTTGCATCTTAAGAATGATATGGTAGCATACATACATCTTGATATCCGATATGGAGGGAGTATTTCAATCATATGTACTTGATTGAGTGACATATATTATGTGTGTTGAAAGCAACATTAAGATATAATAAGTTTAATGTGATTTGATAATGGTGAACTAATGTATCTAAAGAGGAGAATTGAGCCAATTTAGTAAAAGTATGGTGCAATCAACATCCTAGTAAAGATGAAAGAGAAATTAATACTTGAATGTTAACCATGTAATGATCACGTGTTGATACTCCTTGTATGAATGGAGTATGAATTAGGGCTTGATCTTTTATGATGTGAGCTTGAAACCCTAATTGGTTGATAAGAGTAATTCCTAACCCTAATAATGGGTGATGAGATAATTTGAAACCATGGTCGGTTGATAAAGGGAAACCCTAACCCTAAATAATGGGAAGAATGTATGTCTTTTGCATTGAATGGTCATGACATGTATTTGATATTGTTGTTGTCATGAAATACTAACCATGCAGGTATCATGAGGTGATGAGCATAGATAATTAAGAGATGTGGTGCTTATATGATATAGATTGAATGGGCTATGTTAACTATGTGAATTATTTGTGCAACAAGTATAATATATACCTTGGTCTGATGACCTAGACGTAATGGTTCCCTGATAAGTGGTAACAATACTCAGTGATGAATTAAGGGTTTGAAAACCCATGCATGATGATGATAAGAGATTGAGATCCTAAGTGATATATGTGTTCCAAATAATCATGATAGTTCTTGATAAATATATTATACCTTTCTTTCTAGCATCTGATATAATTCTTGCTTGCAACTTGATTGATGTTAAAAGATACTATAATACACTTAATTAATCAAGTATAATGTTCTCATGTAGTTTCCCAGACCATAGATCTATTCAGTGTCAGGATTTGCTTAATGGTGAAATGAGTTTAACTCATTATACATATTATTGAATATGTAAATAATACCAGGGGTTGCTTAGTGGACTCCCCAATAACACTAGGTTACTCAGTGGACTTCCTGATAAAATTACACCAGGTTGCTCAGTGGACTTCCTGATGAAACTACACCAGGTTTCTTAGTGGACTTCTTGATGAAAAATAATCTGGGAAAGCTCAGAGGTCTTCTCCCGAATAGAGTACATGTTGCGACTGTAACTCTATAGCGAAGATACCATTATACCCTAGTAAGCTAATTGTAGTAGACACAAGATGTCCTGCCAGTTATCTCGTATTGACCGAGACAGGTGAGGTCTTGACAGCCGGCTTTGCCACTGATCTTGTATGGTACCGATGCTTAACATAGTCGCGGTTAGTTGGAGTATGAGAGGTATACCTCATCTCCTCTGGGCATAAGCTTGAATGTGAACATGTAATCAGCCACGTAGCATATTTTCTTAAGGATTGAATACGAAAAACATTGGTTGATGTTTCATTACTTTTATACATATTAGTGGATAGATGTTATACATGTTCTTCATATTCCTTATAAAGTAAATAGATGACTTATAACTCTGTTATCAATGTTAATGCTTTATACTAAAAATAAACCTGCTTACTTGCATAAATTATCTTCTGCTCAGTTTTATACTATTTCTCATGATAATAATATTGTTGGCAGAGAATTATATCTCTTGCTAGAACAATAGTCTCACCCCATGGGATCCATAATTTTTTGTTGGACGTGGATGAGGAAGTAGAAACCATACTGCAGAGGAAGGACCATATCAACAGGGACAATAGTAATAGCTCAGGTTGAGTGTACTGTCTGTCATGTCTTGTAGATAGAAGTCATATGTGTCGTCTCTATACTCTCAGGTCCTTGGGAGATAGTTCTTAGTGGTTTTTATGAACAACTTGATGTTTTGGATTGTTTACCTCAAGGTTTTATGCTGCTGATGTATATGTTAAAGTAAAGCAATTGTTATCATTATCCTTGAGATAAGATGGTACAATGTATGTATGATATGAACCACATGTATATAAAGTTTTGGTTCTTTCTTTAAGAGTTTCTTGGAAGAGGATCTCTTTGTAAAATGGTTTTCATTTTTAGTGATTTTGTTAATTCCGTTGTTTATGGTTATTCCATGATTATTACTGATGATGGCTTGATTTGAGATCATGTCATCACCAAGCCTTAGCATTTCCATGTTGATCAACATGCGCAGTAGTGCCAACCGGGCGTCTGACACCCAGACGATTGGTTTGACATTTTTGCTTCATGACCAAGAAATGTTCAAGCCAATGCCTCCACCCTTTCACCTAGGGTTTGACTCATTTCTAAAACAGCCATGCCACATCACTCGTGAGTCGACTGGTTTAGCTAGTGAGAAGTTCATCTCACGGTGTGTGAATAGTAAAGTCAGTGTCGCCTCTCCCTTTGTTCTCTTCCCCCCTTTAGGGTTTCTACCCCTCCTTCTCCTATAGGGGGGGACTCCATTAAGAAAGGGGGTCCTTCTTTTTTTACTCACACTTTTACTTTGAGATTAGTTTTTTTAGTTTTGGCATTGTACTCCTTCACTTCCTTTAATAATGTAGTAATCATTTTGGAGATTTTGTTATCATCCTTTTACTTTTTGTTCTTCTTGAGAATCAAAGAACTAAGAGTTGAGGCCAATTAATTGTCACTAGCTGAAGATCCTTCAGATCTTTTGTCATCTAGTCTATGGCCTTCTCACTTTCTTCCATTACTTCTCCTTCCTTTATTATGGCTAGTGAGTAGTCTTCTTATCGAGGTGAAGGGAGTATGCCTTTAGCCATGTTTACTCAAATTCATATTTTATATGGTTATACTAGGATAGAAGGTTTTTGGTTTAGAAATCGTCAATTTTAACAAAGTGATCTCTCATTTTATCATATGTTAATTTTGGCGGATGCGACCATGGAACTCAAGATTTAGAACAACTAAACCAATAACATGGGGATTTGAATGAGACCTCAGAAAAATCCCCATTGGGATGACAGGACTAGGATCCGTGAATATCGGGACCAATGGGTTCACGGGGAGTTCATATTTTATAATCCATTCTCAAAATGTTTTGCATGCCCTCTTTTATCCCATTTTGATTGTATGATTTCCATTTATCGAGTTTCACACCAGATAAAGTGGTAAAATCCATAGCCTCAATATTCCTTCCATCTGGTTTAAACCACATTTTCTTCGATTACTCGCTTCCATTGTTTTCTTTACTTCTTGCATTTAAATTTTGTTCTTAGAATAAATTCCCTTAATTGTTCTTAATCTAACCTTTCTCTTTGATTGTTCTTAGAGTAAATTGTCTTTATTTGTTCTTAGCATAATTTTATTTCATTGCACTTTAATTTCTTTCTTTAGTGTAATCATCAACCACCAACTCTGGAATTTACTTTATGCGTTCTTTTTTTCAACATCATTGGGGTAAAAGAAACAAATCTTAAAAATGTTGTCCTATGGGATTGACCCTTTTATACTAGCCTTAATCAGAAAGTAAAAAATTTTAAACTCTAGGATAATTTATCTTAGTGAATTGGTGTGCTAAACGACACATATCAACTTGCCAAAGGGACACATGAAGGTAGTCTTATCTTGATCATTTGGATTAATGGGAATCTAGTAGAAACCAGAGTACCCATAAAGGTAATAGAAGAACTCCTGATTTGAAAGACACTCTCGGACTTGATTAGCTAATGGGAGGGGGAAATGGTCCTTTAAGATTGAATTGTTGAGCTTATGATAGTCTATAAACATGCACTACCTTGTAATATTATGGGTGTGAATAATCTCTTTTCTATTAGTTAGAACAATTGTAGTGCCTCCTTTCTTTGGCACAACTAGTATAGAATCATCTACAGTGAGTCATAGATGGGATAGATGATCCTAGAAAGCAATACCTTAATAACCTCTTTTTGCACAACCTCCTATGGAATCAGGTTTAGATTTCGTTGAGGCTCTAAGGAGGGTTGTAGTTGTCAACCATATTAATAATATTCATGTATAGGTCTTTCTCACTCTAGTTAGATTATTAATCTTGTATCCTAATGCCTTATTCCACTTTGTCAGTCAACAACTTGTCTTCTTTCTTAGTCAAGAGATTTGAATTGGTGATGACAGTCAGACCTTCTTCTCATATAGGAAGACATATTTGAGCCCCTAGGGTAGAGGCTACATCTCTGGTACAATAGATTCCTTGTCTTCTTCTTCAACTATGGAGATTGACTTTAGATCTTCAAACTCATCCTTGGGGTCTTCCTCAATACAGTTTAAATGGAGAAGAAATTGCCCAACTTGTTCATTATTCAGTTCATGAGCATTGGGGTTGATGAGTGTTGTTTCTAGTGGGTCTTCAGAAGTAGGATCCTCCTATCATAGCTACACCATTTTTTCAACATAGTCAATCAAAAAGAATTGTTCCTAGAAGGAGGTCCCCTTGAGACTCTCATAGACCTTGAAGTAAATAATGTCTATTTATACACAATGTTAGGATTCCTACTTCAACATCGATCCGAGATCTGGTTGTTGTGAGGAAAGAAAACCAAAAGTGACATAGTATCCTAGGTCCTCTTTCATGTTCATGATGAAAAATTCACATTAGAAATATGATTTGGGACCCATTCTAATGGGGATGTCCTCTATGATACCCATAGGGGTAGTCATAGAGTTGTTTACAAGTTGAATCATGATGTCGGTAGGAAGGATGTCAATAGTGAAATCTACTCTCTTAAACAAGATGTATGGCATGATCAAGATTCTTTCCCCAATATCCTCTATCCCTTTTAGGCATGTAGTGTCCCCAAAAAAATCCAAAAATGCGAAAAGATCCAAGATCTTTGAGTTTCTTGGGCATCTTGCTCTAAACGGTGTCGAAAGTTGTTTGTGCTAGCTTCATAGCCTCAAATTCCTCTATTAAGTACTTAGGAGTGAGGAGAGTTTTTAAGAACATAGTCCATGAAGGGATTTCTACAACAACATCAAGGAAAGGGATATCAACATGTAGTTTCTTCATCACCTTCTTGAATTTCATGAATCTTGAGGGAGCCATGTTTGAGCTAGGCAACTCTGGTAAGGGATATGTGGCTTGTAGACGGGAAACAATGGGTTGAGGGGAGAGGTTGGTGTATCTTTTGGTGCCTCCTTATGTTCAGGAAGGTTGGTCATCTCTAGAGGCTCAAAAACTAGCTCCACTAATGTAACTATGGTATAGATATTGGAGTGACTTCTTCATCTTCATCATCTCCAAGAACCAGTCTATTATTGTTGATGGATGGGGCTACAAGTTCTAATAGTACACATCCAAGACATGTGGTCACAGCCTTAAATTGCTCCTCCTGATGTCTAGGGTTTCCCTCAGGTTGGCCTATGAATGAGCATGTTGGAGGGCAGATGGCAAAAGCAATATCCACAAGTTTAGCCTCCATGGGTTTGTTGTATGCTTGTTATCTTGCCAATATATTCTAAATGGTATCTAGGAAGCTCTAATCATTTGAAACATGTACACTTTGTTGTCTTCCTTTCCCAAGAAGAAGTTGGCCTTGTTGGTTGTAGGGTTGTTGTCTTGGAATGTAATTATTGCCCTAACTAAAATTTTTGCGGTAGTAAATAAGATTGTAATGAATCTGCCAGTAGTTTTGGTTTAGTTGGAAACCAAGAGGACCCCAAACATGGTTTTGGTTGGGTCACTGCTAGAGGTGATGTGCATTTTCTGCTCCATCTAGATTTCCATATTGAAATCTTGGGTAATTTTTGGGTTTATTGGGGTTGTAGTACCCCTATCCTAGAATGGAGTTGATAGTATTGACTTCTTTAATAATTAGGCTACTGGAAAATTGAGGTTGGTGCATGTTCAAGGTTTACGAGTAGAGGCAGTTGCATTGTAGATCCGTATGGCCCTCTGCGCTACAGACTTGATAGAGTTATGGGGATACCCAACTTGAAAAGAGGAATGACCTCTCTTCCCATTCCTCAAGAGAGATGACTCAAGGATATCTTGATTGAGAATAAGCATCTTTAGATATTCAGCAATTGCCTTCATCTCAGATGTATCATCTACCATGAGAATGCCTCCCTTGTGGGATGTGAACTGATTGGTTTGGTTCTCAACTCCCCTATTGAGACCTTCCATGCGTTTTCTAAGCTCTACAACATGAAGTCTCCATTAGAAGCAACATTAAGGAACTTCTTAATGTCTTCGTCTACTCCTCTATATAATTATTTAATAAGCTATGAAGGGGAAATTCCATGACGAGGGAATTTTCCAACAACTCTCTAGATCATTACCAGGCTTCAAAGAGTGCCTCAGATGGATCTTGCTTGAATTGGGTGATATCTCCTTGTATTTGATAAGTGAGATATGGTGGAAAGAAATTCTCAATGAACTAGTTCTAAATTTCCAATTTCTGATGTTGTAATCATCTAGGTAATTATACCACACCCAAGCTTTGTCGATGATGGAGTAATATAATAATCTCATCTTCTAGCCTCCTTTGGCAGCTACCTTTCTTAGTCCATAGAGGACTATGAACCTTCATAAATTGTCACAGACATTATCATCGGTTCATCCTGCAAAACTATTGTTTTGCATCATTGCCACCCATTGTGTCTTGATTTCTATGTTTTGAGCTTCATTAGCTGGTTCGACGATGGGGCTGTGTATATCTACAACTTCTTCTATAGAGAACTCTTATAGGTCTCTTTGTTGTTAGGCTTCCTCTAATGCTCGTAATTCCACTTGCATTTCTTCTTCGACTTTGACCAAGATCTTATCTCATTGTGTCGTAAGAGCTGCTTCAACCCTATGGTTGATCTCCTCTTCGGTCATTTTTTCTTGGTGCACATGAAGGATCATGTGGTAGGTTTGTTCGATCTCATAATTCAAATTTAGTCTTAGAATGACACAATAAGAGCATCACATGCACTATAAATGGTTCCTAATAAGTGCAAACAACCAAGTTCATATGGTTGAATATGAGTTTTTTTTTAGATGATATTCGATGGTATCCATTGAAAAAATATATATATAAATAATCCAAGTTAGAAAAATTGATCAGAAAAATTCCATTGTCGCCGAAAATGGCACCAAATTGGGCATGACTTTTATCACAGAAGAAGATTCACTAGGGGTGAAATCCCTATAGTTTATCTTAACCAACATACAATAATCACCACCCATAAGAGGATGGATTTTATTGTAGTATAATTCAGGATCAGCCCCAAGGACAACGTTTTTAAGGTTCTATTGATTAAGTTAACCACACAATAAATAGTTGTTATAAAAAACATTGGTTCGTTGTTTATTACGCTAAGGTTGCAAAGTGAAATATTGGATTAAAGTTTGATGTCACACATGGGCCCATTGCCCAACTTAGACTATTAACATCATCCACTTAGACCTGGAATGTTATAATCTTAAGACCTGGGACATTACAATCTCTCTAACTTAGACTCTTGACGTCCTCGTCAAGGCTCAACTATAAGGCCTCATAATCATTCCCAATTTTAGTATAGACCCAGAATGACCCATGTGCACCCAACTCCTAATCAAGACTACCAATGCAAGGGTATCTACATCACCAAGGATAGCTCTTTCCAACTTGCTTGGACCATATGGCTCAAGACTGCCATGCCACATGCCCATCTGAGCTTCACCTACTGGAGGGGTTATGGCTCTAATAACATTTGTAACACCCAGGCCCACTGGCCTAGGCTCTAGTAGAGTTTTAGGAATGACGAATGGTCCCACAAACCACCACAATCTTAACTGTGTGTTTTTTCCTCACGCATTCACAATCCATGATAAACTTCTCAACTAGTCACCCATCCTACTGCTACTCTGGACTGAGGATGCATAACAGTAGAGTTCTTTAGTGATGTGCTCCCTAAAAAGGAGGTGTGCCTTAGTGATATGGATAGTCCAATCATTCCTTTTAAAATCATTTTATCCAAGGTCCAAGGCCTGGGATGTTACAGTTGATAAATCAATAGAGGGAAACACTAAGATGGTATGGGTTTCACTAGCACTACCTATCATTCACTCTCTTACTACATCATATTAATTATAAACATGTATATGTTGAAGCCAGGTAAACTCTATGTCAGTTGTAGGGCTAAAACCCAAATGTATATCACTCTAATATTGTCATCATGTTAACTAGATATCATACATATATCACCTATAAAAACACCTATCTGGAGTTCTCATCAAGGGTTCACTAGAAATAATTTATATCCTAGATCTTGGTTATAAAGTTCTCTACACCCAAGATCTTATAAGCATGTAAACTTGGTGAACAAAAGAGTACACGCATTAACTAATTGATTTATAAACACATATTGGTTCATATAGAAATAGAAGTAGATAAGACAACAAAATTGGGCAGTAGGGCTACTCCATGCACCCAAGTGTGAGAATTAATCGCTCATGGTAGTAGTTAAAAAATTAACAACGGAAGAAGAGAAGACGGCCATCATCACATTAGACAAGGAGAATCCACGGTGTCATCTGGATTCCTATCTTTGAGGTCGAAGGAGATGATAGTCAGCACAATAATAAGTGTTCTCCTTAATGTTTGTTAGGGAGAGGCTTGACTCCATTGTCTTCTTTCACCAAGGTTAGAACATATCATCATGGAGAGAGAGAAATAGGAATATGAAGGTGAAGGCCATCAACTGATGGGAATAGATGCAGTGGAACAGGCCTCTATCGAGGTCTAAACCTTAGATCTTGGATGGCGGTAAAGGTGGAAGTTCCTTCAGTTGACAATCGTCAACTGATGGATGAAGGTCTATGTCTTTGGAGGTTGAAGGTCTAGATTGGTTGTGGCAGCCTTGTGGCATCAATGGCAGATCTCTTTCTAGGAGATGAAGGCTTGTATTCATAGGCAAAGACTAGGGTTTGGAACCATCCCAGCCTCCATGGAGTTAAGTCCTCAACTTCCATGAAGGTGACAAGAAAATGGTGGATTTATAGGAAGGGTTTGTGGCAGTTAGTATCTCCATCATTAGGCGAGGGGTCAGCCAGCCCATCAAAAGGTGAATCAGAAGTCTATTCTAAAGGATGACATTGGGGAGCCTTCAGTTGGCATTTGTAGAATGAAGCGCTAGATTTCCTTAGGTAGGTAGAGCATGACAACCATCGGTTGTTATCCTTCAGAAGGTGGAAGCAAAACTTTCATCAGAAGGAAAATGTGGAAGATCCTTCAATTGTTGAGTACATGGAGGCCATTGGATGGCAAGAGTAGGGCTTACTTTGGTTGTCAACCAAAGGAATTATTGAGTGATGTAACCTGATGGTTTGGTAGATTTAAGCCCAACCCTAAGGGTGTTGTTGAGTAGTGGGACTACTCTCTCCTACACTCCAAGCATGCAATGTATATCAAGCCTAGCATGGAACCTAGAGAAATGGATCAAAATCCTATAGACTATTATAAAATTAATAGAACTTGTACGCAAGTTAATTCTTAGTTAAAATGATGAAAATAGATGAAAAATAAGCTACAATTGCAAATAAAATGAGGTTGAATATGCATTCATCAACACATTGTAGGATTTTTATACAAGTTGTGACATAGGGAATTTTGTTTATCTTGACTTTTAGAAACCATAACTCATGGGATAGGATGATTGTAAGGACCTTGACCTTCATTTTGGGCTTACCCTGTTTGTTTTACCTAAACCTTGTGCTTGGTTGCTTGCTAATCACCTTTAGTGGTGATTAGGGTTTGCTTGTGCTGAGTTGAGAGCTGGAGGTGCTAATTGCAAAATAACCTGAGTTAGGGTTGAAGAGCAAGTTTGTCACCTAGAGAGATGTCTTTCTCTCTCTTTGCTTCCTCTAGAGTTGAGAGGAAGGTTTGGGCTCATGCCTTGAGTTGTCTTGGGCTTTGTTGAAGCTCTTCTGGACCTTGTTTTCCCTTGTTTGGGCCTTGCCTTGCTTGCTTGAGCCTTGTATCAGGCAAGGTAGCTTGTGTCGGCCTTGGAGTGTGTCAGCCATTGATGGAGTGTGTCGGCCTTTGACCTTATTTGACCTCCTTTCCTTGGTTGTGTCACCCTACCTTGGACATGTGGCCGAACCTTGTTTGAGTAGTGGCATGGCATGTGCATGTGTTTTGCAAGGTAGTAAAATGTGTGGACAAGTGTCCCTTGGTAAGGTGACACCTTGCCTTGGTTTAACCTTGACCCTCAGCTATATATGCCTTGCCTTTCTCTTCCTTGGGAACCCTTTAGATCTTTTGTTGCTCTCCCCTCCTTGTGTGCACGACACACCTTCCTTGGAAGAGCTTGGTGGCTGATCCTTTCCCCTTGGTGGAGATCTCTTCTTCTTCCTCTAGCTTGGTGGTTGAACCCTAGGTGGGTCTTGCTTTTGGTGGCCAAAAGTAGTGAGATTGGAGCTAGGAGCTAGAAGCTTGGATCTTGGGAGCTTGAGGAGTTTGCTTAAGGCGGGTTACATAACTTTAACTCTAGCTATACTACCTTCTCTATGTTGCATGATTCATATATGTTGATGATCGACCATTGCATGTTATGTTTCTTGCTCTAGTACATATGGTTATAGTGAGCATGATGTGGTTGATGGTTTATATGCCTTTACACCTAGTGGTCGAACCATGGTTTGGGGTTTCCTTGTCGAGCAATACCCCTTTCTCTCCTTGGTCAAGAGAAGTGAGTTTGATCACTAGTTATGTAGGAAATATCCCTCTCTCATTTTAGTTGAGAGGTGTGAGTCTACATTCTAGTTGCTTGGGCGACAGCCTCCTCTCACCATGGATTTGAGCGGTGAGCTTTTGAATAGATGATGACCTATGTTGAGGTGGATCCTTGTGGTTGCCCAATTTGTGATAGAGGTTCTGCAAAACCCCTCTCTCTTGGTTGTTTGGAGGTGAGCCGAATTTCTTGATCAATTAGGGTTTGGTGTCCTTGTGCTTGAGGTCGAAGATGACCATGTTGGGTTGTGCCTTGCACGATATGACCTTGGAGTAGTGCTGCCCGATAGCCTTGTCTTGGGTTGTACCCTTGACCATTACACCTAGTTGAGATGGTTGGTTTGACGCCCAATATGGTTCTCTTGGCTTGAGATAGAGCTTGGGCGACACACATTATATCTCATGGTCTGAACGATACATCTTGAAGTAGAGTTTCCTAATACCCCTACCTTGTGTTGATCCTTGACCGATCTAATATGGAGATGAGATGGTTGGCTTGGTGCCCGTTATGCTTTGACTGATATGGATCCTTGTAGGCCATCCTTGTGTTGGGCGATATGGTTTAGTTGTGGTGATGCCCGATGTGGGTTAAGTGGAAACCCTAGTTGTTGCTTTGTTAGAGGTCGATATGGTAGTGCTTCCCTATTGACCGATAGGCTTCCTTGAGGTGCCCCTATTGACCTAACCCTACACCGAAGTTGTAAGGACCCTAACCTCCATTTAGGGCTTATCATGTTTGCTTTTCTTAACCCTGATGCTTAGTTTCTTGCTAATCACCTTTGGTGGTGATTAGGGTTTGTTGGTGCTTTGTTGAGAGTTGGAGGTGCTACTTGCAATTAACCCAAGTCTAGGGTTTGTGGGAATGTTTGCCACCTTGTGAGGTGTTCCTCCCTCTCCTTGCTTCCTCTAGTAGTGAGAGGAAGCTTTGGGCTCGTTGCTTGAGTCCCTTTGGGCTTGGTTGAGCTTGTTGGGCCTTGTGGTGCCTTGCCTTTGCTTCTTTGGACCTTGTGTCGGGCAAGAGTGCCCTGTGTCGGCCTAGGTGTGTTGGCATGTGCTTGTGTCGGCCAGTGGTGTGTCACCCAGGGTCTGTGTTGGCCATCGTGTGGGTGTGTCGGCCATGAGGTGGAGGTGTGTCACCCATGGACTCTTTGACTCTCTTTGACCTCGTTTGTGTCACCACTAGTGGACACTTGGTGCTTGATGCTTGCATGTGGAAATGGCCTTGGACATGTGTTTAGGGCATGTTAGAGTGGTGGCAATGCTCATGGACAAGTGTCCCTAGGTGGGTGACACCTTGCCTTGTCTTTCCTTGGTTTCTCCTCCATCCTCTCCTATATATGTGTTTCCTTTCCCTTGCTAAGGATCCCTTTAGTTCATTAGTCTTCTTCTCCTTTGGTGCACGACACTCTCTTCTTTTGCAAGCTTGGTGGTCGATCCTTCTTAGAGTCTCCTTCTTCCTCTAGTGGTGGCCGAACCCTAGAGTGCCTTGCTCTTCTTCCTTGGTGGTGCTTGGAGCTTGGAGGTTGCTTAAGACGGGTTACATAACTCCTAACCCTAACTACATTACCATCTTCTATGTTCTTGTTTGTATGTTGCTTATGATCATATTGGCTATGCATGTTGCTAGTTTATTTCTTGCTTAGTTGCTCCTTGTTGGCCGAACCTATGTTCTAGGGTTTCTTGGTGAGCAACACTCCTTTCTCTCCTTGGTCTAGAGGAGTGAGCTTGAGTTCTAGTAATATGGGCAACACTCCTCTCTCGTTTAAGTTGAGTGGTGAGCTTGTATTCTAGTTGCTTGAGAAACACCCTTCTTTCACCATGGACTTGAAAGGTGAGCTTTGTAGTGGTCGTGGACCTTGGTTAGGTTTGATCCTTGTTTTGCCCGATTGGTGTTACAAAGCTTGGCAAGACCTCTCTCACTTGATAGTTGAGAGGTGAGTCATCTTCTTAATCCATTAGGTTTTTGGTGCCCTTGTGCTTGAGGTTAGTGATTACCTTGTCGGGTTGCACCTTGGCCGATATGGCTTGGGGTTAGTGTCACCTGATATCCCCTCTTGATCTTGAGCCTTAGACGACACATGTTGTGGTTATGTCAGGCGTTTCACCTGGCTCCTGCCTTGTGTGTGTCGGGCATCACACCTTGATGATCCTATGTGATGATTTGGTATCATTATGCCTTGTTGTACTGGAATGTTGCTAGCTAGTCTGTGGTGGGCGTCACCCTTTGGCCTTAGCTCTATGTGTGTCAGCCAACAGCACGACAATTGATGGGCGTTGCACGACACCCTAGTGCCCGATACATGTGGATGCCCGATATGCATGGGTGCACGATACATGACACATCGTTGCATGACGCGTCGTTTCCAGACATGCTCCTTTGGTTGAGTTGCATGCTCTGGTTGCCCGTTATCAGTTAGTTGCATGACATAGTGTTGTGCGACACTAAGTTGCCCAGCAGAGGTGTCTGATACACAGGCTGCATGTTATGCTTGTGCACGTTATTCTTGGGGTCTTTGTAGCACGATACATCTTGAGCTGGTGGTCGACACCCTTGCTTTGTGTTTGGCCGTTATGAGGCTGGTTTGGTTTGACCGTTATGGAGTTGTAGTGGTTGGGCGATATGGGAGAATATCCTGTCTGATACCACCTCTAGTGAGGGTGCCCTACCCGTCACACTTCTTGTGAGGGTAGTGGGCACTTCTAGTGAGGGTCTTGTCTCTTATGGAAACCTATGCACTAGCTCTTGTTCATAAATCAAGTTGGTTTTGATAGTAACTCTTGACATGCTTGATGGTAATTATGATACTAGATTACATCTATGTATCTTGCCATGGTAGTACTTGTGTTTATGATCATCTTGAAACATCTGTATAATGATAAAGAAATGATAAGCATGTAAGAAGCCTTGCAAGATGATATGACCTATGTCAATGGTCACAGGCTGAGGCATGAATGATAACGTATATATAATCATCAATATTTCTCTATGTTGATAATATGATCTTCCTATTAATCCATGATGATTGTACATACTAACCATGCATGTGATGCATAGCCAGGTAAAGGACTATGAGGTTATATATATATATATATATATATATATATATATATATATATATATATATATATATATATATATATGTTTGATTAACACTGCTTTGATAATTACTCTTGATGATGAGATAACATACATGATGTGTATGGGTCTGAGGACCTGATCTTGGTGCCTAAGTTGATGAGAATGCCTTGAGAGGCAATGACACTATGTGATGAGGGATTGAGATCCCATGGTAATGTGATGATCCTTGAGATGGATCTAGATGATTGGCAAGAGGCCAACTAATAACATGTAATGTTGGATCCTTGTGATGGATCAGGAAGATGTTGATTATAATAAAAGCATAATATTGAGTTTCATGTTGTTTATTCTTGTTATAAGTTTACATGTTATACAACTTGGTTGAATCTTGTAATCCACCTAAAAGATACTAATTAATCACAGTGGAATATATCATGTAGTTTGCCCTGGCCAAAGATCCATCATCATCAGGAGCTGGTGATGGTGAAATGGGTTCTCCTGCGGGTTAACCCGGAGCGCATATTGTTGAATATGTGAGGTTTCTCCTAGCCTAAAATAGAGAGGGAATTGAGTGCAGCTGCAGTTGCAGACTCAGGAAATGTATATGAGCATGGTGAACAGGCCCATGGCTCAGGATATGCGATATGGGAGCGTGAATGCGTTCATGGCTCAAAGCACGGTGAATAGGCCCGTGGCTCAGATATACTAGCGCCGAGACCTGTACCAAGGCGGGCTAGAGGAAGGGTAGCCTATGGAGCTGACCCTGTGGCTAAAGCCACTTAAGCATGAGACTGCGGTCCTGCTTTGGTTCTCATGCTCTGGCCACGAGGTGGGAGGTCGTGAAGTCCGACTCTTCCATTGACCTAGTATGGCACCGGCTTGGGTTTCGCAACTGAAGGTTGGATTTGAGCGGTACGGTTCACTTCCTCAGGGCATAATAATACGTAACCCAGCCGTATAGTATTTACTGCTTAAGGAAAAATATGGAACATTGGTTGAGGCCTTGCTTGTATAGTTAAAGTTGTTATACTTTATAGTTACTTATATGTTCCTCATGTTATGTGGTAAGACCTTATAAATCTTATCTTGTTAATCATGTTCAATAAAGAAATATTTGGTGATATGCCTTCCGTACATTTGGTAAGCTTGATGGTATGAATAGCTTTGCTATATAAACTACTCTTATTATACCTCTTATCAGTTATTTGTTGTTGTTGCTTTATCTGTCTAAGGTTTTGTAGTTTTGGCGGGGAGTTATGTTTCTCGCTGGGGCTGTGTGTCTCACCCCGCTGGTTTATAACTTTTTTTAGGTGTTCGAGCTAGACGTGGTGGTGGTCGCGGAGTTGCGGCCGAGAAGCAAGACAAGCAGTAGAAGGCAAGAGATGGATATGCTGCTATTTTGGTTGTTTTGTAGTAGAGTCTTAGAGCCGTCCCTGTACTCTCAGGTTCTTGGGAACGTTTGACATTGTTTCATGATGTATAGTTGTTGATGTTTTGTATATCCTGTTGCTGGCCGGATATGGGCAGTTATGTATGTATAAACAGGTGATGAACTCATGTGATGGTTGACAGCTGATCTCCTAAGCTGTGGACACGTGACAAGATCTTGTAAATGTTTATGTAACCTGTTTTTCCTTGCAGGATGAGGACCTAAATGTAATAGTTACTTAGTTTATCCGCTTTCTACAATCAGTTTTAATTAACCCGTGTTTTTGGTAATCTGTGGTTTATGGTGTTTTCTGCACGATTTCGCGTAACACCTCGTTGTTGTGTGATAGAGGGATGTGTTGCCACAAGTTTTGGTATCATAGCTCTAGGTTCGCTGAGTCTACAAGGATTTAGGACTAGGTTGTGTCTGTTCTTGTGAGTGTTCCAGATTTTCTTACAATCATCTTCTGCCCTTAGCGGAAGAAAAGCAAAGATGTCTGGAAACCATGAAGAACATGTTGCTGAGAACAGTGATGCTGCATCAGTTGATGGAGATATAGGGCAGGCACATGAAGATCGGGTGCCTGAGGTTCCCCAACCTGACCCAGCCATTCTTAAACACCCTGCCTATCAACAACTTATGGGGCAAATGATGGCTACGATGAATCTCATGGTAGAAAGATTGTCAGTGCCTTCACCGAGAGCAAAGGCTCCCCATGGTGAAACATCGGGTATTGGGAAGACCTTTGAGCGGCTTCGTCGAGTCGGAGCTTCAGATTATGCTGGAACAGCCGATCCAGTGGATGTAGATCTGTGACTGACAAGTCTTGAGAAGGCTTTCCGGATCCTCAACATCCCCGAAGTAGACATGCTATATCTGCGGTCAGACAGGGCATTTCAAGTTGAATTGCCCAAATAGAGACGTCGAAGTGATGCATCAGCTGAGGCAGAACCAACGAGGGTTGGATAGACAGCAGCACAGTAGTAGCAAAGGGCGAGGATGCGGTCAAGCATCGCAAGCAGGATCGTCTGCTCAAGGAAGCAGAGGACGTGGACAGCAAGCAATGGCTCGATTCTATGCTATGAGTCAGCCGGAGGCGATAGTCAACCCGCGAGTGGTGACAGGTCAGATGGAGTTATTTCATTCTCATATGTCTTCTTCTTGCTTTATATATGTGCTGGTTGGCCCGGGTGCTACACACTCTTTTTTCGCATATGGTATGCGTGAGAACTGTCGTTTACCTGTTAGTTGTAAGAAAGATAGCTTATTGTTAGAAACCCCTCTTGATCGTTCGTCGATTCTTCGAGAAGAGTGTCCATCTTGCATCTTATCTTTTTCGGGACATCGCATACAAGTGGATCTTATACCACTTGATATGCATGGTTTTGATGTTATCCTTGGGATGGATACCTTAGAGAGGTATAAGGTTGTTTTGGACTGTGGTTCCAAGCAGGCAGTGTTTGACGATGATGGAGAGAAGTGGATCTTCCAAGGAGATAGGAAGATCCTTCCGACATGTCTGGTATCAGCTATGGTGGCAGAGAAGTTGCTACGACAAGGATGTGAGGCATTCTTAGCTCACGTTGTGAGTACCGTTGTAGATACCAAGGCAAAAGGTCCTAGCCTGGAGCAGGTGTCGGTCGTCTGAGAGTTTGCAGATGTGTTTCTTGATGAGTTCCCTGGTGTTCCTCCACCGAGAGAGATTGATTTTGAGATCAATCTGGTTCTAAGAACGCAGCCAGTTGCACAGACACCGTATAGGATGGCTCCAGTAGAGATGGCAGAGCTTAAGAAGCAGTTACAAGAGTTGTTGGAGAAAGGTTTCATCCGACCAAGTACATCACCTTGGGGTGCTCCAGTGTTGTTCATTAAGAAGAAGGACGGATCGATGTGGTTATGTATAGATTACCGACAATTGAACAAGGCCACGATCAAGAACAAGTACCCGTTACCGAGGATAGATGATCTATTCGATCAATTGTGTGGTGTTGCAGTGTTTTCAAAGATCGATCTACGGTCCGGATATCATCAGTTGAGGATTAAGGTGGATGACATACCAAAGTCAGCCTTTAGGATGAGGTATGGTCACTTTGAGTTTGTGGTTATGCCGTTTGGGCTAACCAATGCACCTGTTGCTTTCATGGACTTGATGAACAGAGTGTTCCGTCCATTCTTAGATCAGTTTGTTGTAGTTTTTATAGACGACATCTTGATCTATAGTCAGGACATGCAAGAGCATGAGCAACATCTTCGACTAGCGTTGACTCTTCTTCGCCAACATCAGTTGTATGATAAGTTCAGTAAGTGTGAGTTCTAGTTGGAAGAAGTAAATTTCTTGGGTCATGTGATATCTGCAGAAGGAGTCAAAGTGGATCAAAAGAAGGTGGATTCCATTGCAGAATGGGAACAGCTGAAGACGCCGACAGAAGTTCATAGTTTCCTGGGATTAGTAAGATACTACCAGAGGTTTATTAAGGACTTCAGTGTGATTGCGTTGTTGATGACAAAGTTGACTAGGAAGGATGTACCTTTTATCTGGGATGATCGTTGTCAGTGAGATTTCCAAAGATGGAAGGAAAAGCTGACTAGTGCTCCAGTGCTAGTGTTGCCCGATCCTAGAAAGGGCTACGTTGTTTTCTGCGATGCTTCCAAGAAAGGATTAGGTTGTGTGCTGATGCAGGAAGATCATGTGGTTTCTTTTACTTCACGACAGCTTAAGAAACACGAGGAGAACTATCTGACTCATGATTTGGAGTTGGCAGCAGTGGTTCATGCGTTAAAATTTTGGAGACACTATCTTTATGGGGAAGTGTGTCAGATCTTTACGGATCATAAGAATCTAAAGTATATCTTTTCACAGAATGAGCTGAACATGCGATAGCGCCGATGGATGGAGTTAATCAATGATTACGACTGCACCATCGAGTATAATCCTAGTAAGGTGAATGTGGTAGCTGATGCGCTTAGCTGAAAGTCTTCTTCTTTTCCTTCAAAGAAGGCACAGTTGAGTTCCCTGGTATGCCATAGATGGGATATGTTTGTTTCCTTGCGGAAGATGAATGTGCAGATGGAAGTTTCCTTGTTAGCTGGACTTTTAGCACAGATACAAGTCAAGCCTACGTTGAAGCAATAGATCAAAGATGCACAGCAAACAGATGATACAGTACAGTTGATCATATCAGAGTTCGACAGCGAAAAGCGTAATGGGTTCCATGAGTCCGAGGATGGACTAGTTTGCTATCGTGATAGGATGATGGTCCACGATGCTGATGGTCTGCGAAAGTTAGTACTCGAGGAAGCACACACGTAGATGTATGCTATGCATCCAGGAGTCACCAAGATGTACCATAATCTGAAGGACTTGTATTGGTGGCCCGGTTTGAAGAAAGATGTAGCCAAGTTTATGGCTAGGTGTGTGGTATGTCAGCAAGTCAAGGCTGAGCATCAGAAGTCGACAGGTACATTACAACCCCTGCCGATACCGTAGTGGAAATGGGATCATATAACCATGGATTTCATAGTTGGTCTACCCAAGACAACTAGGAATCATGATTCCATTTGGGTAATAGTGGATAGATTGACAAAGTATGCCCATTTCATACTTGTGAAGACAACGTATACAGCTGAGAAGCTCACTCAAGTATATGTGGATGAGATAGTATGTTTGCACGGTGTGCCAGAAATGATAGTTTCTAACAGAGGTCCTCAGTTCATGAGTCATTTTTGGGAACAGTTGCACAAAGCATTGGGAACATAGTTGAGGTTTAGTACCGCCTTCCACCCACAGACAGATGGACAGTCTAAGCAGACTATTCAGATTCTAGAGGATCCTTCGAGCTTGTGTTTTGCAGTTCCTAGGCAATTGGGACATATACCTCAGTTTGATAGAGTTTGCTTACAACAATAGTTATCAACGAAGCATTGGCATGTCTCCTTATGAGGCCTTATATGGCAGAAAGTGCAGATCTCCTTTGTGTTGGTATGAGTCTGGTAAATATCAGCTTTTGGGTCCTGAGTTAGTACAGCAGACGACAGAAAAGATCAAGGTGATACAACAACAGTTGAAAGCGGCACAGGACAGGCAGAAGTCTTATGCAGACAATCGCCGACGACCTTTGGAGTTCCAGGTAGGAGACAAAGTGTATCTTAAAGTCTCGCCGTGGAAAGGTGTGCTAAGGTTTGGCCAGAAGGGTAAGCTAGCACCCAGGTTTATGGAGCCATACCCAGTCATAGCACGTGTTGGCAAGGTAGCTTATGAGTTAGAGTTGCCACCAGAGTTGCACAGGTTACATCTGGTGTTCCATGTCAGTATGCTGAAGAAAAGCCATCCGGATTCAGGAACAGTGATGCATCCGGTCGAGGTTGAGCTTTATGAAGATGTGACCTACGAGGAAGGTCATGTAGCAATCCTTGATAGAAGGGTTAGGAATGTGAAGAGGAAGGACCTGGTTCTTGTGAAGGTTCTTTGGCATCATCATGGCGTTGAGGAAGCCACGTGGGAGCTTGAGGAAGAGATGAGGAGGAAGTATCCCTTGCTTTTCTCTTCGGATTTCGGGGACGAAATCCCTTCGTAGGGGGTTAGCTTGTAAGGACCCTGACCTCCATTTAGGGCTATCCTGTTTTCTTTGCTTAACCCTGATGCTTAGTTGCTTGCTAATCACCTTTGGTGGTGATTAGGGTTTGTTGGTGCTTTGTTGAGAGTTGGAGGTGCTACTTGCAATTAACCCAAGTCTAGGGTTTGTGGGAAAGTTTTCCACCTTGTGAGGTGTTCCTCCCTCTCCTTGCTTCCTCTAGTAGTGAGAGGAAGCTTTGGGCTCGTTGCTTGAGTCCCTTTGGGCTTGGTTGAGCTTGTTGGGCTTTGTGGTGCCTTGCCTTTGCTTCTTTGGACCTTGTGTCGGGCAAGAGTGCCCTATGTCGGCCTAGGTGTGTTGGCATGTGCTTGTGTCGGCCAGTGGTGTGTCGCCCAGGGTCTGTGTCAGCCATGGTGTGGGTGTGTCGGCCATGAGGTGGAGGTGTGTCGCCCATGGACTCTTTGACTCTCTTTGACCTCATTTGTGTCACCACTAGTGGACACTTGGTTCTTGATGCTTGCATGTGTCAATGGCCTTGGACATGTGTTTAGGGCATGTTAGAGTGGTGGCAATGCTCATGGACAAGTGTCCCTAGGTGGGCGACACCTTGCCTTGTCTTTCCTTGGTTTCTCCTCCATCCACTCCTATATATGTGTTTCCTTTCCCTTGCTAAGGATCCCTTTAGTTCCTTAGTCTTCTTCTCCTTTGGTGCACGACACTCTCTTCTTTTGCAAGCTTGGTGGCCGATCCTTCTTGGAGTCTCCTTCTTCCTCTAGTGGTGGTCAAACCCTACAGTGTGTTGCTCTTCTTCCTTGGTGGTGCTTGGAGCTTGGAGCTTGCTTAAGGCGGGTTACATAACTCCTAACCCTAACTACATTACCATCTTCTATGTTCTTGTTTGTATGTTTCTTATGATCATATCGGCTATGCATGTTGCTAGTTTAGTTTCTTGCTTAGTTTCTCCTTGTTGGCCAAACCTATGTTCTAGGGTTTCTTGGTGAGAAACACTCCTTTCTCTCCTTGGTCTAGAGGAGTGAGCTTCAGTTCTAGTAATATGGGCAACACTCCTCTCTCGTTTAAGTTGAGAGGTGAGCTTGTGTTCTAGTTGCTTGAGCAACACCCTTCTTTCACCATGGACTTGAAAGGTGAGCTTTATAGTGGTTCTGGACCTTGGTTAGGTTTGATCCTTGTATTGCCCGATTGGTGTTATGAAGCTTGGCAAGACCCCTCTCTCTTGATAGTTGATAGGTGAGTCATCTTCTTAATCCATTAGGGTTTCGGTGCCCTTGTGCTTGAGGTTAGTGATGACCCTGTCGGGTTGCACCATGGCCGATATGGCTTGGGGTTAGTGTCGCTCGATATCCCCTCTTTATCTTGAGCCTTGGACGACCCATGTTGTTGTTATGTCGGGCGTTGCACCTGGCTCCTGCCTTGTGTGTTTCGGGCATCACACCTTGACGATCCTATGTGATGATTTGGTATCGTTATGCCTTGTTGTGGCGGAGCGTTGCTAGCTAGTTTGTGGTGGGCGTCGCCCTTTGGCCTTAGCTCTAAGTGTGTCAGCCAACAGCATGACACTTGATGGGCATTGCACGACACCCTAGTGCCAGATACATGTGAATGCTCGATATGCATGGGTGCACGATACATGACGCACCGTTGCACGACGTGCCGTTGTCAAACATGCTCCTTTGGCTGAGCTGCACGCTCTGGTTGCCCGTTATCAGTTAGTTTTATGACACAGTGTTGTGCGACACTAAGTTGCCAGGAAGAGGTGCCTGATACACAGGCTACACGTTAGGCTTGTGCATGTTATGCATGGGGTCTTTGTAGCACGATACATCTTGAGCTGGTGGTCGACACCCTTGCTTTGTGTTTGGCCATTATGAGGCTGGTTTGGTTTGACCGTTATGGAGTTGTAGTGGTTGGGTGTTATGGGAGAATATCCTGTGCGATACCACCTCTAATGAGGTTGCCCTACCCGTCAGACTTCTTGTGCGGGTAGTGGGCACTTCTAGTGAGGGTCTTGTCTCTTATGGAAACCTATGCGCTAGCTCTTGTTCATAAATCAAGTTGGTTTTGATAGTAACTCTTGACATGCTTGATGGTAATTATGATAGTAGATTACATCTATGTATCTTGCCATGATAGTACCTGTGTTTATGATCATCTTGAAACATCTGTATAATGATAAAGAAATGATAAGCATGTAAGAAGCCTTGCAAGATGATATGACCTATGTCAATGGTCACAGGTTGAGGCATGAATGATAGCGTATATATAATCATCAATATTGCTCTATGTTGATAATATGATCTTCCTATTAATCCATGATGATTGTACATACTAACCATGCATGTGATGCATAGCCAGGTAAAGGGCTATGAGGTGTGTGTATATATATATATATATATATATATATATATATATATATATATATATATATATATATATATATATATATATATATATATATATATATATGTTTGAGTAACACTGCTTTGATAATTACTCTTGATGATGAGATAACATACATGATGTGTATGGGTCTGAGGACCTGATCTTGATGCCTAAGTTGATGAGAATGCCTTGAGAGGCAATGACACTATGTGATGAGGGATTGAGATCCCATGGTAATGTGATGATCCTTGAGATGGATCTAGATGATTGGCAAGAGGCCAAGTGATAACATGTAATGTTGGATCCTTGTGATGGATCAAGATGATGTTGATTATAATAAAAGCATAATATTGAGTTTCATGTTGTATATTCTTTTTATAAGTTTACATGTTATACAACTTGGTTGAATCTTGCAATCCACCTAAAAGATACTAATTAATCACAGTGGAATATATCATGTAGTTTACCCTGGCCAAAGATCCATCATTGTCAGGAGCTGGTGATGGTGAAATGGGTTCTCCTGCGGGTTAACCCGGAGCGCATATTGTTGAATATGTGAGGTTTCTCCTAGCCTAAAATAGAGAGGGAATCGAGTGCAGCTACGGTTGCAGACTCGGGAAATGTATATGAGCATGGTGAACAGGCCCATGGCTCAGGATATGTGATATGGGAGCATGAATGCGTTCATGGCTCAGAGCATGGTGAACAGGCCCGTGGCTCAGATATACTAGCGTCGAGACATGTACCAAGGTGGGATAGAATAAGGGTAGCCTATGGAGCTGACCCTATGGCTGAAGCCACTTAAGCATGAGACTGCGGTCCTGCTTTGGTTCTCGTGCACTGACCACGAGGTGGGAGGTCATGGAGTCCGGCTCTTCCATTGACCTTGTATGGCACCGGCTTGGGTTTCGCAACCGAAGGTTGGATTTGAGCGGTACGGCTCACTTCCTCAGGGCATAGTAATACGTAACCCAACCGTATAGTATTTACTGCTTAAGGCAAAATACGGAACATTGGTTGAGTCCTTTCTTGTATAGTTAATCTTGTTATACTTTGCAGTTACTTATATGTTCCTCATGTTATGTGGTAAGACCTTATAAATCTTATCTTGTTAATCATGTTCCATAAAGAAATATTTGGTGATATGCCTTCCGTACATCTGGTAAGCTTGATGGTATGAATAGCTTTTCTATATAAACTACTCTTGTTATACCTCTTATCAGTTATCTGCTTTTGTTTCTTTATCTGTCTAAGGTTTTGTAGTTTTGGAGGGGAGTTATGTTTCTCGCTGGGACTGTGTGTCTCACCCCGCTGGTTTATAACTTTTTTTAAGTGTTTGAGCTAGATGTGGTGGTGGTCGCGGAGTTGCGGCCGAGTAGCAAGACGAGCAGTAGAAGGCAAGAGATGGATATGTTGTTGTTTTGGTCATTTTATAGTAGAGTCTTAGAGTCATCCCTGTACTCTCAGGTCTGTGGGAATGTTTGACGTTGTTTCGCGATGTATAGTTGTTGATGTTTTGTATATCCTGTTGATGGTCGGATATGAGTCGTTATGTATGTATAAACAGGTGATGAACTCATGCGATGGTTGACATCTGATCTCTTAAGTTGTGGACACGTGACAAGATCTTGTAAATGTTTATGTAACCTGTTTTTCCTTGCAGGATGAGGACCTAAATGTAATAGTTACTCAGTTTATCCTCTTCTACAACCGGTTTTAATTAACCCATGTTTTTGGTAATCTGTGGTTTATGGTGTTTTCTGCACGATTTCGCGTAACACCTAGCTGTCTGTGTGATAGTAGGATGTGTTGCCACATAAATTGACTAACATTAACATGTACATCCTTGGTGACATTCATAATGCATTTGTGACATTAGGTTCTCTAATCACATAATTGTGGTCTATTATGTATATCAGTTCATTCAGATGTAATATGTTTCACCTTGTGCACTGATATGCATCTAGTTACTCAAATATGGTTAATATATATTTGGGTTTACATAAATGTGCATGAATAGCTAATGTGGGGCTTAATGTGCATAAATGGTAATAGGGTGTGAATAGATCTGAGTAATTGATTCACTTGGACATTAATGTGACTGGTTTATATAATGTAACACTAATTGGATCTTTAATATCAATGGAGATAACAAATGTGCCATTATTTGAGTTAATGAAGGAATTAATGGGCATATAGAGAAATTGAATAAAATAACCAACTTTGTACAAGATAATCTAATATTTTTGCATATGGTGATAATATGATGATGATGAAGTCTAAATCCTAAATTTGGATGATAATGTCAATATATATCAATGAATATTAAGATAAATGACTTAAATCCTAGTTGTACTAAAACTTATGCCAGATTACCTCAAAACTAAATCTAATCCCAAAATTAGATTCTTTGGGTCCTCGTTAGTCTAGATGGCAAGTTTCAATGTATTTGGATTATTACAAATATCCCAATTTGATTAAAGAAGATAGTTCATTTAAATATAATGTCATTATCTAAGTCAGAACTATGCCTAGTTTTATTGTTTGCAAGTTTTGGTTTACTTTATCATGTGACTTATAACAATGTCGCCTAAATCCTAGAGTCACAAAGACTTCCTAGTTTTGGAAATTGTAGGCTCTTTATGAGTCATTGGATTCACATATAATGGATGTCTATTTTTCTTCTTTTCCTCGAACCCTCCTGTTCCTGGACTGGACATAGACATTGTATGCTCCTCCTTCCTACAATTCTCTTACTCTTGCTCCTATGTCCACATCAGCCCTGAATTCTCCCATCTCCATAATGATCATGCAATTCCAAAATCAGAGATCCTAGTTTTATGGGGCTCTGATTCCCCTATCCTAGTTACACCATGAATGCCCTCTCTCCTCTATTCTCTCTCTATTTCATCTTCCCATTTTTTCTCTTCACTTTTCCAGACTTTCGGGCACCCGCATATATTTTTCAAAACCTATTTTGTTCTCTCTAGAATATATTGGTGTCGCCTGGTTTTCCTGGAGCTCCCTAGAGCATGTCCTCCCCCAACCTCATGTTTCCCTTTGACCTGGGTCAAGTTCGTCAACACTGCTGAGGCCACCGTAGTGAGTTCTAGTGATCGGTGTCACCCAAATGAGGTTCCACAATGCCTCTAGACACTACTATGAGACCTAATTTATGGTACTTATTTGTTTCCCCTTTTTTCCTATTGATCCAATGGTTTTGAACTGGTAATAGATTCTCGCTCTACGGTCATGTTTCCCCCTCTAGTTCCTTTGCCTCTGACTTCTCTTTGGATTAAGGGAGAACATACATTGAGCCACTGATTCTATATTCCTTTTGTGCATTTCACTCCAATTGTGGGTTTGTGTGCTTCACCTAGTAACAACCATGGTGAGACATGGTTTTGTTTTTTCTGCTCTCATGCACCATATAGTTGAGGTCGCCGGGTTTGGCCTAATCTCCCAATTATGATAAGGCTAGTTCTCTTCTTTGCCTGATATGCTATTTTGGGTTTGGAAATTGAGCTTGCATATAATTGTGGTTTCACGGTGGTTCTCATGTGAATAGTCTAGGTAGAAGATGATAACCTGATAATGTACCGGTTTGTCCTCGACTCAATTTAATATTCATCACACATCCAATGGGTATTTTTGTCCTTTTGCCTTCAATGTAAATATCATATCACAGGTTCATTTGATTGAATGGTTATATGAGTCTACCATATCATGATGCTAAAGTCTTAGCGCATGATGCAGGGGCACTTTCATCTTTTGCATCAGGTTTTTTTATTTTTATATTCAATAAATCAGTTTATCTTGCAAAACCCATAGTAATTCAGTGGAAGGTTAGAAAACTAAAGTAAGACATGTTTTGGAATTAGAAAAATGAGATCTACCATTTGGTATAGTTCTTGTGACCTAATTCCAATTACTAAAATATGTAATTTTTGGAATTTTCTTAATTATCCTTGATTTTGTAGAATTCATATCTAATTATTTATAGGTCATAAATTGATAAATAAATATGTTTTAAAATCATAAAATTATAATCTATCTGATTGTATAATTTTCATAACCTAAACCAATAATGATAAAATGGGTTATTTTAAGGTTTTTATTTATAGGAGCATAAACCCTAATTCATTTGAATATTTACTAGGCATCTTTGAACCTTGGTTTGGATTTAGGGTTTGACCCTGGCATTTTGACACACATTGTTGAGGTATGTTGCTTCTCTTTATGACTCATGTTGGATAATAATTTTATTTTCTCTCTCTTTGAATTTATTGTGGAATATTGCTTTGTATGGCACTTGGTTGCATATACTTGACCTAGTTGATTCCAATCTCTGAATTTTATCTTATGACATGTTTAAGATGTAAATTTAATCTTATTCATATTCATTCAACCCGTAGCCTTTATTTATTTATTTCATCTATTGTTGCATATAATGTTGGAAACCCTAATTTGATGTATTACTTGTAGTGTACTTATCTTGCCTCTCGATTATATGCATGTTTGATTGTTGAGCCTATTATTGTCTACTAGTGGTAGTACGTTATGGGTTCTGGCCCCATTGTACAACTTTTGCAATATATGGGGTTTTGGG
Organism: Alisma plantago-aquatica; assembly: GCA_963693085.1. NCBI lineage: Eukaryota > Viridiplantae > Streptophyta > Magnoliopsida > Alismatales > Alismataceae > Alisma > Alisma plantago-aquatica. The sequence continues at coordinate 470,232,011 of OY856414.1, forward strand.
TTCTCTCACCTAGCCCCAAGTGCTCTCACTTGATATAGATACTAATAGATAGGATTGTATGTGCTCTCACCTACTTCCTAGGCTCAATATGTGGAAGTGTCTTGGCCCTAATTTTAGATGGTTGTAGTCTAATATTCAATATGCATGCATAAAATATTATTATTTATTGTTGCTCTCTGACTTAGATTTAAAGGTAAGAATTTTATCATAGTAATTTTTATTTCTTCATATGATTTGTTCAACTTACCATATGAGGAACCCTTTTGATATCCACTTGGATGCTTCTGCCTCCATCTTCATTGGGAACCATGTTATTTAACTTTTGATGTACGTTTTCCATATAAATTGACTAATCCCTATTATAAGTGCATACCATCTTTCGTTGATAATCGTCCACCTTGTCTTCTCTTGTGGGGGGGGCATTCCCAACCCCTTAGGCAGAGAGAAAGGAGTAGTGGACCACAGATAACCTGGACTTATCGAGGTATAGTTGAGTTTTCTTGGGAGGTAGATTAAAGTAGTTGGTTTACCGTCTATTAATCCTATACTTAGATTAGTTCCTTTTACGTACACCCTGCATGGTGAAGAAAAATGTTAGATATGAATATTTTAGTAGTTAGATTTTTATCTTTGCTACTAGACTTTTGGTATTTGCTACATTACATACTTGAATTATACTTATCATCATTTGCAAACAAATCTTATGGTAATTGTCCTTGGGTGGTTTTCTATTATTTCTTCAAAGTAAATTGAGTGGCTCCCCTCACAGATCCCACTCCTTACACACATTATGATTTTGAGATTCATGGGTAATAACCATATAAATAATTGGATATATTAGTACAATAAAAGATATAAAACCAATTCGAGAGGTATATATGATAATCTAGATTCAATATGATTATTTTAGTCATGTTAGTCTTAAATAGTGAATATATATTTATCAATGTGATCCCTTTTGGTGGTTAAATTAAGTGTTCTATGATTTAATATTGCATCTAGGTTTGATTTTGAAGTAGTTCAAGTATTCTACATATATACTCAAATTTTTAAGTATGTTGGAGTTTTCTATTGAAAGATATTTATTGAGAGGGATATTGAGGATTATGGGTGATTATTTTTTTTATATACTAGTAGTTCCCCATTTAATTTGATCTCACAAGTGACCATCAAATTTTACATTTGTCCATTTAAGTGGGAAGGTAGTTGGGTGTGGCTAATGTTTTTGAGTGTCTGGCTAAAATCTAGCCCTTGATGGAGAATCTAGGGTGGCACGATGATCCCTAACCTTAAACTATTATAGAGCAAAGGTAACTGACTAGGTCATGATCCTCTATATAAGCTAGCAATGTAAATTTCTATCTTCACATATTTTTGGGTAAGTGGTTGTATGGTCTACCTCAAGATGTGCTCCCCAACCTCACACATGCGGTAGGGAGGCCTCTATCACAAGTTTAAAGCCTTTCTCACCCTCACCTCTTCACCATCATATGCAGACCATTAGATCTTGAGCTATTGAGGTTACTAGGATGTCGAAGGTATGATTTTTATGGGGGTAGACCTTTCCTAGTGGACTTTGATGGTACCTAAATACTCATGTTTGTATACCGTTGAAAATTGTAGGATAACAAGCCCTTATGTGGAGGACCTTGATCAAGGTTGGGGAGGGTTGTAAGACTTCATAATCTAGCTTTCCTAACACCCTTGACTTCCTGATGCTTAGGTAGATCTCTAGATGGAATTCAATGGTGTGATTGAAGTGGGAGTCTTTATTCCGCTTCCATTATTTTTAGACCCAGCAAATCCAGAGGGAGGCTTAGGGTTATAAGTCATGGATATGTCCCTCACCACCACCTTTCATTGATCTATTTTTAGTTCTTGAGGCCAAGGAAGAGCTCCCAAAGACAAGTTCATAGGGTGGAGACATATGTGAAGCATATTACTACATCATACTTTTGACCACTTTTGCTTTCACAAAGTGATATTATTGTAGAGAGAGCCACTACGTGAGATATAGTCATAGAAAGTTCTCCACCAATCAGAAGTTATGCAGTAGGATTGAGGTTTCTAAGGAGGCTTACAGCTGACACATTTATCCTCACCAAAGTTGGATACAATGGCACTTGTGTCAACTAGGAGCGCACTCACTAGTGAAATGTGAAGCAAAGATTGCAAGGGAAGAAGGGGAGGGCAGACTAGAGTGGGAACCACAGGGCATGACTTGTGAGCATGATCTAGTGCCGACCGAATCACATGGTCGTATCTAGGACCACATGAGCACTTTGGTCAATGACTAGTAAATTTTAAAGGTAAATATAGGTTTACATTTTTAGAAATGCATTTAAAATATAAATTCTTATTAAATAGCTCCACTAACCTATAAATGCCCTAAAATATCGATAGAACCAAAATAAACAGTATACCTCACTATAGATTCTTTAGATTATACTTTTGATTATTATATATTAAACATTAAAATTTAGAAATATTTCTCTTAGTGTGCTTTAGATGGTATAAGTGATATATGATCGAGATCATTTCTCAAACTTTGGAATTATAACCTTGATTTAATGTATAAGATTTCTATGTAATGTTATTTTTATGAATCCCCTAGTAACATATCTTTCTTAGTAGTTTCTAAGTACATAATATAAACCTCATCTCAATTATATAAAATATATTCAACATCAAATTATTGTGCAAATTGAACCAAAACATTTTAGTGACCTATTCATTAGTATAAAAGTATCAAGAATATGTTTAACATCAATTCAACCTATGTTTGACCTAAAACACAAAATTGGACCTAAATATCAAGAATATTGATGACGATGATGTATTAACGATGATTAATCATTATTAATCATGTGATGAATATAATATATATGATGAAGGATTATTAAGAGATCTAAACTCAAGTATGTGGGTTTTATTTAATTTTATGACTATAGTTTTCTTGGTTGAAATTGTGATTAGTATGTATGATATTCTAGTTTCAAATATTGGCATGTAGTATTTCTACGTAATGCTTGATGTATAGTCACTTGAAAGAAAGAAATTTTGGTATATGTTTTGTAATCATTGAGGTGCTCATTGTCCCTCTTGCGAGGAATGGATTAATATTTACTAGTATACCACAATAGAGAACAAGGTGTACAGAGAGTTCCTTAGACTAAAAGGTACATGAGGAAAGACACTAGAGTACTTAGTACATAGGGTTGGGACCAACATTTAAGTTTCATTCTCTTCCACCTTGCTTATGCAACTGATATAAAAAATGACTAAATTGGATGCTTTTTTCTTATTAAATATTTTTCTTATGTGATCATGTTTCTTTCTTTCTACAAAATCGTAAAGTTATGAAAACCTTATATACATGTATCTCTGTACCCATGTGTCATGATCTTGTGTGTTGAATCGCTTATTTCACTTATTTTTTATGTTTGGAGAGATCATGAGAGAGAACTATGGCATGTGAGCAAGTGTATTGGATTTACCTATTGTGCTAAGATCTTAGTTAATATACATGTTTATGATTGTATAATTCTTTTTTCAATGTGTAATTATAATTTCTAACAATTCATGTTGTTATGATGTTACATGCTGAACTTTGTGAATGTTATCGTGTATGCCTATTGTTTTTTGTTCATGTATTCTTTTGCTTGTGTGTCACACTCTGTTATGATTATTTAAATTTTTTAGAGTTAATCCTATCAGCCCCTCATGGTTCTGATAAGGAGGAATAAGAGGATGTCATAGGTGGATTCTTAGTGCGAGAAGGAAAGTTGAGAGAGAAAGAAATATGAGAAGGAAGGGAGACAAGAGTCTCTGTAACATAGAACTTTTTGTAGAGAATATGGTTGAAAGACATGTTTCCTCCACCAACCCAAGTCTGACCCCAATATGGTATAAAGAGTGAGGGAAATCAGAAACTAGTGTATGAAACACCAAAACATAATCGTGAACAAGTGACTAAAATATTAGAGCAATGTCTGATAAGATCAAGGATATCTACCTATGAAATACCTATTCTTATTAAATTTATATATTAGCAAAATATCTAATTAGTTTGAACCTTGGCATGATGACACAATTAATCATGTAGATTAAGATTATCATGCTCAATTTACCATATAGGACTATATGATATGACTTTGAGTTCAATTATGATTAAATCCATTATTTTAATATTTATAATTATATAATACCAGGAATTCGTTAAAGACTAGGATGAGAATTCTACAATCATAATATTTTTTCCTACTAGTGTTGTATAGATTTTTACTACATGAATTGTGATATATTACTTGGATGGGTGATAGAATCATAGCTATCAAGGTCATTCTTGGGGGAAAGATTTTTAACATTATTGGTGCTTATGCCCCCCAAGTTGGCCTTAGCGAGGAGGCTAAGAAGGATTTTGGGATAACATGGATGAACTGATGAAAGGAATACCGAAAGAGGAGAAGATCATTATTGGGAGTGATATAAATGGCCATGTGGGGAGTAGCAATGATGGATATGAGAGAGTTCATGGTGATTTTGGATATGGCAATAGAAACGGAGAAGGAGAGAGGATATTAGATTTTGCAGTTGCATATGATATGATTTTGGCAAACACCCATTTCAAGAAAAGAGAATATCATAAGATTACTTTTAAGAGTGGGCACAATTGTAGACAAATTGATTACCTCGTTACAAGGTGGGAGGATTGTAAAGTATGTAAGGACTGTAAAGTGATTCCTAGTGAAGAACTCATGACCCAACATAGGTTAGTGGTTTTGGATATTAACATGAAGATCAATAAAGGAAAGCATAACAAAAATCAAGATAGTAGGATCAAGTGGTGGAATCTTAAAGGAGAAAATAACCTTTCATGATAAACTCATCAAGGAGGGAACTAGGAAGTTAGAGTCTGATGTCAACACTATGTGGCATAACGTGAGCTCTTGCATAACAAAAATTGCCAGAGAGGTTTTAGGGGATTCCAAAGGTTGTGGGCTTCCACCAAAAGAGACTTGGTGGTGAAATGATGAAGTATAGAATGCTATTAAATTGAAAAGGGATATCTATAGGATCTTGCCCAAATCTCGAGATAATGCAGCGTTCCAGAGATACAAGCAAGCAAAGAAAGAAGCAAAAAAGGTAGCTCAGGAGGCAAGGTCTACATACTTTGATCATATTTATAAGAAGTTGGACACTAGAGAAGGGGAAAAGATATATATATATATATATATATATATATATATATATATATATATATATATATATATATATATATCAAGTGCTGGTAAAGGATGATGATATCAAGAACCAATGGAGAAATTACTTCCATAAGATTTTCAATGTAGAGACTCGTGTGACTGTGATACAAGAGATATAATGTACACGCGATGAGTTTCACATTTTGAGGTCAAGAATGACTTGAAAAATATGAAAATGAGAAAGGCATGTGGACCATACGGTATTCCCATTGATGTATGGAAGAGTATGTGGGTAATAACAGTGATGTTCAGAGCTACACAAACTACAGAGGTATGAAGTTGATGAGTCACACAATGAAGCTTTGGGAGAGGGTTATTGAGCAGAGGATAAGATCTATAACGCAGATATCAAACAACCAATTTGGTTCCATGCTTGGTGTTGGGTTTTAGGGGAGGTAGAGAAGGCAGCGGAAACAAAAATTTTCTCCCCCAAACCCGGAACAAGAAAACGTGTCAACGTCTATACAATAGGAAAGGGATGGTTTGTGGAATCATACCTTGTCCCGAGGCTTGCTCGGAGACAATACCTCGCGCTTTGCGCGGTCTTCAACTCTGGCCTTGGACGGTTTCTGTGCAGCTCCTGGTCGCACCGGGACTCATGACTCCTGGTCTCACCGGACGGTCGGGTTGATAGTTATCCTCCTGAGTGGCAGAAACCACCCGCCTCTGAAATAGTCCACACGGACCACCTGGAACTCTACACTCCTTGTCTCACAAGGAGTTGGAAGGATTCACACCCTCCTGTTGACGTACTAGTCGCCAACACACTCTCCTGCCTCCAGTTGCAAATGCAGTTGTCTTTCCCTTGATGTGCCTCCCTTTGCGGGTAGCACTTGCTCGGGCTCTCTCGGCTACCAAAACTAGAGAAAGACAACTTTGCAGAGCAACTCGTTGCACTGAGTTGTACTTTGAGAAGCCCCCAATACCCATATATATATAGGAGGGTCATGGGACAGGGTTCTCTATCCCGGGCAATGCGGGACTAAAAGCAGGAATAGAGGGGTTCGAGATTTTCCACAAAAACAACCAACTCGCAACCTGAACCGATCATTTCACAACTGAAACGGTCGGTTGGGGATCTGAACCGGTCGGTTGACACTCAACTGATCGCTTGGGACCCATGAGCCGGTCGGTTCACTTTCTGAACCGGTCGGTTCATGGTCCTGATCAGTTCCCGATTGACTTTCCTTCTTTTGTTTCTAATTGGTATCAAATACCAATCCTTTTCCCAATCAAATTGGGCAAGTGAAACGCAAGGAAAATTCTCACCAATCCTACTTTCCGAACTTGCTCGGTTTCACCAGTTGAATCGATTGTTTCAACACTTGAAGCAGTCGTTTCACCCTGACCATGAGCCGGTCGACTCACAACTTGAGCCGATTGGTTCACCCAGCTGAGCTGATCAGTTCATCTCATGAGCCGATCGGTTGGGAGTGCAGATTGTGCAAAATCAGTCAATTGTGGTTTCAATCAATTTGATACTCTAATCAATCAGTCCAACACCTTGAACATTATGATACTGATCTATCAATTGATTCAGTGTTTAATTGAACTACTAAACTCCTTTAGCAATCAATCTAAACATAATTTGTGGACAAAACTCCTCTTCCAGGTTAAATCCTATGTGTGTGACCCTACAGGTCCATTTCACGTTGGCAGTGAAAGTCCATAACACTTATGACTTCACAAGCAAAGAGCGGTGCCTAGTCACACATCAGTGCTACCCAAGTGAAAGTAGAAAGTTGGAGAACAACTTTCAATCCTACAATCTGTGAATGGTGTTACAACGAATGTATAATTCCTTTGTCACTGATATCCCGAATGAACTCGAGGCATGGAACAATCATCCTATCAATGTTCATTCACTTTCTTGATCTCAGAGTAGATTGGAAGATATATCTATGACATCAATATCACATACTGATTCACACATGCGTGCACGCCTTTCTCAATCCTATTCATCACGTGGCCATGGATATCAAACTCCCTCAGGAGGGACAAATCCCATATCTATCACTCACCCCTCAAAAGCCCCATGTGTCAAAGCCACCCAATCATCACCTTTATAACATCCCATGTTTCAGGACTGTGTTTGATGATGTCAAAGTGTGCCCAACGACATGTGTTGAGTGTAGTGATTTCAGGTCTAAGAATCACACTCACCACCATCACTGTGAGTACTGACTGTGACTACCATGTCATGGTTCCATGTGTCAAACTCACGGTGGGTCTGTCCGGTACACTTGTTCTCTAACAAGTACCTATGTGTTTGGTTTGATATCTCGATATCATGACTAATGAGATTCTGTCATCAACCAACACCACAATATAGTCTTGTGTGTCATTGCTGTCTATCTACCTTCCACAATGACATCCGACTAGGGACATAACAAGAATTTACAAACTCTTAGCATCTATATGATCTCATCGTTCAGGTCCTGAACCTGAAGGCATACGTCATTGAGTATTGTCATTCTCTAGACATTCAATATGTTCTATCACTATCTCATATGACTGAACCAGAAAGAATTGGAAGCTTGCCTTTGATGTTCATCAAATCAATCTTAATGTATCCCACCAATCATCCCATGATTGGCTCTCAGGGCATACATACCAACAGACTCCCACTTGCACTGCGAGCCAATCACCCTTGAATCATATTCATAGTAATCTTCAAACATGTTATTGTGCTCTAGTGCCATCATAGTGAGTAATGGCAACACCTTGCCAAAGTCAGTATAAATTGCATGTCTCACATCTCTTCGATGTACGTCACATGTATGAGATGGAGTTGTCGTAATATGCCATCTAGTATTCCTTTGCTAACCTTTAGCCACATTGCATGATCAAGGATTCCATACTTGTCATCAATGAGCGGAATATCTATAAGTTCATCTCATGAACTTTCAGATCCATATAGTATCCACTCATGTTCTTCAACACATAAATACTCGGCATTTCCTTTTAAATGGTTTTATTGGAACACTTCCAATTATCAACAAACTTTCACTTTTATATATCCTATATATATATATTGCGATCAATTTTCTGTCCTTTCAGAAGTTCGCATCAATGTAACTCTTTACATCGAATTCTTCCTTATCTCCATAGAACTAGTACTTATCAAGTTCTTATGGTTTCCAGTAACCCTTACTGGAAGCAGACAGACATCCACTCGTCATGTCTCACATACGAGTTAACAGGACGAGCACATCAAATTGTCATGTCATACATACAAGATGATGAATGCATTTTGTTCTTGCCATGCAAGATAATGGGATGATTACATACATGATAGATCCATATCTATTCTTAGTGTTCCCAATCTTCATAAGAATTGGACACTTGGCCTTGGGATACTAACTCCATGTAACATGGACAAGTTTTCTCCCACTGAATCTGTGCATACTGAACCCTTCAGTACAGATTGCCAATGTATGCTTTCTCTTTTCACGTGAAGAGGTTTTCGAGAACTATCTCTATAGATCTCTATTCCTATCATATAGGAAAACATCTCTATCTTCCTTTAAGATAATTTCCACTTTGGATTTCCATTCTAGAACAATTCAATTTCACATCAATATGTGGAATGTGAACACGCTCTGTAACATCCCAGGATTTGAGGCCTCGGATAACATGATCTTAAAAGGAATGATTGGACTACCCATATCACCAAGGTGCACCTCCTTTTCCGGGAGCCCATCTCTAAAAAACTCCATAGTTAAGCGTGCTCAGCTTGGAGTAGTACTAGGATGGGTGACCAGTCGGGAAGTTGATCCTGGCTTGTGCGTGAGTGGACAAAAGCGTGCAGTTAAGGCTAGTGGTGATCTGTGGGGCCAGTCGTCATTCCTGAAACTCTATTAGAGCCTTGGGTAGTGGGCCCAGGCGTTAGAAATGGTATCCGAGCTGATTCCCCTCCAGTAGGTGTGGCCCACATGGGCATGTGGCATGCCAGTCTTGAGCCATTTGGTCCAGGCAAGTTGGAAAGGGCTATCTGTAGAGACGAGATGGAGCCGCCCTTGCGCTGGTAGCCGTGGATGGGAGCTGGGTGTCCATGGGCCATTCTGGGTCTACACTGAAATGGGGAAGTGATTATGAGATCGTATAATTCAGCCTTGATGAGGACGTCAAGAGTCTAAATGGGGGAGATTGTAACATCCCAGGATTTGAGGCCTCGGATAACATGATCTTAAAAGGAATGATTGGACTACCCATATCACCAAGGTGCACCTCCTTTTCCGGGAGCCCATCTCTAAAAAACTCCATAGTTAAGCGTGCTCAGCTTGGAGTAGTACTAGGATGGGTGACCAGTCGGGAAGTTGATCCTGGCTTGTGCGTGAGTGGACAAAAGCGTGCAGTTAAAGCTAGTGGTGATCTGTGGGGCCAGTCGTCATTCCTGAAACTCTACTAGAGCCTTGGGTAGTGGGCCCTATCATATAGGAAAACATCTCTATCTTCCTTTAAGATAATTTCCACTTTGGATTTCCATTCTAGAACAATTCAATTTCACATCAATATGTGGAATGTGAACACACTCCCACTAAATCACAGATCCCTTCTTTATCTTTGACATATCGGTCAAACTCTTTGACTATTTTATCAAGGTAAAGATCCAATTCTGAGTTGCTTGTACTCAATCAATCACATTGATTACTCCATTGTAATGTATAGACTTCATTTGCATTAGTGGATTCATAAACCTTATAGGTTGTGTCACGTACACATCCTTGTTTTATTCCTCATAGGAATGCGGTTTTAGTATCCATATGCCAAATGTCTCAGTCATTAAGTTGCAATCAACAAGCATCATCCTTCTCAAAATGTTATCCATGTGTCTTAACACTTATGGATTTTATCCAATGAGTGCTACCATCAAGGTCATACCTTATGGTTGACATGTATGTCATTTAGGATGTAATGGTCATAAACCATAACTCAAAATTTGGTTCATCATATTTATCTAGATAGTTGACTCATCACATGAACAACTCATCACATAGATAATTGAGGTGTATCTGTCAAGGATATAAGAACTCACAACTCCTTGTGATTCTCAATGTCCTTTATTAGTGTGGGGTATTCTTTTATTAAGAAGAATTCAGTTATTTGATAATCATTCTCTAACTCCTTAGAAGATGATTCCTTCTTGATTTAGACATCACCATGCCTTAATCATGAGTTCATTATGATACACTATCATAATCACTCGTAAGGATATCAAACATTTGGTCCAAGTATTTCATTCATTGATCTCATCAAGAATTAACACTTTACCAAATTTGCACTTCATCTATGACAATCTTGAACACTTCAAGATATTCATATTGGTATTTCTCTAAACACCATTTGAAGTATTAGCATTTGTTCCAATAGGTATGTGAATACATCACATGTATCACACCTAATAGGATAATCATTCTCCCACTACCATTAGTGAAGATTGATTAATCATGACCAAGATATTCATGTCTCTTAACGGTTTTCTAACCAAAAGAGTCTAGATTTATCCATCACATGGACACTAGAAATGAATTTCTCATGATTGATGTTAATTTGATTGTTTGAGTTATCTATAACTTCTAGGTATCATTTTATCTTATGCATATCAAATACCACAAGATAAGCAAGGCATTGCCACAAAGATCACATCTTTAAAAGATTGAAACATCAACTTTATTGATTGCCATCATTGTCATACAATATGCAAAATAAAGTGCTTCTATCTATTGGAAAATATGAAATAACAGTTCATAACAGTATTACATGCCTTTAAGGCTGAAAATAAACTAAATTACTCCTATCTATGGCGGCAACACTTGCCCCATTTATTGAGTGATTTACACTTTACATCTTGGTATCATATACCTCAAAAAGTGTTACAAGTTTACTTTCATGACACCTTTAAGTAGAGACAGCTGTGTCCTCCTTCTTCTTTTGTTCTTCTAGATAGAGAGGACAATTCCTTTTCCAATGTCCTGGCTTTTGACAATGGTGGCAATTGCATTTCTTGGTCACACCTCCCTTGGCCTTGAGAGATGAAGTCGTCTTGGGCTCCTGGCTAGCATCAGAACCTTTCTTAGCTTTCCCCTTGCCCTTGCGCTTGGACTTGCCTTTCTTTCTCGTGATCACCATCACGGACTTAGGCTTGTCCTTCTTCATCTATGTCTCGGCTGTCCTCAACATGCCCAACAACTCTGACAGTGGCCTATCAAAGTTGTTCATTTTGTAGTTCATCACAAACTGACTGTAAGATTCTGGCAACGATTGCAGTATCAAGTCAGTAGACAACTCTTGGCTCAGTGGAAATACCAGTCTTTGCAGGTTCTCCACATACCCAATCATCTTGAGTGTGTGAGGACCAACTGGATCTCCTTCTGTCATGACACACTTGAACAGTGCCCTTGAGACATCGTATCTCTCTTGCCGTGCTTGATCTTCATACAGGTTCCTGAGATGCTGAATCATCTCAATGACACCCATATTCTCATGTTGTCTCTGCAGCTCATGGTTCATGGAGCACAACATCAAGCACTTTGCATCAATGGCATCATCAGAATGCTTCTTGTAAGCATCCCTTTCTGTCTTTGGTGCATTAGGAGTTGGTTCCTCTGGAATTGGGGTATCCAGGACATAGAGCTTTCGCTCTTGAGTGAGAACAATTCTCAATGTCCTATACCAGTCATGGAAGTTTGTCCCATTTAGTTTGTCCTTTTCAAGGACCGATCGCAAAGAGAAGTGATTGTTGTTTGTTGTCATTTTCACTACAAAAGGAAATATGCAATTTTACTCCAAAAACACATTTTGACTTATTTGATTGATTTGAAAAGTTGACGATAAAATTAGGCCTTTAATTAATTATCGCTCCCACTATTTTACTTCAAATTGATAGCCCTCACCATCAATTCCGAAGATTGCAGCGTATAACCTTCTAGTGGGCAAGATCCTGAAATCCTCTAAGTCATGGACCAGCTAGGGTTGTCACCCACAACTTAGATCTCTCAAGTAGGCAACTCTTGCCAATTGCATCATATGCAACTCTTGATAAGATGTCATATGCAACTCCTTGCCATGATCATCTCCATTCCTCAAGGTGCTAGATCCTATCTAGGTCACCTTGTTAAGTCCGACCCAAAGCAAACACGATGAATATGCACCCTGCTAGGGCAGACCCACACATTCATCCTTCACACTTCCACGAGATAGACGGTGCACCACGCTAGGGCATGCCCACACTTGGTCGATCAAGCTTTTCATGTGTGTCGCATTTGGAAGGCATCTAAAACTGAATATTTAATGAGGGATTTGGTTTTTATATACATATACATATCCAATCACCACAATACATAGTACGTATCATATACATGCTATATCCCATAGAAAACATGCACAAATGATAAAAGCGATGATTATGGCCATCCTAATGTGATTCCTCGAGCCTAGAGGAATCACAGTCATCTAGGTCTACATCACATGCAACCTGTACAAGACAAACTCTGTGCCTTGCCATCCGAGTAGATCAACTCATCACATGAATGACTTGCTCGTTCTGGCTCGGTCGTCTGGGTGCCACCAGCCGATCGGTTGGCTCCTCCAACCGATTAGTTCGTCTGGTCATCGTGCATCTCGTCATGGCCTCCACCTTCTCGTCTCACTCCTCGAACTGGTCATCACCCGATCGGCTCACTCCTTGAGCCGATCGTCTGGAACGTCAACCGATCGGTTCACGCCTTGAACTGATCATTTCAGCTGTCGTCAGGATGTCCGCCGTTCTTCAACATAACAGGAAATAAAATCTATCCTATTTTACATTATAAAAGAAGAAACCTCGAGTTACATTTGAGGGGAGCAAAGGTAGGAAAGAAATCTCAAATTATTTCGAGTTACATCAGGAATAGGAGAAGGAAAATCGGTGTGCAGACCGAGATGCAAGCAACCACATACAACCATACACAGATAGGGTTTATTGGCCATAACCACGCTATACATCCACCACAAAACTCGTTTAAGGGCGACGCGTATCAAGTGCATTAATAATACATATCATATATGTAATTGGGATTTGTGGATTTAGGATTGGACATGCATAAATCCAATATTATTCGCATCGTATGCAATAAATAAAGGTGACAAACCAAAATCGATCATATCGATATTCCTGAAGTATAGAGCAGTTGACATGGCTATGATACCACTGTTGGATTTTAGGGGAGGCAGAGAAGGCAGCGGAAACAAAAATTTTCTCCCCCAAACTCGGAACAAGGAAACGCGTCAACGTCTATACAATAGGAAAGGGATGGTTTGTGGAATCATACCTTGTCCCGAGGCTTGCTCGGCAACAATACCACGCGCTTTGCGCGGTCTTCAACTCCGGCCTTGGACGGTGTCTGTGCAGCTCCTGGTAGCACGGTATACTAATGAGATTCCGTCATCAACCAACACCACAATCATAATATTTTTTCCTACTAGTGTTGTATAGATTTTTACTACATGAAGTGTGATATATTACTTGGATGGGTGATAGAATCATAGCTATCAAGGTCATTCTTGGGGGAAAGATTTTTAACATTATTGGTGCTTATGCCCCCCAAGTTGGCCTTAGCGAGGAGGCTAAGAAGGATTTTGGGATAACATGGATGAACTGATGAAAGGAATATCGAAAGAGGAGAAGATCATTATTGGGAGTGATATAAATGTCCATGTGGGGAGTAGCAATGATGGATATGAGAGAGTTCATGGTGATTTTGGATATGGAAATAGAAACGGAGAAGGAGAGAGGATATTAGATTTTGCAGTTGCATATGATATGATTTTGGAAAACACCCATTTCAAGAAAAGAGAATATCATAAGATTACTTTTAAGAGTGGGCACAATTATAGACAAATTGATTACCTCGTTACAAGGTGGGAGGATTGTAAAGTATGTAAGGACTATAAAGTGATTCCTAGTGAAGAACTCACGACCCAACATAGGTTAGTGGTTTTGGATATTAACATGAAGATCAATAAAGGAAAGCATAACAAAAATCAAGATAGTAGGATCAAGTGGTGGAATCTTAAAGGAGAAAATAACCTTTCATGATAAACTCATCAAGGAGGGAACTAGGAAGTTAGAGTCTGATGTCAACACTATGTGGCATAACGTGAGCTCTTGCATAACAAAAATTGCCAGAGAGGTTTTAGGGGATTCCAAAGGTTGTGGGCTTCCACCAAAAGAGACTTGGTGGTGAAATGATGAAGTATAGAATGCTATTAAATTGAAAAGGGATATCTATAGGATCTTGCCCAAATCTCGAGATAATGCAGCATTCCAGAGATACAAGCAAGCAAAGAAAGAAGCAAAAAAGGTAGCTCAGGAGGCAAGGTCTACATACTTTGATCATATTTATAAGAAGTTGGACACTAGAGAAGGGGAAAAAGATATATATATATATATATATATATATATATATATATATATATATATATATAAAGTGCTGGTAAAGGATGATGATATCAAGAACCAATGGAGAAATTACTTCCATAAGATTTTCAATGTAGAGACTCGTGTGACTGTGATACAAGAGATATCATGTACACGCGATGAGTTTCACATTTTGAGGTCAAGAATGACTTGAAAAATATGAAAATGAGAAAGGCATGTGGACCATACGGTATTCCCATTGATGTATGGAAGAGTATGTGGGTAATAACAGTGATGTTCAGAGCTACACAAACTACAGAGGTATGAAGTTGATGAGTCACACAATGAAGCTTTGGGAGAGGGTTATTGAGCAGAGGATAAGATCTATAACGCAGATATCAAACAACCAATTTGGTTCCATGCTTGGTGTTCGGTTTTAGGGGAGGTAGAGAAGGCAGCGGAAACAAAAATTTTCTCCCCCAAACCCGGAACAAGAAAACGTGTCAACGTCTATACAATAGGAAAGGGATGGTTTGTGGAATCATACCTTGTCCCGAGGCTTGCTCGGAGACAATACCTCGTGCTTTGCGCGGTCTTCAACTCTGGCCTTGGACGGTTTCTGTGCAGCTCCTGGTCGCACCGGGACTGACGACTCCTGGTCTCACCGGACTGTCGGGTTGATAGTTGTCCTCCTGAGTGGCAGAAACCTCCCGCCTCTGAAGTAGTCCACACGGACCACCTGGAACTCTACACTCCTTGTCTCACAAGGAGTTGGAAGGAGTCACACCCTCCTGTTGACGTACTAGTCGCCAACACACTCTCCTGCCTCCAATTGCAAATGCAGTTGTCTTTCCCTTGATGTGCCTCCCTTTGCGGGTAGCACTTGCTCGGGCTCTCTCGGCTACCAAAACCAGAGAACGACAACTTTGCAGAGCAACTCGTTGCACTGAGTTGTACTTTGAGAAGCCCCCAATACCCATATATATAGGAGGGTCATGGGACAGGGTTCTCTATCCCGGGAAATGCGGGACTAAAAGCAGGAATAGAAGGGTTAGAGATTTTCCACAAAAACAACCAACTCGCAACCTAAACCGATTATTTCACAACTGAAACGGTCGGTTGGGGATCTGAACCGGTCGGTTGACACTCAACTGATCGCTTGGGACCCATGAGCCGGTCGGTTCACTTTCTGAACCGGTCGGTTCATGGTCCTGATCAGTTCCCGATTGACTTTCCTTCTTTTGTTTCTAATTGGTATCAAATACCAATCCTTTTCCCAATCAAATTGGGCAAGTGAAACGCAAGGAAAATTCTCACCAATCCTACTTTCCGAACTTGCTCGGTTGCACCAGTTGAATCGATTGTTTCAACACTTGAAGCAATCGTTTCACCCTGACCATGAGCCGATCGACTCACAACTTGAGCCGATTGGTTCACCCAGCTGAGCCAATCGGTTCATCTCATGAGCTGATCGGTTGGGAGTGCAGATTGTGCAGAATCAGTCAATTGTGGTTTCAATCAATCTGATACTCTAATCAATCAGTCCAACACCTTGAACATTATGATACTGAGCTATCAATTGATTGAGTGTTTAATTGAACTACTAAACTCCTTTAGCAATCAATCTAAACATAATTTGTGGACAAAACTCCTCTTCCAGGTTAAATCCTATGTGTGTGACCCTACAGGTCCATTTCACGTTGGCAGTGAAAGTCCATAACACTTATGACTTCACAAGCAAAGAGCGGTGCCTAGTCACACATCAGTGCAACCCAAGTGAAAGTAGAAAGTTGGAGAACAACTTTCAATCCTACAATCTGTGAATGGTGTTACACCGAATGTATAATTCCTTTGTCACTGATATCCCGAATGAACTCGAGGCATGGAACAATCATCCTGTCAATGTTCATTCACTTTCTTGATCTCAGAGTAGATTGGAAGATATATCTATGACATCAATATCACATACTGATTCACACATGCGTGCACGCCTTTCTCAATCCTATTCATCACGTGGCCATGGATATCAAACTCCCTTAGGAGGGACAAATCCCATATCTATCACTCACCCCTCAAAAGCCCCATGTGTCAAAGCCACCCAATCATCACCTTTATAACATCCCATGTTTCAGGCCTGCGTTTGATGATGTCAAAGTGTGCCCAACGACATGTGTTGAGTGTAGTGATTTCAGGTCTAAGAATCACACGCACCACCATCACTATGAGTACTGACTGTGACTACCATGTCATGGTTCCATGTGTCAAACTCACGGTGGGTCTGTCCGGTACACTTGTTCTCTAACAAGTACCTATGTGTTTGGTTTGATATCTCGATATCATGACTAATGAGATTCTGTCATCAACCAACACCACAATATAGTCTTGTGTGTCATTGCTGTCTATCTACCTTCCACAATGACATCCGACTAGGGACATAACAAGAATTTACAAACTCTTAGCATCTATATGATCTCATCGTTCAGGTCCTGAACCTGAAGGCATACGTCATTGAGTATTGTCATTCTCTAGACATTCAATATGTTCTATCACTATCTCATATGACTGAACCAGAAAGAATTGGAAGCTTGCCTTTGATGTTCATCAAATCAATCTTAATGTATCCCACCAATCATCCCATGATTGGCTCTCAGGGCATACATACCAACAGACTCCCACTTGCACTGCGAGCCAATCACCCTTGAATCATATTCATAGTAATCTTCAAACATGTTATTGTGCTCTAGTGCCATCATAGTGAGTAATGGCAACACCTTGCCAAAGTCAGTATAAATTGCATGTCTCACATCTCTTCGATGTACGTCACATGTATGAGATGGAGTTGTCGTAATATGCCATCTAGTATTCCTTTGCTAACCTTTAGCCACATTGCATGATCAAGGATTCCATACTTGTCATCAATGAGCGGAATATCTATAAGTTCATCTCATGAACTTTCAGATCCATATAGTATCCACTCATGTTCTTAAACACATAAATACTCGGCATTTCCTTTTAAATGGTTTTATTGGAACACTTCCAATTATCAACAAACTTTCACTTTTATATATCCTATATATATATATATTGCGATCAATTTTCTGTCCTTTCAGAAGTTCGCATCAATGTAACTCTTTACATCAAATTCTTCCTTATCTCCATAGAAGTAGTACTTATCAAGTTCTTATGGTTTCCAGTAACCCTTACTGGAAGCAGACAGACATCCACTCGTCATGTCTCACATACGAGTTAACAGGACGAGCACATCAAATTGTCATGTCATACATACAAGATGATGAATGCATTTTGTTCTTGCCATGCAAGATAATGGGATGATTACATACATGATAGATCCATATCTATTCTTAGTGTTCCCAATCTTCATAAGAATTGGACACTTGGCCTTAGGATACTAACTCCATGTAACATGGACAAGTTTTCTCCCACTGAATCTATGCATACTGAACCCTTCAGTACAGATTGCCAATGTATGCTTTCTCTTTTCAGGTCAAGAGGTTTTCGAGAACTATCTCTATAGATCTCTATTCCTATCATATAGGAAAACATCTCTATCTTCCTTAAAGATAATTTCCACTTTGGATTTCCATTCTAGAACAATTCAATTTCACATCAATATGTGGAATGTGAACATGCTCCCACTAAATCACAGATCCCTTCTTTATCTTTGACATATTAGTCAAACTCTTTGACTATTTTATCAAGGTAAAGATCCAATTCTGAGTTGCTTGTACTCAATCAATCACATTGATTAGTCCATTGTAATGTATAGACTTCATTTGCATTAGTGGATTCATAAACCTTATAGGTTGTGTCACGTACACATCCTTGTTTTATTCCTCATAGGAATGCAGTTTTAGTATCCATATGCCAAATGTCTCAGTCATTAAGTTGCAATCAACAAGCATCATCCTTCTCAAAATGTTATCCATGTGTCTTAACACTTATGGATTTTATCCAATGAGTGCTACCATCAAGGTCATACCTTATGGTTGACATGGATGTCATTTAGGATGTAATGGTCATAAACCATAACTCAAAATTTGGTTCCTCATATTTATCTAGATAGTTGACTCATCACATGAACAACTCATCACATAGATAATTGAGGTGTATCTATCAAGGATATAAGAACTCACAACTCCTTGTGATTCTCAATGTCCTTTATTAGTGTGGGGTATTCTTTTATTAAGAAGAATTCAGTTATTTGATAATCATTCTCTAACTCCTTAGAAGATGATTCCTTCTTGATTTAGACATCACCATGCCTTAATCATGAGTTCATTATGATACACTATCATAATCACTCGTAAGGATCTCAAACATTTGGTCCAAGTATTTCATTCATTGATCTCATCAAGAATTAACACTTTACCAAATTTGCACTTCATCTATGACAATCTTGAACACTTCAAGATATTCATATTGGTATTTCTCTAAACACCATTTGAAGTATTAGCATTTGTTCCAATAGGTATGTGAATACATCACATGTATCACACATTATAGGATAATCATTCTCCCACTACCATTAGTGAAGATTGATTAATCATGACCAAGATATTCATGTCTCTTAACGGTTTTCTAACCAAAAGAGTCTAGATTTATCCATCACATGGACACTAGAAATGAATTTCTCAGGATTGATGCTAATTTGATTGTTTGAGTTATCTATCACTTCTAGGTATCATTTTATCTTATGCATATCAAATACCACAAGATAAGCAAGGCATTGCCACAAAGATCACATCTTTAAAAGATTGAAACAGCAACTTTATTGATTGCCATCATTGTCATACAATATGCAAAATAAAGTGCTTCTATCTATTGGAAAATATGAAATAACAGTTCATAACTATATTACATGCCTTTAAGGCTGAAAATAAACTAAATTACTCCTATCTATGGCGGCAACACTTTCCCCATTTATTGAGTGATTTACACTTTACATCTTGGTATCATATACCTCAAAAAGTGTTACAAGTTTACTTTCATGACACCTTTAAGTAGAGACGGCTGTGTCCTCCTTCTTCTTTTGTTCTTCCAGATAGAGAGGACAATTCCTTTTCCAATGTCCTGGATTTTGACAATGGTGGCAATTGCATTTCTTGGTCACACCTCCCTTGGCCTTGAGAGATGAAGTCGTCTTGGGCTCCTGGCTAGCATCAGAACCTTTCTTAGCTTTCCCCTTGCCCTTGCGCTTGGACTTGCCTTTCTTTCTCGTGATCACCATCACGGACTTAGGCTTGTCCTTCTTCATCTATGTCTCGGCTGTCCTCAACATGCCCAACAACTCTGACAGTGGCCTATCAAAGTTGTTCATTTTGTAGTTCATCACAAACTGACTGTAAGATTCTGGCAACGATTGCAGTATCAAGTCAGTAGCCAACTCTTGGCTCAGTGTAAATCCCAGTCTTTGCAGGTTCTCCACATACCCAATCATCTTGAGTGTGTGAGGACCAACTAGATCTCCTTCTGTCATGACACACTTGAACAGTGCCCTTGAGACATCATATCTCTCTTGCTGTGCTTGATCTTCATACAGGTTCCTAAGATGCTGAATCATCTCAATGACACCCATATTCTCATGTTGTCTCTGCAGCTCATGGTTCATGGAGCACAACATCAAGCACTTTGCATCAATGGCATCATCAGAATGCTTCTTGTAAGCATCCCTTTCTGTCTTTGGTGCATTAGGAGTTGGTTCCTCTGGAATTGGGGTATCCAGGACATAGAGCTTTCGCTCTTGAGTGAGAACAATTCTCAATGTCCTATACCAGTCATGGAAGTTTGTCCCATTTAGTCTGTCCTTTTCAAGGACCGATCGCAAAGAGAAGTGATTGTTGTTTGTTGTCATTTTCACTACAAAAGGAAATATGCAATTTTACTCCAAAAACACATTTTGACTTATTTGATTGATTTGAAAAGTTGACGATAAAATTAGGCCTTTAATTAATTATCGCTCCCACTATTTTACTTCAAATTGATAGCCCTCACCATCAATTCCGAAGATTGCAGCGTATAACCTTCTAGTGGGCAAGATCTTGAAATCCTCTAAGTCATGGACCAGCTAGGGTTGTCACCCACAACTTAGATCTCTCAAGTAGGCAACTCTTGCCAATTGCATCATATGCAACTCTTGATAAGATGTCATATGCAACTCCTTGCCATGATCATCTCCATTCCTCAAGGTTCTAGATCCTATCTAGGTCACCTTGTTAAGTCCGACCCAAAGCAAACACGATGAATATGCACCCTGCTAGGGCAGACCCACACATTCATCCTTCATGCTTCCACGAGATAGACGGTGCACCACGCTAGGGCATGCCCACACTTGGTCGATCAAGCTTTTCACATGTGTCGCATTTGGAAGGCATCTAAAACTGAATATTTAATGAGGGATTTGGTTTTTATATACATATACATATCCAATCACCACAATACATAGTACGTATCATATACATGCTATATCCCATAGAAAACATGCACAAATGATAAAAGCGATGATTATGGCCATCCTAATGTGATTCCTCGAGCCAAGAGGAATCACAGTCATCTAGGTCTACATCACATGCAACCTGTACAAGACGAACTCTGTGCCTTGCCATCCGAGTAGATCAACTCATCACATGAATGACTTGCTCGTTCTAGCTCGGTCGTCTGGGTGCCACCAGCCGATCGGTTGGCTCCTCCAACTGATCAGTTCGTCTGGTCATCGTGCATCTCGTCATGGCCTCCACATGCTCGTCTCACTCCTCGAACTGGTCATCAACCGATCGGCTCACTCCTTGAGCCGATCGTCTGGAACGTCAACCGATCGGTTCACGCCTAAACCGATCGTTTCAGCTGTCGTCAGGATGTCCGCCGTTCTTCAACATAACAGGAAATAAAATCTATCCTATTTTACATTATAAAAGAAGAAACCTCGAGTTACATTCGAGGGGAGAAAAGGTAGGAAAGAAATCTCAAATTATTTCGAGTTACATCAGGAATAGGAGAAGGAAAATCGGTGTGCAGACCGAGATGCAAGCAACCACATACAACCATACACAGATAGGGTTTATTGGCCATAACCACGCTATAAATCCACCACAAAACTCGTTTAAGGGCGACGCGTATCAAGTGCATTAATAATACATATCATATATGTAATTGGGATTTGTGGATTTAGGAATGGACATGCATAAATCCAATATTATTCGCATCGTATGCAATAAATAAAGGCGACAAACCAAAATCGATCATATCGATATTCCCAAAGTATAGATCAGTTGACATGGCTCTGATACCACTGTTGGATTTTAGGGGAGGCAGAGAAGGCAGTGGAAAAAAAAAATTTCTCCCCCAAACCCGGAACAAGGAAACGCGTCAACGTCTATACAATAGGAAAGGGATGGTTTGTGGAATCATACCTTGTCCCGAGGCTTTCTCGGCAACAATACCATGCACTTTGTGCGGTCTTCAACTCCGGCCTTGGACGGTGTCTGTGCAGCTCCTGGTCGCACCGGGACTGACGACTCCTGGTCTCACCGGACTGTCGGGTTGATAGTTGTCCTCCTGAGCGGTAGAAACCTCCCGCCTCTGAAGTAGTCCACATGGACCACCTGGAACTCCACACTCCTTGTCCCACAAGGAGTTGGAAGGAGTCGCACCCTCCTATTGACGTACTAGTCACGAACACACTCTCCTGCCTCCAGTTGCAACTGTAGTTGTCTTTCCCTTGTTGCGCCTCCCTTTGCGGGTAGCACTTGCTCGGGCTCTCTCGGTTACCAAAACCAGAGAACGACAACTTTGCAGAGCAACTGGTTGCACTGAGTTGTACTTTGAGAAGCCTCCAATACCCCTATATGTAGGAGGGTCATGGGACAGGGTTCTCTATCCCGGGCAATGCGGGACTAAAAGTAGGAGTAGAAGGGTTTGAGATTTTCCACAAAAACAACCAACTTGCAACCTGAACCGATCGTTTCACAACTGAAATGGTCGGTTGGGGATCTGAACCGGTCGGTTGACACTCAACCGATCGGTTGGGACCCATGAGCCGGTCGATTCACTTTCTAAACTGGTCGGTTCGTGGTCCTGATCAGTTCCCGATTGGCTTTCATTCTTTTATTTCTAATTGGTATCAAATACCAATCCTTTTCCCGATCAAATTGGGCAAGTGAAACGCAAGGAAAAATCTCACCAATCCTACTTTCCAAACTTGCTCGGTTGCACCAGTTGAATCGATCGTTCCAACACTTGAAGCAATCGTTTCACCCTGACCATGAGCCAATCGACTCACAACTTGAGCCGATCAGTTCACCCAGCTGAGCCGATCGGTTCATCTCATGAGCCAATTGGTTGGGAGTTCAGATTGTGCAGAATCAGTCAATTGTGGTTTCAATCAATCTGATACTCTAATCAATCAGTCCAACACCTTGAACATTATGATACTGAGCTATCAATTGATTGAGTGTTTAATTGAACTACTAAACTCCTTTAGAAATCAATCTAAACATAGTTTGTGGACAAAACTCCTCTTCCAGGTTAAATCCTATGTGTGTGACCCTACAGGTCCATTTCACGTTGGCAGTGAAAGTCCATAACACTTATGACTTCACAAGCAAAGAGCGGTGCCTAGTCACACATCAGTGCTACCCAAGTGAAAGTAGAAAGTTGGAGAACAACTTTCAATCCTATAATCCATGAATGGTGTTACACTGAATGTATAATTCCTTTGTCACTGATATCCCGAATGAACTCAAGGCATGGAACAGTCATCCTGTCAACGTTCATTCACTTTCTTGATCTCAGAGTAGATTGGAAGAGATATGTATGACATCAATATCACATACTGATTCACACATGTGTGCACGCCTTTCTCAATCCTACTCATCAAGTGGACATGGATATCAAACTCCCTCAGGAGGGACAAATCCCATATCTATCACTCACCCCTCAAAAGCCCCATGTGTCAAAGCCACCCAATCATCACCTTTATAACAACCCATGTTTCAGGACTGCGTTTGATGATGTCAAAGTGTTCCCAATGACATGTGTTGAGTGCAGTGATTTCAGGTCTAAGAATCACACTCACCACCATCACTATGAGTACTGACTGTGACTACCATGTCATGGTTCCATGTGTCAAACTCACGCTGGGTATGTCTAGTACACTTGTTCTCTAACAAGTACCTATGTGTTTGGTTTGATATCTCTATATCATGACTAATGAGATTCCGTCATCAACCAACACCACAATCTAGTCTTGTGTGTCATTGCTGTCTATCTACCTTCCACAATGACATTCGACTAGGGACATAACAAGAATGTACAAACTCTTAGCATCCGTATGATCTCATCGTTCAGGTCTTGAACCTAAAGGCATACGTCATTGAGTATTGTCATTCTCTAGACATTCAATATGTTCTATCACTATCTCATATGACTGAACCAGAAAGAATTGGAAGCTTGCCTTTGATGTTCATCAAATCAATCTTAATGTATCCCACCAATCATCCCATGATTGGCTCTCAGGGCATACATACCAACACTTGGTATATCAACAACAGATGTTATTTTTATGATTAGGAGGCTTATGGAGAAGTATAGGGAAAGAAAAAGAGATCTTCATATGGTTTTTATCGATTTGGAAAAGGCATATGATCGAGTACCCAGAGAAGTGTTGTGGATGCTTTTGAGAAAAAAAGTTTGTCCCAATACAATACATTGACTTGATTAAAGACATGTATGTAGCTCTACTATAAGTGTGAAGACTCCTGGAGGTGAGGCACCAACATTTCCCATCACAGTTGGGGTACACCAAGGATCCACGATAAACCCATATTTGTTCGTTCTTATTATGGATGAGTTGAAAAAGAATGTTCATGATGATGTTTTTGAGAACCCATTACACTAAATGAGATTACGCAAAACATACAGCACAATCGATCACTAATTAACCACATACCCAAAAAAATGGGTATATTAAAATTAATTAACCACATACCCAAAAAAATGGGTATATTAAAATTAATTTTAACGTCAGCACCTTCTCAAAAACATTGACATAAGATCCCAACATCTTTCTTTTATCCATACTATGCCAAGGATTTGATACAAATTGTTCTATCTCCTTTGCCACAACATATATACATAGGAGAACAATATTCGTATATGCCACACAAATAAGCATTAATACGCTAACAAAAGTCTGATGCGTTTGAAACACCATATACAAACTTTTCCTATCCAGACCAGAGAGTACAAGGATGACTCTAGGACACACTAGACATCTAATCAACTTTCTCAAAGATTCATTACTATATCTCCTCTTTACTTCCATGATTCTGTTTCCATCACTTCCGATTACCTAAAAAGATGTGGCGAACCACAAGGGTGAGACCCATGTCCCAGCAAGAGATATAACCTCCAATATCGCTTATTGATCACAAAATTTTAAGTAATTAAATAGTTTAAGAAGTTTAATCAGATATAAAAAATAGGCACAATAGCAGGGATGGTTGACATAATACATAAAGGAGCAGATAATAATTATCATCATTAGCCAGACTATCACTCTTTATCTTATTGACAATATAAGCATAGCAATAGCATATGCATATCTAGCATGATGAGCAAGTCTAGTAACATAGAATCTATATCATTATGAATAAGTCTTGCCACATAAGCATAGCTAACAAAATTATCATGTCTAATATGTCAAACATATTAACCTCATAAGAAGAGCTAACAACATAAGTACAACTATCTGCACAAGCATGATTAGCAGTATATGCATCTCTAGTAACAAAGGCATGACTAGCATGCTAAACATAACTAACAACATGAGATAGCTAGCATCATGATTATAATTAGCAGTAGTAGTATAGTTATCAACATAATCATGGCTACTGTATGTATGCATCTACAATCTTAACCATATCCACAACATAATTATATCTACTATCTCTTAATTGCACTAAGCATCATCTTTATATAAAGATAACAAACAAGGGTTATCATCCAATGTGAAATGTTGTGTATAACCCTAAACAAATATGCTACATGGTTGTATTACATCTTTTATTATGTCCTCGGAAATTTGAATCATACCATACAAAGTCCAACCGACCCCTACGAAGGGCTATTTGGTTCCGAACAAGATTTAGGAGTGCCAGTATCCTAAGATCTCTTCCCCTCGGTCAGTATGAGTAAAAAGGTCGTGACATATTAGTCAAAGCTGCCACCATGGTGACATATAGTCAAGTTGATAACCACTAGTTTGCCCTTGGTACACGTCAAGGCACTAGAAACCAGGGTATACAAAACCCCCTAATCTGAGGTACAACTATAGTTGTCCTAAATCACATTATGTTATAATCATTGAGACACAACCGCATCCATTCTCAATCACATCAGTTGTATGAGGCATGACCATAGCCAACCTCCACAATTTGCATTGCGGATGATAAGGATATATCCTCAACCTGCCACCCCCTCATACTCAACAGTATGCACTCTGAGTTTCCCTTAGGAATACTCGTTTCATCATATAGCATGTTCTGACACTAAAGATGGCTCTACGGCACAGGGCACTACATGATTAGATTTGCACTTGATTAGTTATGCCAATTGGGTGAATTCAGGCTGCATCAAACAAGTGGACATACAAACCCTAATTCACTTCTAGAAAGTATATAAATATCACAACTACAAAAGATATAAATGTGTGAAACATAATTTCTCATCTCATCATCACATGGTACAACTCACTTGCCATTCATGAGACCACACTAGTCATCATACTATCAAAAGATATAAATTCTTTTCACAATATCACAGGGTATCAACCCTTATCAACACAAGAGGATTACACCTCATTCAGGGCTCAACCATGCCCAAAGGTCATTAAGACCATCATACTATCACATGATATAAATACTTTTCACAACATCACAGGGTGTCAACCCTTATCAACACAAGAGGATTACACCTCATTCAGGGTTCAACCATGCCCAAAAGTCATTAAGACCATCATACTATTCCCTACAAAATCATCATTATCTTTCCATGCCTTATAACAAGGCTCAACAACATCACTTACATATAATACACCAGATCAACACAATGTTGCATTAATGAGCAAGGAAATATTCATAAACAATCATAGCAGGGTTATATTAACATTAAGGACATTCCTTTATTACATCAACATGCAAGGAATCTAGATATGATTAACACTCATCATATTCATAATGCACATGTTTAGTATAAGTAAGTATCAACCATGTGGCTATGATAATCACCAATTAACACATTAAGGTTATGATCATGTTAAGGAGGTTATTCCACTATCATTCTATCATATAAGAATGTTAAACATGAATATTCATCTTTATATATTTGCATTAGATTTAGGTTCAACATGATAAATTATATCAATGTTACTAATCAAAACTTATACCCAAACTCTAACTCACGGCATCCCCATTGGATCATGGATGCATAAGGTGAAGCATCACTGTCACATTCCATACTATTATCAAGTATGAAGCCACACATAAATCAAGGTGTAACCATTAGGTTATAGCATACTAGGGTTTCAACAACAGTAACAGAGTACTCCATGATTGTATTAGTCATTCAAGGACTATTCACACCCAATTACCATCATTTAGTTATATTAAAGGTAGGTATATAAAGCTATACCTCATTAGGGTTACATATCAAAACAATATGGTTATCATCCCTTCTATTCATATGAGTGAATAGGTAAAACTACCTTATTAAGGGTAACCCTCCATTTGTTCCATCATCTTTCAACCCATATCTCCATACCACTATGTCACCCAGAACCATTGGCTATTTACATAAGTAAACACCTTAGATAAACCATATATGATGCTATTGAGTTGTGATCTATAAAAGTCACCATTTAACTCTAGACATCCTTTGGTTAACAACAATAAGGGTTCTATTGAGAGTAGGGAAAAACCCACAATCGACTGTTCATTTAAAACAAGCCATCCAATGTCAACAAATAAGCTCCTTAAGTTGATCATATAAAGGAAACCATAAAAATAACATTATTAGGACCAACATATTACATTAGCCATCATTTCACTTTATTGGAGGAATAAACATTAGATCTTGACCATTGGGTCAAGTTCAAATGTTAAAACCATCAATTAAAGTATAGGTCCGACCATTACATCAAGTGACCCAAGAAACCATTTGTCTAAGGCATAATTGATTCTACGACTATATGATTAACTCACCATCACCATAGATTTTGGAGATCTGATACACCATCATTAGTGACCATTAAGTCACCATAGGTTGTTATACCATCACTATATTCAACAATCATCATCAAATATTAAGCTAATGTCATCATTGATTGATAACATTATAAGGGTACTTAATGGTTGATCATTAAAATTCTAATTGATCCAAAACATAACCTAAGGGGTGACCATAGGTTGTCACCATCATTTGACACCTTTGATCTCGACCATCAGTTATCATGAAGACAACACCATAGGGTTGTTGCAATGGTACCATCATCGGGTCATGGGTTTATAGAAGAAATCAGCTTTAAACCCTAAAATTGACCATTGGTTGATAGGTACTTAGCACCATAGGTTGTCAAATCAACTTGATCCAAGTCATATTATACCTTAGGAATAACTTACACATGATCACAAGTTCATATAGAACTAAAATCAGAACAGAGAACATTATAAAAATTGAAATCCAAGTCAAGCATAGCTTTTTAGTGCATGGATCATCATTTTCAAGCAAGAACATGAGCTAGCAAGCTTATGGTAAGCAATAAATGTGGAGCAAGTTATAAAACTTGCCTTTAATGAGAAGATGAAATTTCAAGCAAAAGAAAACTCAAGCAGGTAGGGTAGAAAATTGAAGAATAAGTTATGAACTCGCCCATCTAGCACCTTTCTTCATCAAATGAGCATACCCTAAGTATAAGGAGCAAGAAAGGTAGGGTTTTAGATCTTTAAAGCAATTTACACCATGGAACAATAAAGTTTCGACCTGGAGAAAGGTGGGAGGAATGATAAAAAAGAAATAAATGGAGGAAAGGAGGGGATTCTTACTCTTTTAGGTCAAGATCACTATAAGGAATATTTTTCAACCTTAAAATGAAATCAATTGCAACCCTAGATTCTTTTTCCAAGAAGGTCCCCACTTCCTTCTTCCTTGGATAGGAAAATTCACAGACGCACAGAGCGAGAATGAGTTTGGGAGGAGGTGGGAAGTGGTGGAGAGAAAATGGCTCGTTTTGGTGCTTGGGAATAAGTACATGAAACTTTCAGATAAAGAAAATAAAAAGTTGAAGTTCTAGTATCTCTCCAAGTTTCCATGGCCTTAATTTATTAAGAATATACAAGAACACACACAAGAAGCTCCCCCACCATCTGTATAGGACTTCTTAGATTTCCTTTGTCGAATTTTCCAGCCAATCAAATAATTCATTAGTTGATAGCTACTAAAGGTAGCTCATCCATGAAGGGGTAAACCCTAAAATACCCTTGGAGAAAACACCTTCAAACCAAGGTTTACATAGGTTCCCCATGTCCCAAAAATCTCAAGAATGATGATAGAATATCAATGGAACATAATTCAAGTGATAAATTGCAAAGAAAACCTCTCAATTGGGTAAATCACAGAAAAGTCCAAAATGTGCATAAAATTTTATAGCTTGTCAACCAGTGTCCAAATTGGACCAAATTTGATACTTAAGCTTGTCTTATGATTTCAAAGCATGTAACAAGGTTATATTAGGGTTATAAGCATTCAATTATGGCAATTAAGCTTATTAAACTCATTAAGCAAGTTTAGGGGCCTTACAACTATAAACCCCTAACAGGGATTTCACCCCCAAAATTCAAGGTAAACAAAGATGGGTACTTCCTTTGCACCTCATCCTATTACCTTCATATGGTTACTTTCATATCATGATGATGCCACATCATTCATACATATCTCATCTTAGGTCAGCACAAAACCCCCATCTAAAAGACATTTGCAAATATGGAACATAAAAACTTGTTGTGCCACCTATACAAATCTAATAGTAACATTCAACTTTGGTACTCAATTGTCATCTTGAACTATTCTATATATTGTATCATGCATCACTCAGAGGCGACACTCACTGGATCTTACCAAACATAGAACATCAGGTATCTATTATCATATGAAACTTTATAAGGTTTCATCTCTATGCTCCTTTAATGGTTGTTGTAATCAAAAACTCAATCAACCATGTAGAAACCCCCTATTTTGCAATAACTTATGAGGAATATGTTTTTAGAGGATTCTTCAATCATCTCAATGGTGGACTGACCATATATTTGGTTGAAGAATCATACACTTGTATATAACTGTTAACAAATATAACTTCCTGATTGACCTTGTTAGGGGTGGAGCAACGAAATTGTCTTCATCTTATCAGGATTCACATAACATACTTAATATAGGTATCATCACTCCTAGAGGATACTCTACTCAACCCCCAACTCACTCTTGTTCATATTCTCTCATAATTATTGCTTCTTCGGCAACCCTAAGATTTTTGAAGAAATATTGATCATATTTTTGACCATATTCGAAATACTTTGATGTGTCATCATTCAAAGCTTTCTACAACTTGTAAGACATTACTTGAACACTCTGTTCCTCCTATTCATAAATTCTATTGGTACATTGGTTAGTCTAAAGCACATAACTCTAAACTCATCATGTTCATGTGAATTATGTCATCCAATCAAACTCTTATGCATTGATATTTGATCATAGGTTTATCTTAAAGGAACATGGTATTGCATATCTATTGACCAACAAACCATCTATCCTTCATAGTGGTCTTGCCCAGCTATCACTGAACCATACACAACATTATAGAATCACTTTTGTTTTTCCTTTCAAACAACATTTATAGGATCATCATCTACTCTCTCTCTCTACGGGAGAGGAATACTAGGAATGTTCATTTAATAAGCATCCCCAACCTTCACATATTTCTCATATTATGGATACATCTTGGATACTAGGATTCATTACCTTGGTATCCACCTCATGTTCTATAAGGAACTCACATCCTTATATCATCTAATTTTACCAACATAACAAATATCAAGATATATAAGAGGAGTCTTCCTAATTATTGGAAGGCTCAAAAGCAAAATCATCACAAACTTTATGTTCTTGGAACCATAGTCTAAAAAACCTTATACTATAATAAGCTATCCTCCTTCATGTTTTCAACGAATCCACACATACCAAGTGGAAATGATCCACTAGAAATATGTGTCATGGAAAGGAAAGATACAAAGGGAAACACACTTCCCACATCATAGCAACATTGTTCAAGGGTCACTAGCAAAAAGGTAACCAATTCTATTTTCATTCTGCAAGTTACAACTTCTTATGTATCATTTTACCCTTTTCATCTTGGGTTGCTTGCCATTAGCATAGGAATCATCATGATTAACATATCTCATTACTCCTTCCTTGATGACTATTTATCACACTTGGGTATGTTCTCTTATTTTATTATGTTTTTCAACCACTTATCAATAGGTAAATCATAATATTCCTCATTTTCTTCATTAAACATGGATCATCTGCCTTAATTTCTTTCAAATGCCATGCTTATTTTACATTAACACTTTCTTACACACATAGGTTGGTCTGAGATTAACTCAGCTTCCACCTTATTCCTTTGTCATTGTTCTCATTTATCTTCTCATTTTATACTTATCATTGGAGTTTTCTCCATCTTATGTGGATTTCATACCTTGAATCACTTTATAAGCATAGACTTATCTATCTTTTACTTTATTATCTTTTTGAATCACATCTTCAAGAACTCCTCTTTTGCTTATTTGTATTCAGATTTAGATTTCATGGTGTTGTATCTTTCTCTTTAGCTACCAAACATTCAAGTTTTGATAGATTATAATGCAATTCTCATCTTCTTTAAGGTAGGATTGAGATATTCACACCATGATTTATTGTTCATTATGCTCTTTAGATTGTATCAAAATGACTACTTGATCAGAGTAATCAGAAAGATAACAATCTAAGAGTTCCATAATTACCTTTTCTTCAATAATTGAATACATAGCCAAGGCATCCAAGTACCGAGATTAGGCAGTATGCACCATGTTTTTGTGTCACGTTCCTAACTTAGACATCATCCTAGTCTTAAGTCCTAATGTCCCTATAGACTCAGTGAACCTAAAGCTCTGATACCAACTTGTGAGAACTCATTATACTAAACAAGATTACTCAAAACATAAAGCACAATCGATCACTAATTAATCACATACCCAAAAATATGGGTAAATTGAAATCAATTTCAACATCTGCACCTGCTCAAAAACATTTACATAAGAGCCCAACATCTTTCTTTTATCCATACCATGTCAAGGATTTGATATAAGTTGTTCTATCAACTTAGCCACAACATATATACATAGGAGAACAATATTCATATATGCCACACAAATAAGCATTAATACGCTAACAAAAGTCAGATTCGTTTGAAACACCATATACAAACTTTTCCTTCCCGGACCTGAGAGTACATGGATGACTCTAGGGCATACTAGACATCTAATCAACTTTCTCAAAGATTCATTACTATAGCTCCTCTTTACTTCCACAATTCTATTCCCATCACTGCCGATTACCTAAAAAGATGTGGTGAACCACAAGGGTGAGACCCATGTCCCAACAAGAGATATAACCTCCAACAATGCTTATTAATCACAACATTTTATGTAATTAAACAGTTTAAGCTGTTCAATCAGATATAACAAATAGGCTCAATAGTAGGGATGATTGATACAATACATAAAGGAGAAGATAATAATTATCATCATCAGCCAGACTATCACCCTTTATCTTGTTGACAATATAAGCAATTCAGTAGCATATGCATATCTAGCATCATCAGCAAGTCTAGTAACATAGAATCTCTATCATTATGAATAATTCTAGCCACATAAGCATAGCTAAAAACATTATCATGTCTAATAGGTCGAACATATTAACATCATAAGAAGAGCTAACAACATAAGAACAACTATCTGCATAAGCATGACTAGCAGTATATGCATCTCTAGTAACAAAGACATGGCTAGCATGCTAAACATAACTAACAACATGAGATAGCTAGTATCATGATTATAATCAGTAGTAGTATAGTTATCAACATAATCATGGCTATTGTATGTATGCACCTACAATCTTAAGCATATCCACAACATAAGTATATCTACTATCTCTTAATTGCACTAAGCATCATCTTTATGTAAAGATAACAAACAAGGGTTATCATCCAATGTGAAACGTTGTGTATAACCCTAAAAAAATATGCTACACGGTTGTATTACATCTTTTATTATGCCCTGGAGAATTTGAATCGTACCATTTAAAGTCCAACCAACCCCTGTGAAGGGCTATTCGGTTCCATACAATATCTAGGAGTGTCAGTATTCTAAGATCTCTTCCCCTCGGTCAGTATGAGTAAAAAGGCAGTGACATATTAGTCAAACCTGCCACCACATTGACATATAGTCAAGCTAATAACAACTAGTCTGCCCTTGGTGCAGGTCAAAGCACTAGAAATTAGGGTATACAAAACCCTCTAATCTGAGGTACAACCACAGTTGTCCTCAATCACATCATGTTATAATCACCGAGACACAACCACATCCATTCTCAATCACATCAGATGTATGAGGCATGACCATAGACAACCTCCACAATCTGCATTTTGGATGACAAGGATATATCCTCAACCCGCCACCCCCACATACTCAACAGTATGCGCTTCGAGTTTCCCTTAGGAATATGCATTTCACCATCCAACAAGTTCTGACAGTGAAGATGGCTCTACGACATAGGGCACTACTTGATTAGAGTTGCACTTGATTAGTTATACCAATTGGGTGAATTAAGGCTGCATCAAACAAGTGGACATACAAACCCTAATTCGCTTCTAGAAAGCATATAAATATCACAACTACAAAAGATACAAAATGCATGAAACATAATTTCTCATCTCATCATCACATGGTACTATTCACTTGCCATTCATGATACCACACTAGTCATCATACTATCACAAGATATAAATTGTTTTTACAATATTACAGGGTATCAACCCTTATCAACACAAGAGGATTACACCTCATTCAGGGCTCAACCATGCCCAAAGGTCATTAAGACCATCATACTATCACATGATATAAATCCTTTTCACAACATCACAGGGTATCAACCCTTATCAACACAAGAGGATTACACCTCATTCAAGGCTCAACCATGCCCAAAGGTCATTAATACCATCATACTATTCCCTCCAATATTCCATGGAGAATCCTCTAGTTCCAAGACTATGGGCACATGCAACTATTGCAATGAAATTGGCCATTATTCTACTTGTTGTCCTTTTAGGAAAGCACCCAAGAGCAATAGGACTTGGCTTGCTAAACTAACCCCTCCGGACCCAAAAACATGATTGGGGACCTTTTCATCTTTCTTCTTGTAGGTACTTGCAAATGGATTGACTTGAGCTATTGAATTGCAAATTGACTTGTCAATTCACATGAAAGAAGAAAGGTGAGATGTGTAGAGGGTGATAACAAAGGAAAAAGGAATGGTAAGCACAAAAGGTAATGTTTCTCTTGCTTATAACCAATCCTAACTTGTTTTGTCAAGTTAGTATGCACTATGCATGTGGTTTTTGAGTCAAAAGTAGTATTTTGTGTTTCTCTTCACACTCTTTCTCAAAAACTGTTTCTAATGCTTCTATAGTGCATTACTAACTTGCTTAGATATGTTTGGATATGGTTTGTATATTTAGCATTCCTTTAAATATATTTTTATGAAATATATGTGCTTTTTGACAGCTGCTCTGTCGGTCGAGTTTGTCCTGATAAAAACTCGATCGATAGGTACCAATGGGTGTTGCTAACAGCTGTCATCGGTCGAGTTGTCAATGCATATAACTTGACCGATAACACTGTGCACAGAATATACATTTGGCTTATTGAATGAGAATTTCCCTCTCAACTAAATTTAGAGAATTGATGCAATAGCAATGATTATGGGTTTAAGTTATAAAACCCGCCTCCAAATGAGCTCCAAAGCTCCAAGCTCACGACATCAATGGTGGATGAATTTTTTACAACTCCCCCTTAGGCTCATCCTCAAGCTTTTGGTTGTAAAAGTTGGCTAGGGTTGAAGAGGAGATCGAAATAAGAAGGAATCCATAATTTATTTTCGATTTCCACCATGGAATCAATATGAATGAGGGTTAATAAGCTTACCAACAGTTTGGGGCTCGTCCTCCTGTTGCTCCTAAGTCCCCTTGAGCTCATCCAAAGCAAGGGAAGAAGAGAGGGCCGAAAAATCCTTTCAATTGATTTGGAAATGAATTTTTTATAAAGGAAATTGAGGAGAGAGAAAGCATTTTTAATTTCCCTCAGCTCTCATTATCCTCAAATTAAAAGAAAATCAAATTAAGCACCTTAATCATATAATAGTAATATCCATAATGTGAGTGGATATTACTTTCCTTTATAATAAGGTGAGTGGAGTTTCACCTCCTTTAGATATTTTTGTGCCTTATCTATGCAAAAGGACGTATATCCTTATTCAAACTCAACCAATAACATTTTGGTTGGTTGGTCATGTTTCCTTAGGACAAACTCGACTGATGGTCTGAATATCGGCTTTGTCTTTTAATCTATCGGTCGAGGTACCCTTATAGAAACTCGACTGATTGCACTGTACGGAAAAGTGCTTCTAGCCATTGTGGATTTGCAACAAGTGAAAATAGATCCGTTGCAAGCCACAAAATGGCTAGTTTTCGTTCTCAAGGGTTCCCAAAGGCTAAGAGGCATCCCCAACTATAAATAGGACCCCTTGGGCTTCATTCCAAGGTTGAGAATTCAATGCAAACTCTATGTGAGGTTCCTATTCTATAGTTGAGTGCTTCCTACAGCCTCCTCTCTCTCTCTAAGCTTAATCACTTGCTACATCCATTAGAGTGAGTAGGAAATTTGTAAGAGATCTAGTCCTACATGTATATCTTGTGAGGCTCTCACTTCCACCACCTCCCTATCTCTCATTTCAATCATGAAGATGAAGGTTCTCTCTCTTGTCCAAGAGAGGTGAAGAAGAACAAGGGAAGGAGTCCCTTGGTGAAGATCAAGGCTGAAGACTTGGAGCTAGAGTGGGTAAGCCCTCGGAGAAGGCAGAAGACTCAATCTCAAGTGGGTAAGACCTTGGTGGAAGCTTCTCTGAGTGAAGGTGAAGTCAAAAGCTAAAGATCCAAGAAGAGTGGGTGATCCCTGCAAGACTGAAGACTTGTGCAAGAGTGGGTAAGTCCTTGGAGAAGGCTGAAGACTCTTGCAAAGTGGGTAAGTCCTTGGTAAGGTTGAAGACTCTTTCTATTGGATAGGTAAGTATTTTGTTTGGTCATGCATTGTGTGTCTTATGAATGAATATAATAGTGCAATAGTTTGGAAGTCCTAGAGGTTGACCTCTCTAGGCAAGTGGACTGAAACACTTCTAGTTTGAAGTGTGGAACCACTCTAAATAGCTTGTCTAATTGATGCATGTTCAATCTCTCTCTCCCTTGATATGTATGTTTTAGTTGCACTCAAATTTCCTATTTAGCAACCTTAACTTGTGATATATCTTGAAGGTCTAATGAATTTTTTTTAAGTGCATTTAGCTCTATTCACCCCCCTCTAGAGAATTTAATCACCCATCTAGGATCCAACAATTTAGTTATATTAAATCTAGGTATATAAATCTATACCTCATTAGGGTTACATATCAACACAATATGGTTATCATCCCTTATATTCATATGAGTGAATAGGTAAAACTACCTTATTAAGGGTAACCCTCCATTTATTCCATCATCTTTCAACCCATATCTCCATACCACTATGTCACCCAGAACCATTGGATGTTTAAAAGGTAAGACCATTGTTTTTTTACATAAGTAAACACCATGGATAAACCATATATGATGTTATTGAGTTGTGATCTATAAAAGTCACCATTTAACCCTAGACATCCTTTGGTTACCAACAATAAGGGTTCTATTGAGATTAGGGTAAAACCCACAATCGACTGTTCATTTAAAACAAGCCATCCAATGTCAACAAGTAAGCTCCTTAAGTTGATTATATAATGCAAACCATATAAATCACATTATTAGGACCAAAATATTACAATAGCCATAATTTCACTTTATTGGAGGAATAAACATTAGATATTGACCATTGGGTCAAGTTTATATGTTAAAACCATCAATTACAGTATAGGTCTGACCATTGCATCAAGTGACCCAAGAAACCATTGGTCTAAGGCTTAATTAATGCTACAAATATATGATTAACTCACCATAGATTTTGGAGATCTGATCCTTCATCATTAGTGACCATTAAGTCACCATAGGTTGTTAGATCAGCACTATATTCATTAATCAGCATCAAATATTAAGCTAATGTCAACATTGATTGATAACATTATTAGGGTACTTAATGGTTGATCATTAAACTTCTAATTGATCCAAAACCTGACCTAAGGGGGTGACCATGGGTTGTCACCATCATCTGAAACCTTTGATATTGACCATCAGTTATCATGAAGATAACACCATAGGGTTGTTGCAATGGTACCATCATCGGGTCATGCGTTTATAGAAGAAATCAGCTTTAAACCCTAAAATTGACCATTGGTTGATAGGTGCTTAGCACCATAGGTTGTCAAACCAACCTGATACAAGTCATATTATACCTTAGGAATAATGTACACATGATCACATGTTCATATAGAACTGAAATCAGAATATGGAACATTATAAAATCAAAATCCAAGTCAAGCATAGCTTTTTAGTGCATGGATCATCATTTTCAAGCAAGAACATGAGCTAGCAAGCTTATGGTAAGCAATAAACGTGGAGCAAGTTATAAAAATTGCCTATAATGAGAAGATGACATCCTAAATAGCAGAAAACTCGAGCAAGTAGGATAGAAAATCCAATAATAAGTTGTGAACTCGTCCATCTAGCACCTTTTTTCATCAAATGAGCAAACCCTAAGCATAAGGAGCAAGAAAGGTAGGGTTTTAGAGCTTTATAGCAATTTTCACCATAGAACAGCAATGTTCAGACCTGGAGAAAGGTAGGAGGAAGGATAAAAAAGAAAAAAAACGGAGGAAAAGAGGGGATTGTTACTCTTTTAGATCAAGATCACTAGAAGGAAGCTTTTTCAACCCTAAAATGGAGTCAATTGCAACCCTAGATTCTTTTTCCAAGAAGGTCCCCACTTTCTTCTTCCTTGGATTGGAAAATTCACAAAAGCACAGAGGTAGAACAATATTGAGAGGAGGAGGGAAGTGGTGGAGAGAAAATGGCTCATTTTGGTGCTTGGGGATAAGTATATGAAACTTTAAGATAAAGAAAAAGAAAAAGTTGAAGTTCTAGTATCTATCCAAGTGTCCATGGCCTTAATTTTTTAAGAATATACAAACACACTCACAAGAAGTTCCCCCACCATCTGTATAAACCTACTTAGCTTTCCTTTGTCGAATTTCCCAGCCAATCAAATAATTCATTAGTTGATAGCTACTAAAGGTAGCTCATCCATGAAGGGGTAAACCCTAAAATACCCTTGGAAAAAACACCTTTAAACCAAGGTTTAAATAGGTGCCCCATGTCTCACAAATCTCAAGAATGATGATAGAATATCCAAGGAACATAATTCAAGTGATAAATTGCAAAGAAAACCTCAATTGGGTAAATTGTAGAAAAGTCCAAAATGTGCATAAAATTGCATAACTTGCTCAACCAGTGTCCAAATTGGATCAAATTTGAAACTTAAGCTTGTATTATGATTTCAATTCATATCATAAGGTTATATTAGGGTTCTAAGCATTCAATTATAGTAATTAAGCATATTCAACTCATTAAGCAAGTTTAGGGGCCTTACAATGTTCCTTGGTTTATGTTATTTGTTGATGATATTTTATTGATTTATGAAACTAAAGATGGTTTGAATGATAAAGTTGAAATTTGGAGAAAGGCACTGGAATCAAATGGATTGATGATTAGTAGGAGCAAAACTATGTATATGCATTGCAATTTCAGCCAATCTCGCAGTGTGAATGGTGGAGC
This sequence comes from Alisma plantago-aquatica, assembly GCA_963693085.1. Classification (NCBI taxonomy): domain Eukaryota; kingdom Viridiplantae; phylum Streptophyta; class Magnoliopsida; order Alismatales; family Alismataceae; genus Alisma; species Alisma plantago-aquatica. Next base: position 470,270,904 of record OY856414.1, read on the forward strand.
CAAGTTGGATGGAGTAGATATACCAAAATGTGATAAAATTCATTACTTGGGATCTATCATTCAAATAGATGGTTATGTCCAAAATGACATTTGTCATAGGATCACTGCAGGATGGTTGAAATGGAGGAGTGCAACTGGAGTTTTATGTGATCAGAAGATCCCTCTCAGACTAAAAAGCAAGTTTTATAAAACTACTATACGGCCAACCATGATCTATGGGAGTGAATGTTGGGTGGTGAAGAAACAAGGACTCAACAAGTTGAACGTGGGTGAAACGTGTATGTTGAGAAGGATGTGTGGGAAGACAAGTAAAGATCGCTTGAGAAATGGCTATATCAGGAATAAAGTGGGGGTGGCGAGCATTGGGGACAAGTTGTACGAGGGCCGACTCAAATGGTATGGACATGTGCAACACATACCGACTAATGTTCCCATATGAAGCAATACTATTGAGTCAAGCACAATTAATATAAGAAGAGGAAGGCCTAAATTAACATGGGAAGATCTTATAAAGAGATATTTTGAATCTCTACATCTCAACCAGAATATGACCCATGATAGAGCTGAATGGAAAAGAAGGATCCATGTAGCCAACCCCAACATAGTTGGGATTGAGGCTTAGTTGATGATGACGATGATAATGATGATGAAGTGTGATATATTACTTATTTGATCCATTATGTACATTAGTCCAATGTTTTTTTACACAAAGCATATCAATAATCCCCACTTACACCATATATCCAATTATTATTCCTTTATGTATATTAATAACATTAGTCCAAAATAATCATTTACTAAATTTATTCACATCTAGTTATTTAGTCCACACTAGTCAGTTATTCACATCCAATTACATATTAATCCTATTCAAATAATTATATGTATTGGAGAACAAAGTGGCATATATTACATATCTAATTATCTTAAATTAGATATCAAGCCATTAAGGTTGTAATGTCTGTTTTATGTATTTTGGGATATTTTATATGATTATAAAACCTAATGTCAATAATGCAAAATATGTGGTACCAAGCATGTGTAGGTTCTGGTTAGTCAAATAAAATGTAGGGTTGAGGTTAACATGTGTGACATCCATTTCATTCACATCATTAACATGTATAAAGCCTAAAACAAGTTTCATATGTCTATATTACCATCACATTAAGGTTTATCGATCCAAATAATGATCCAATTTATGTTTATCCATGGTGAGGGTTTAAAGATGAGTTTTTCATTTTAAGTTCATTACATTTTTGTTAGGGTACATGCAAGTGTATTTTGGTATATATCTATCCTTCTTTGGCCATATCTAAAAACCCAAGCATAATAATATTCATATCGAAGGGATTAGGGTTTCTAGTATCAGGATAAGTAGATTTTAGTATGCTACAAGATGCATTTGGAATCCTCCTCTGCAGGGTTCTAAGATTCCATAAATACTGATTCTAGTTCATAATACCACATATAACCTTGGACTTGAGAATCAACCAAGGGAAATTGTAATGACCCCATCTCCCGGTAACCCCCACTTAAGGGAGACCAAGAGATCAGAGTTGTTATCCAATAACCCGGATCAGAGGTTCGACAATTAATCAATAACAGTTATCAAATTTTACAAACTAAACTGAAAACTGGTACAAAATAAAACTTTGCCTACCTTTTTAAAACTTTGGGAAACTATCTATCCACAACTTGAATTATTCTATCTAACCCTCCTTGTACTTTACTCCTTATTTCCACGATGTGTAACTTTACTATTTGTGCTTTTCAAACTTGTACCTAAAATGCCGACAAACAAAATGTCGGTCAGCATATCGAAATACATTGGTATGTGGGGACAACCAAAAGTTTGCACATATGGATAACAATCTAATTATCACAATCAAATTTCTTAACAAGCCAATTTATGCTTTTCAGTATGACATTTTCCACCGCTTTTGCCCTAACCCTGGCATACCCACCTTAGGGTTTCTTTTTCCAATGACTTAAGGCCACCTTCTCAATCCTGAGCTTGGTGCCTGGGGTCACCCTTCATAGTGCCCGTTAGTCATTCAATATCATAGGCCACCTTCTCATTCCCGAGCTTGGTGCCTGGGGTCACCACTCATGGTGCCCATTCGTCTACCCATCTGGGCCTGACCTTTGGCATCCTCCATCAGGGTGGCATGTAGGTGCGAGAATACATACTTCTATTATTAATGTGATAATCATAGTGACTTTATGATTTGCAAGTATGAACATCCAAACCAATAATTTACATTCAATGTGATTAACCATCCAGAAAATCTTTGGGAAACTAAGGCGGTTATTCATAATAAACCACATACCTGTCAGGCAGACTCAGATGCAGGTATAGTCCAAACAAGTAAGTAATCCAGAATCAAGCAAGTACACAGTTCAATCCTGAAATATACATCCAATTCCTTTTTATCAAAAACTATCCAAACCATCTTGCTACTTATGGTTTTTATTCCTTTTTAGGGTTTCTTCCTCTTTTTAGGGTTTACTTTGCAATTAGGGGTTTACCTCATCTTACACTTTTAAACACAAATTTTCTTATCTATCCTTCACGAAAGTTATTAAAGTTACCCCTTTACAAACACATAACCCTAATCCTCAATTAATGCACAATTAACCAACAATTAAGTCCATTAAGCCTCTTTTACATTAAAGCTACCATTTTTATCCTTTTTAATCTATGACAAAGTCATTATGCTCATTTATCATCAATTCGCATTTCATTATGCTCTAATACTCATATGAACGTTATTTATCATTAATTCTACCTTGATTCATTCAAAAAACCCTAATTTCTATATTAAGGTTATTTATCCACAATTTAGGAACTTTAATGCTCAAAATAGCTAGGATCATCATATTTTAGGTTTATTCACAATTTTGAATAATTAAAGCCATTAAGAGTTGCATTCACCAATATCAGGGTTTTAAAGGCCCATTAAAGCACATTTTTGCACATGAAACTCTAAATTAAACTAATTACGTGCCAAGTTCATCCTTTTTGTTCTTAATGTTCCTTTTCATGATTAACAGCCTAATATCAACTTTAATCATCCATTAAATCCTTCTAATTAAATTAATCATCTCAAAATAGGGTTTCTAAATCTTTAATTTGTTAAAGTTGATAACTTACACTACTTTTCAAATTTCAAGAAGAATTAGCTTCTAATTATATTTTTATTGGATTCCCCTCGTTTTTCGGAGAAATTTTCAAATTTATATGTACCAATCCGAGCTACGATTATTTAGTTATGATTTTGCTAAATCTACTTACTTTGGGCCAAATGAGAGGCTGCCACGTAGGACTTTCCATGCAATGAACTCGACTGGTTGAATAACATTTTGAAATGTCTGAATTGCCCTCGTGTGAATCCTTGTCTTTGTAATACCCGGAGGGGCAAAACCGTCCAACGCCACCTACCTTTCTTCTTCCTCGCGCCATTCGTCTGTTGTTGCCCTAGCCGCCTAGGGCGCGGCTCCTCCTTGCCTCTCTTGGCCTCGACGGCCACCAAGGAAGGTGTCGTTGCCCCCGTCATACCCTGGCGTACACAAAGTGCCTCCAAGACGCGGCCACTACGGCCGTGAGCAAGCCCAGAAGGTCTGCAGCTCAAAACCATGATGCAACCATGTTGTAGATGATTGCAGGATCTCCTCCCACCTTTCCAAGGCATGAACCTCCTCGGAACTCGTTCCCTGCCTCCACCGCATACCCACACATCCAGCAACACCTCAACCCACGGTCGAGACGTCCGATCTTAAGAGTACTAGTGTTGTGATCTGTAGCTAGGTTACATACGTTTTGCAGGTATTGCGTAGGGTTAGAGTAGGAAGATGAGGGTGGAGCTTCCTTAGGTCTCTTGTGGAAGCATCATGCCACCATCCAGGCCACTCCTTGATCCTCTGTTTACACCAAGCACTACTACAGAAACAGCCTTTGGCGTCGGTTGTTTAACCCTCTTTGGCGACAATTTTCAAGCGACGCCTATGTGGGCGCCACTAAAGGTTGAACTCTTTGGCGTCGGTTTTCTAACCGACGCCTATCTGACATATAGGCGTCGGTTATATATAGTTGGCCAACGTCTATAATGTTCACGCCACAAAAAAGAGCACCACCTAGGACACTTTCTGCGTCGGTTAACAACTTAACAGTCGATGCCGTACACCCAGACGACACGGCCGTGCTTCGCTGCACGGCTGTGTTTAGTACTATAGGTGTCAGTTTTATACTAATAAGCGACGCCTTTTCCACCACGACTGTGCTATCCTGCACGGTCGGGTTGTTTGTCCTATTAGGCGTCAGTTTTTATCAAATAACCGACGTTGTAGGCCTTTGATGACGGTGTTCTATAAATAACCAACGCCTATACTTTAATTTTTTTTTCTTATTAGTTTGCAGACCTGCTGTGGCTGGTCAGCAGGATGAGAACCTGCAGTTCAGTTTTCTGAACTACAGGTTTACGACATCCATTGATATCAGCCTACAAACAGGCCACCAACCTGCAAAATCAACAAATATTTTTTCACACAAGTAGATACATTCAAACATCAATTCAATTCTCACATTCACACATGTAGAAACATTCAAATACATGTATAAACATTCAGAAATATTCATTTACAAAATATCATTCAGCATCGCTATCAGCATCCCAATTATATCTTACAATCGCCACTGCTTGTATGGCTTTTGCCCATTCTTCTCTTATTTCATTTAATGCTTCTATCGTATATGGAGCATGTACATTTTTTTAAGTGTTTACCTATAGTGTGGTCAGTTTTAAACACCTGCAAAGAGAATGATGTATATATAAGTAATAATATAAAAATAAGATTGATGTATTTCATACTAACTAATGAGACTATATATAATACCTCATGTATGGTATTAATATCCAATGCAGCATGTCGGATAATCATCAGCATAAATCACATCACATAGTATGTGCATGCCCAGCCGTTGTCTTGTGTAGCGCACTATAAATTGAAACATACAAAATATTAAAAAATACAACTAAGCACAGTTCACATAAATAATATATACATTGGAGTCGGAAACTTACTTTTACGTTCTCCCAAATTATTGGCTAGTTCTTTCTCCTTGGGACATTTCCTCTAGCATTTTTTAATGCATCTAAGCCCCTACATGTTAATGTAACACAATAAATTGCATAATTAAATAGTAATGTAATAACATATGTTAACGGATATAAAAATGAAATATTTCTCACCAGAATAATGGCATTCTCAATATGTGTCCAATTTAGTGTTCAATGTACTTCCCGCAGGATCTAGATAATAAACAGTGAACGTCCCAGGGACAATAACTAGTAACTCCCAATGTCTACCGCTAGAGGTTAAAAAGTTAAAAATTAATAACTCAAAATGCACAATAAAAATGGAATTTTCCTAAGTCCAAATTATAAATAAAGTAAACTTACTTGACATTGAATGGAGCTATTATTATCGTCTTCTTTTGCTGACCGAAAACTGTAAAAGCATCTATACAGTATTGTTGAACACTATCTGGGTCTTTACCTACCATACTAATCAATGATGGAATCAAAAATCCCACATGATCAAATGCAAATTGTTTTCATTGATCTTCGACTAAGTAGCTGCAAAACATGTATTATGTATGCATTAATATATAAGAAACCAGATCACCGGATCTTACACAAGGTATATGGATGTATAAACAAGATCTCACCTTATCCATGTCTCTATCATCGATGTATTCAACCAATCATACATAAATAGCTCAATAATATCTTGTATAAATAAAGAGATATCGTATGATTGACCTGCATAATCTGCTTCTAAAGAAACAATTATAGGGCAATGTATATTATGTGCCCGTAGCCAACATGCCATTCCCCTACAAGCAGGACCTAACGGGTATTTTAGGTCAGTTGGAACCCAACTTGGTAATGCAGGAAGTGGAGGTGGAGGCCTAGGTGCTCCGGGTGTCTTCTTTTTAACCTGTATATATAATTTCAGATCAGTTGACCTCATATATACACATTAACAATCTAAAGTAATGTAACGTTGTCTTACAATTTCAGTAGTGTAGATGACATCTGCTTTGGGCCACAATATCACCCCACCTTCTGCCTCACCAAGTGTATCAATATCTGGGTGGGCATATGGCGATGCAGCTTCCCTCCAATCGGGTAATACACATATCGGGCTCACACGAATGTAGCCCTGTGGCATTGGAGTCCCATGAAATGTTGCCCCAGGAAGGGACTGGTAAGCATGCGCCTCTGCTGCAACATAGTCTTGCATTCTTAAGCGGCATGGCTTCAATGCCTACAAATTTACGTAAAGAATGTTATACATATATACATATCACCTTTCGAACATATCATCTTGAAAAGACTAGCTACAATTTCATAAACAATACTTACAGCAGACGTGCTAGATGATGGGTCTCCAGGATTACTCGCAGTCTGTGCATTAGGAGAAGAGTGGGTCGCCATAGGCTGATTGGAAGCCTGAGATGCCTACCACCGCACTATTTCTTCCTTGACCTTCTCAGCAACTATATCATTGACCTTCTTAGCAACTATATCCTCGACTCTCTTATTCTCCTATACATGGATAAAAGAAACATTAGCTTCTTATTATTGAATTCCCTTTTGCAGTAACATTCTAAAAAAAGAATATGTTACCTCTTCTTGTGAAAGTCCCGCTCTGGGTTTGCGCTGGGATGGCCCAAAGAATGCTTTGATGCCCACACCAGTGCCTACACCCCTAACACGTCCAGCATGCTCTGGGTTACCCAGAGCAACTGTCAATTCATCCCTTGTGCCCTGAGGGATGAACATGCCTTGTTTCCTCTGCTCGTGCAGCTCCCGCTAATCACCATCAACAGAAATTGGTAAGTTAACACCACAAATAATCAATATTCAAACGATTGCTCTAAGAGTTGTATTTTACCATTTTCACAGCCGCCCTAAGCAGTTATGGGCTTCTTTATTTCACCCTTCTTGTTTTGCCTCCCAGCTATCCAGATATCATGGTGAGGCATGGGTGTGGCAGACTCCTGAGTAGGAGCAGACTCCTGAGTAGCCGCAGACTCCGCCTATAGTCTTTGGCGAACGCTTGCATAGCCCTTTGGAACCATAGTGTGGTCATGCACATTCAGTGCACGCCTTGCTTTTTGCGCGTCACTGAGGGCCTAGTTGGTATGCACATTAATGATTTGGTTAGTAGCACTAAATGTTAATCTTGAATAGGTGAATACAACATATATTAATAAAATTGGGAGTGACGCCTAATACCTTGAATTCTTCAGATTTTCTTGAAGCAACAAAATTGTCCCAATCTTCTTTGTCCAAGAAGTTTCACTGCTCAAGGGTTGACTTCTTCTTCTTATCACCATCTTTTATGTATTCTCTGTTCAGATTTGTCCTATAGTTCCTAAGCATCTTTCCAGCGCGTTGCATTACGCTTTTACGATGCAGCTTCTCATCCAATGCAAACAGATTCTGTAAAATAGAATTCTTATTAACTAGTATCCAAAAATAGAATTGCAAATAATATAATTTGTAATCTACAAAATAGAATTGCAAATAATAATAACTCACGCATAAATCCTTCCATATCAAGTCTTTCTTCCCCTGAGGAACTTTATGCCAATTATCATACTTAACACCACAATGGCTTCGAGTGACACACCCAAGATAGTTTACAAAATTATTGCGGTTCACTCCAATTGCATTTCCTCCATTATCAAACTCCACAACCAATTTGGATCCACTACCACTCAGTGCTATTAACTTCTTCAATAGAGTGATGCCCCTTTTCTTGTTAAGTGTTTGGTGATGCGCATCAAGTTGCTCCAGTGCTTCAGTGGGTACATGTGCATCATCAACCTAAAATTTGACAAAATTAAACCCACTGAATTAGCGCAATATAGAAATATGGGATATATGACATAACTAGAAGATAATGAATTTTATAGAAATATAGGATATGTTTTTAGAACTTACATTGGTATCCTCACCATGCTGGTCATGGATAGCATGCTCATCATGGACAACATGCTCATCATGGACTTCATGCTCATCATGGACATCATGCTCATCATGGTCAGCCATCTGAAAATGTCAGTAAAAAGGCAAACATTTAGTATTTGTATTAACCAGAAAAAGGCAAACATTTAGCATTTGTATTAACCAGAAAAAGGCAAACATTTAGCATTTGTATTAACTAGCATTTGTACAAAAAAATATAAATATACATGTCTCTAAAATTGTGATCTTTTATCAATTAACAATCCTTCATTGTGATCTCAGCGCACATATAAGTCATCATTAGCTTCAATATTTTGTGGAGTTGGCAACCCAACTGAGAATGGACTGGAGTCATCATACTTATGATAGTACTCTTCTTCATCTATAGGATCTTCAATGAACTGTCTTTTACCATGAAGAACAACCGACCATTTATCAATGAACTGTCTTTTACCATGAAGAACAACCCATCTGTACAAAGCCCAAGTCTTAGATTCCTATCTTCTTCACTAAATTTGGGGTACAATAGATCAATCTTCTTCCACTGTGGGGAATCAGACGCATGTCGTAGGATCCCATCATTATTTTTCTTAACATCTGCATGCCACCTCAAATTCTTCGCATCTTTCGGATTTGCAAACAAGCGTTGAAACTGTGATATTATAGGTAGATACCACAACACCTTGGCAGGAGAACCAGTTTGGGACTCCCCCGAAGTCGTCAATTTATACCGTGATGCACCACATTTTGGACAATCTTTCAATTCTACATAGTCCTTTTGAAATAATACACAATCATTCGGGCATGCGTGTATCTTTTTGGCCTCCATTCCCATTGGGCACAACATTTTCTTTACCCGGTATGTTGAGATTGGCAGCTCGCTTCCTTCAGGAAGCATTTCTTTCAACAAAGTCAACAATTCAGTGAAGCTTTTGTCGCTCCATCTATTGTTATCTTTCAACTTATACAATCTCAACACAGCGCTAAGCTTCGTAAACTTAGCACAGCTTGTGTATAATGGTATCTCAGCATCATGCACAATGTTTCTAAAGATAGGAGGTGGATCGGTGTGTTCTACCCTACAACTATCTAGCATCACATCAATGGTGTCTACTGGAACTGGTTCGTTCACATCTACATCATCGGAGGCAATTTCTTCTTCCACCCAAGCACTGCTATCGACATCTACTAGTTTCAAGTTTGAAATCTCTCCATGCCAGTGCCATTCTGTATAGCCTTGTAAAATCCCATTGCACATGACATGACTTTTGATTTCCTCACCAGTGTTGACTTTCAAATTGTTACCGCAATGCCTACATGGACAATAGAACCTATCTGTAGGTTTTTTCCTATGTTCCTCAGCAAATATAATAAACTGATCAAGACCAGATATAAACTCTGGGGTGCAGCGATTGCAAATGGACATCCATGATCTATCCATTCTATGATCAAAGAGAAAACAAGTATATATTAGGACAAGATTAGGGTATACACTTACATCCTATCCAAGATTTACTCCTATTATCTACAATGAAGTCGGACTCCATACAAACAGTATATAATTTAGTGATTAGGTGTTCAAGAACAGTCCCAAACTGGGGACTATCCAAGATTTACTCCTAATGAGTAAATCTTGGGCGGGTTTCTAGGCCAACAAACACATGTGATGTCATTCTTATATATAATAAATGTGTACCACCTATCCCATCCTTGAACACCTAATCTCACTAGTAAGTGTATAATGTGTATTGGGTTTTCAAGAAAATTTCGGCAGCATTTCCCCGTTTGTTCTCTAAGTACATACCGAAATTTTCTCGAAAACCCAATACACATTATACACTTACATTGTAAGTGAGATTAGGTGTTCAAGAACAATCCCAAACCGGGGACTGTCCAAGATTTACTCCTAATGAGTAAATCTTGGATGGGTTTCTAGGCCAACAAACACATGTGATGTCATTCTTATATATATTAAATGTGTACCACCTATCCCATCCTTGAACACCTAATCTCACTAGTAAGTGTATAATGTGTATTGGGTTTTTGAGAAAATTTTGGCAGCATTTCCCCATTGTTCACTAAGTACATATGTACTTAGAGAACAAACGGGGAAATACTACTGAAATTTTCTCGAAAACCCAATACACATTATACACTTACATCCTAAGTGAGATTAGGTGTTCAAGAACAGTCCCAAACCGGGTACTATCCAAGATTTACTCCTAATGAGTAAATCTTGGACGGGTTTCTAGGCCAACAAACACAATAATAGATATGTACATGTTAGGGTTTCATCACAATTAATGTTAGGGTTTCATCACAATTGATGTTAGGGTTTCATCAATGTTAGGTTTAATCAAATCAAATTAGGATGCTAGAATTGACAAGTTTAAATCTTATTTCAACATGCATCAAAATTTACTGAATTAAGTCAAACATTAGGATTAGAAGCACAAATATATGCAAGCAAAAAATTTGTTCATATCCTAGGATTTACATAAAGCATTACATAAAATTTTTTTCATATCCTTACCAACAGCAAGCACGGCCGTGGCTGTGTTAGCCTACCACGGCTATGGTAACGGCCGTGCCTGTGTTGCCTTACCACGGTCATGCTGTCCAGCACGGCCGTGGTAGGCCAACACAGCCACGGCCGTGGTTGGCCAACACAGCCATGGCTGTGCTTGCTGCATGTTGGTAAATAGCTAGGGAGAAGGAAGCAAAGAGGTAGCGCTACCTGGAGCTAGTGTGGAGAAGAGCGGCGGCAGCAGTGGCGGACCGGCAAAGGATGCGACGTGGAGCGCACAGAGGACTGTCGGCGGCAGCAGCGCGTGGAGCAGCTAGAGCAGCAGTGGTAGCGGCAACAACAAACGATCGGGGGCGTGGAGCACAACAGCAGCAGAGGATGCGGCGGCGATAGCAGCAGAGGATGCGGTGGCGGCGGGCGAGCACAGCAGCAGCAACAGCGGGGGGCATGGAGCACAGCAGCGGCCGGGGGGGGGGGGGGGGGGGGGGGGGTGGAGCACAACAGCAGAATTCACGATGAAACAGGAAGAAAGGGGGAAGAGCCGGGTGATCGGGTCTATTAAGTTGGTCAACGGTGTCGGTTATCTACGAAAACCGACACATATTATCTTCAGCGTCGTTTGCTAATAAAAAACTGATGTCTAATTAGACAATCTTTACCCTAAATTAATTGGCGGGAACCATTATCAGCATCGGTTATCCAACGATAACCGACACCGAAAGTGGAACTTTTCACGCAAAATTTTATTTTAAATAGGCATCGGTGCATAGTTAAACCACCGACGTTGTACGTGACCCAAATTGTTTTTGCTCGAAAATTGGATTTCGCGGGCGATTTTAGGCATCAGTTGGTTATACTCAGCCGACGCTGAATACAAAGCGGTACCCATGTCTGGCTGGTCTTCGAATATAGACGTCGGTTTGCCTAAATCACCGACGCCTAAGATTATAGGCGTCGATTTTCCTAAATAACTGACGCCCAGAAAAGTGACACTGGACGATATTTCTGTAGTAGTGAAGGTTCTCCCTACCCTCTTGGTTAGGGTTAGCATGGAAAGAAGAAGGAGAAAAGGTTGTATTGTGTGGGATCTCTCTCTGGACCTCAACCAAGGCTTTACCCCTTTATATAGGGTGGTATCTGTGCCCCAGATCGCTTGCCCATAAAGCAATCAAGGCTTCTCCTTATAGGAAAGGGATTTTCCTTACTTTAGATGTATCCTTTTCTCTATCTTCATGTACATTGTTCATTAGATTTTAGGAATTCGAAATTCCTCTCACCTAATCTATTTATTCTTTCTTTTTAATCCATAGGCACGAATTTCTATTTCTTTTAATAGAAATTACTTCTTTTTTAGCAATATCGCATAATACATTAATAATGCATCACATTATACTCTTATTTTCTTTTATAGGTATTTTCTCTTTCCAATTTCTTCATTGGGACTCCTTGGATCCCAATAAATTCTAACATTTCAAAATCCTTTTTATTGGATACTCATTACCCTTCTAGATACATCTAAATGCATTATTCTTCATTATTTCTCATTATCTTGTTTATTTCTTATTAAAATAGCTCTTTTTGAGGATTTCTTCTTTATTTCTCTTTTATTTTCCTCATTGGTATTCCTTTTATCATTAGGAATCCTTGGGATACGAAAATCCACCAAGGATAACTCAATTATACCTCTTTCCCCATATTTTCCACATTTTATCATTATTTTCAATTTCTTTCTTAACAAGGAAATTCTTAATTGATCTTTTCTTTTCTTTTTGCATTATCTTTGCAACTTTGGACTCCTTGGGACCCAAGGAACCCATGTGGCACGAAATCTACCTTTGGATTAAGTTATTTTGCCTTCTAGAGGTTTCTACATCTTTCTTTTCTCAAATTCTCAATTATTCATTAATTAATTGAATTTCCTTGTTATTGGGCCCAATAGCCAATAAAGCCCACAAAGTAATTATCAAGGCTATTGTACCGAAATTCATGCATTCTATCAAAATACATCATTATTTGTTCATTTATCTTTAATATGAAAATTACATTTCTCAGCAAATGAACCCAAAATTGGGGTTGTAACATCCTTCCCCTCTTATAAGAATTTTGCCCTCAAAATTCCATCAAGCAAGCAAACAAATAGGATAAGCCTTTCATATGTCCATCATGTCTCCCATGTGGCTTCACCCTTTCCATGGCGCTTCCCAAGAACCTTCATCATCTCATATTCTTCCATCTGAGTTCTTTCTTACCTTGGTATATCGTACCCTCATAGGTGACTCAGGATATTTCAGCCTCTCAAAAGTTGAATAGGTTCAAGGCTCAGCACATTTCTTGGGTACCTCACATAGTGCTCTATATTGGACTCATGGAACACATTACACATCATGTTATCCTGAGGGGCAAGGCTAAACACAACCATCTCCACCCATCCATCTCAAATGGACCCATATATCGGGGACTCATCTTTCTCAACTGTAGCTTAGAGGGGTCAGATTTTCACATCACATATTCTCCCACAGTGAACTGCATGTCAGTCTGCTTTGCATCAGCTCGTGACTCATATCACCACTGGGCTCTCTCTCAGCCATTGCACGATCAAAGCAACTTCATATGCACATATTGTGGTTCTTTTCTGACCTTCGCGAGGCCTCCTTCACCAACATCATCTTAATGAAGTGGTGACCAACACAACCTCTTTCTAGAACTTCTTTCATCCTGATAAAGGATATGGTGGTTAACGTCTCAACTTAAGAATTGTCTCCATGTATCACCCTGAATGAGCACACATGCTCTCCTCAGACCCTCTAGTTTGGATCGTACTAACAATTCGTTAGGGGTGATAAATTGTACCAACACCAAGTTCCGCATGTTTCCACTTCCACCTCATGGAAGTGAACCCTTAGGTCATACTCAAGAACTTTTGAACTTGTATCATAGTGTAGTTGAACCATCTCTCTCTCATGTAGTTCAACAGCATCTGTCTCTTAACAGTACTCCCTTCTTTCTCATGTCATCTAGGTAAGGCGATCTACGATAACCAATATTACATCTTGACCTTCTTGGTCAAGGGGAGACTTACCACAACATCCATAGTGGATGAACTCCATTCCCTCTTGGGGATTCTTTAATCTCTAAGCCAAAGCACTGGGTTACTGGTGTTCATCCTTCACCCTTGGCTTGCATGGCCACATGCTATATGCAACTTCATATCAATAAGCCAAAGTGCTACTATCACGCACTATCTTTGTAGTTTCACGGTGTATGATGATCTTAAAATCATGATTTCCCATATTTCATGATTCCTCAAGATCAATTCCTCGGAAGCCCTAAACCACTCTCATCAGGGTTTTATTACCTTCCTATCCAAAGAAGTGCATCTGAGGTTCTATCACCATCCTTTCACTACAGCAAGGACTAAATTGTCTAACCAAACAACCATTAACTTGTTCAACATATCTTATTACATTCTAGTGTTAGCCAAAACACATCTTCTTCCAAACTTAGGGGTTAGGTGAACAACCTCAACTTCTTCTATCCTCTAGCTAAACTAGACATCTATATCTCAACCAGAGATTCATTACCACTTCACCTCCTTAGGTGATAGGTAATCTTGAAGACATACACCTCCATGCATTCCACTTATCATCTCATCTCAAACTCTAAGTTTGTCTTCATCAAGAAACTTTGAGCTCATCCTCATGGTGATCAAACTCAACCTTGGTTAACTTGCAAATTCCACATAGCTCCTGATAAAACATCCTCATAACCTGACTACACTACTTCTCTTAGTGTTTGTAAACCATCCATGTATCATTCACTCCAGTAAGGTATGTTATCATCTCTGTCCTCATACCTCATAGAAACGTTCCAACTCGCATCCTCTTTTATCCTTGGTGTATGGCATGCGTATTGTCCCATCTCTCCCTCCCATAACAAGAGGAAATAAGCATTTGGCGGTCATCCAAACACAAAGTTATTCCTATTCCAAGAGTAGAGATGATACATCCCACATTTCCAGTACACCTTCAAATTTAAGTTGAAACGTGCAACTTATGTCTCTACATCACAATCATCTTGATATCAAAGTTACTTCCACAGAAAACTAGTCTCGAACCTACTTAGGGTTACACACAATCCTTGGTCATCTCCTCTAGGTCTATAGGGTCCCGGCACTTTTGGGGTCATCCCTCTTCCCTTATGCACCCAGAGAGTGCCCTACTCATCTACCCTTTGGGTCCCATGAGTTCATGAAGGTGATCAATCTCCTAACCCATGGCCTTCAGACAATGATAGTTGTTACCTCCTGACCCTATGGTCATGTGCAACTAGGGAATTAGGCAACTCCTACTTCCATCGGTCTTATCCCTACATGACCCTAGGACAGACTTAGGATTCTAACATAGTACATGTTCAACTTTGAACCTTACCCAATCCTTCATCATCTCTCTCTACATTCATGGGCTGTCTTTCATCCTTTCTCAGGGATCATGACGACCTGCCTACCTTGGTCAGGCCCCATACCAGTTACCTCCATGGTAACACGTCCACATGCACTTAGAGATGGTTAACTATGGGTTTACAGGTTCAGTCTCATGCCATGTACTTTTACTTAGCTCATCTCGATCCTATGATACCCCTTTAGGTTTCCACAAAACCCACAAAACTAGTATACATCCTACCAAAGGGTCCCTCTCCCAGGATGGGAGGAAACTACAACTCTTGACAACAAGGTCACAAACATCCTTAGGGTTTACATCCATATGAGCATGCTTAATCCAATAGCTACTAAGGCACAAGCGTACCTAGTAACCATGCTAGGTCACACTTATTCTCATCCTCAACATTAGACCAACTTAGTTGTGAGGGGTTCATCAAACATACCTTTAACTTAAGGGGTTTCTTTTTCCTCTACACATGCTCGAAGCTATAGAGACTCAAATCTCATCATGAGCATTGGGTACACTGCTTCCCCTCTTAGGCCTAGAAACCCTAGGTCCACCTTTGGGTGTCCAACTGTATGTTCAATCTCTTAACCACAAATCAAGCATGTCTAAGGTATGTCATGTACTCCCATGGTCCTTTTATATACGCAGCACCTCAGAGTTGAGTCCTCCTCAAGGACAACCAACTAGGTATAATGCTTCACAATTGGTTACTTAAACCTCCTCAGGGTCTAAGGCACTCTTTGTCTCATCTCAGTAGGTAACCACTTATACCAAAAGCATCATCCTCTCTCTTAGAGTTTGGTTCCTCTAAAAGCAACCAAGATATCATCATCCTCCAGGGGTCAAGCATAAGGCAACAACTATCATCAACTTAGGTCGCATCATCCTCAACTCCCCACTCTTCCTCATATCTCGGGGTTTTAGGCTTCCAACCTCTTTACTGGGGTCCTGCTTTCTCTCTCTAGAGCTAACTCCACATCCAACCATACTACTAGAGGTTCTCTCTCCATGAAGGATTAAGCTCACAAGCATACCTCTACGTGGGTGAAGCCTATTCTCAAACTTATGTTTGCTCATGATTATCCATAGCCCGTTATGCTTATCTCATAAGCCATCCATCATGTCCTTCTAGCCTCAGTTTTAACTTACTACTCATACTACTGATGTACTCTAGGTGCAAGCTATATCCTACTTGCAACAGCTCATAAGGTTTCTATAGGTTCTGCTCTAACCTCCTCCATGAAGGAGCTATCCTTCGCTCAAACACGCATAACCCTTCCCAGGGTTAGGTTGCCAAAGGTACTTGGTTATCAACTTCTCATGGCTCATATGGCCTCCAAGGCATGTCTATCCAAACACCTAGTCTACCATGACATCTAACTCATCATGTCATATCTCTCTCTAACCTTCACTTAGGGTTAGGGTTGAAAACTACTAGAGGGGGGGTGAATAGAGTTTTATAGAGATTTTAACAATTAATTAAACCAAACAACCAAAGTAAAGATTAAGAAGAGGAACACAGGTGTTTAGAGTGGTTCCACCTTAGCAAATACTAAGGAGTCAGTCCACTACCCGGTTGCTTACCCAACCGGGATTTTGAAAGTACTTAAATTTTATTACCTCACAAGGATATTACATAAAATTTACAATACTTTCCAAACACCCTTTGGACAGCCTTCGCCTTGAAGTAGTCTTGCCAACCTCGAAGCAACCTTCCTTGAAGTAACTTCAAGCTCCCCCTTGAAGTAGCCTTCCTCCCGAAGTAGCTTCCCGTCAAGACAGCCTTCTGAAGTAGTCCAAAAGTTCCTCCTCTTCACCACGAAGAGCTTCACCCTCTCCAATCCGCAGCCTCCTACCTGGAGTAGCAAGGAGAGAACAAGTAATACAAGGAACAAGAAAGAAATAAGAGAAAATACAACTTATCCTTGAAGCTCAAGGCTTGATTTGCCTAGATCAAGCGTTTGGATTTTCCTAGCCAAGAGGATGGACTTGAGATTGTTAGGGTTAGGAAAATCTAGCCTATAGGACGAGCTTGAGCTAAGAGGAAAGTAGCCAATTTATCACAATGCTCAATTTACAACAGATTGCACAAGGGAGCTTAAGTGTTTTCTCAAGTATAGCAAGTGTAGCAAGTAAATTTTAATGTCCTAAGGCTTGTCCTATTTATAGGAATGGTCAAAGGAAGCTTAAGGACGTTCTAGACAACTTCTAGGGGGTTCTAAGTGCTTAACTAGCCGTTAAGGGTAAACTAGTTGCTTTTGCAACGGCTAGTTACTTTTTCTGCAAAGTCTGTCAGAGATCGTCTCGGTCGAGGAATGGTCGACCGAGACACCTCTCGGTCGAAAGCTTGTCGACCGATAGGTTCTCTGATTTGCCACTTCTTTATAACTACTTGTCAATTGTTTAACGGCTAATTCCAGGAATAGTCTCGGTCGAATGGAGGTCGACCGAGATACCTCTCGGTCGAGGGTATGTCGACCGACAGGCTTCTCTTGGACTAAGTAGTTTGCAGATGTGTCTAACGGCTACTTGGATCTTTCTCGGTCGAGAGTGTGGTCGACCGAGAGTGTCTCGGTCGAGGAGTTGGTCGACCGAGATAGTTCCTATTTTAAGGTTTCAAGTTAGGCATTATTATATGTGTGAGTGTGCATAGGTGATCCTATTGAATGGATGACTAAGGTGTTTAGCTAGGGATAATCCAATGCTTGATTTACATGCGATTCTAAGTACTTGTACATTATATTTCTGTACAAGTTTTTACAATGATTACATTTGCATGAAAATATAAATATTTCTTTGTTGGATTTCCCTTGTAGTGTTGTCATCCTGCACACTCAAGTAGCTCGTCAGATAAATAAGAATGAAATGTTTGTCATAATCAAAACAAAGGGATTTTATAGATGTCCATTTAGCCAACAATCTCCCCCTTTTTGAAGATGACAAACATTTCCAAAATAAAGGAAATATAAAACATATAAATGTCATACCTTTAGATTGCCATTTGTAACTTTTCCTTTTGTGTATAAAATGTGTGCTTATTATTCCCGATGAATTATGGAACATGAATTCCAGTTCATTCGGGAATATAGCAACTTTCAATGTAAAGCCAAGAGTATATTTATGAAACTCATTGATTGAGTTTGTCATAGATACTAAGTTATAGTTTTATATATCTCTCCCCCTTTGTCATCTCAAAAAGATAACCGTTGTTAAAAATAAAAAAAAAAAAAAAAAAAAAAAAAAAAACTCCCCCTTAATTAGATATCCCATCAAATCTTAATAAAAAAAAATGTGCATTGAAAAGCCAGAATGATACAATTAAATAAGTATTCGTTTTAAGAACCGCAGATATCAAAGAAAACATCTTCCAAAGGGGTAATAAGTAATTGCTTCCTAATGCTGTTGAATTGATCTAATGGAAGTAGTTTTGTAAAAATATCAGCCAATTGATTTTCCGTATCAACATGATGAAGGGAAACATGATTCTTTGAGATGTGATCCTGTAAGAAGTGATGACGGATTTCAATGTGTTTTGCCCGGCTGTGTAAAATAGGATTATGTGCTAAGTTTATGGCGCTCGTGTTATCACAAAAAATAGGTGTAGATGAAAGATTAAAACCATAATTGCTTAAAACCTGTTGCATATAAAGTACTTGAGCACAACAAGACCCAGCTGCCATATATTCAGCTTCAGTTGTAGATAGGGCAACCGTATTTTGTTTCTTACTAAACCAAGATACTAAGGCTCTTCCTAATAAGAAACATCCTCCACTAGTACTTTTGCGATCAAGTCGACAACCAGCATAATCCGCATCAGTATATGCTTTAAAATCCAGGAGTTGTCCTTTTGGATACCATAAACCAAAACAAGTAGTGCCGGCTAGATATCGAAGAATTCATTTAACCGCAAGAAAATGAGATTGCATAGGTTGGGATTGAAATCGAGCACAAAGACCAACGGAAAACATAATGTCCGGTCGAGAAGCGGTTAGATATAGCAAACTACCAATCATGGCTCTATATAAAGAATCATCAATAGGCTCCCCATTTTCATCCTTATCAATTTTGATTGAAGTAGCCATAGGAGTAGTGGCATGGTTGCATTGATCCATCCCAAAACGTTTTAAAAGTTCTTTAGTATATTTTTCTTGGCTTATGAAAATTCCGGCAGGTGTTTGCTTAATTTGAAAACCAAGAAAGAATGTTAGTTCACCCATAAGGCTCATTTCAAATTCTTTTTGCATAATGTCACTGAATTGTGTGCATAATGAATCATTTGAAGCTCCAAAAATAATGTCATCAACATATATTTGCACAACGAGGAAATCAGATGCATATGTTTTGAAAAATAAAGTAGAGTCTGAATTTCCAATAGAGAAACCATTATCAAAAAGATATGTCTTGAGCCGTTCATACCAATTCCTAGGTGCTTGTTTTAGACCATAAAGTGCCTTTTTAAGTTTATAAACATGGTCATCTTTTTTCGGTATTTCAAATCCAGGTGGTTGAGTAACATAAACTTCTTCTTGTATGATGCCATTTAGAAATGCACTTTTGACATCCATTTGGTATAGCTTAATGTTTTTATGGGCAGCAATAGCTAGTAACATCCTAATAGCTTCAAGTCGAGCTACGGGTGCATATGTTTCATCAAAATCTATTCCTTCTTGTTGATTATATCCTTGTGCTACTAACCGAGCTTTATTCCTTATGACTTCTCCTGCCTCATTGAGCTTATTCCTAAAAACCCATTTAGTTCCTATGATGGTTTTATCTTGTGGTTTAGGAACTAAATCCCATACATCATTTTTAGTGAATTGATTTAATTCCTCTTGCATGGCTATTATCCAGTAATCATCCTTAAGAGCTTCGGATATTTTCTTAGGTTCAATGATAGAAACAAAAGCCATGTTTGCAACATCTTGGAAAGAAGACCGAGTTTTGACTTTATCATTTGGATCTCCAATAATTAGTTCTTGGGGATGATCCTTGATAAGCCTAGGTGTAGGTTGTGTTTCAACTTGAGGATCGGATGTGGAAATTTTCTCACTATCATTGGGAATGGCTATAGTTTTGAATTGATTAGTGAGATCAATGATATCTAAATTTGTGGATGTTGATTCTTCATGAAAAGAAACATGAATGGATTCCTCAACTTTTCTAGAGATAGTGTTATATACTCTAAAGGCTTTGCTCGAAGTGGAATATCCCAAAAAGAATGCTTTGTGTGATTTAGAATCAAACTTGTCTCTATCATCTTTGGTATTTAAAATGTAGCATGTGGAGCCAAAAGTATGAAAGTAGTCAACTCTAGGTTTCTTAGAGTGTAATATTTCATATGGAGTTTTCTTCAAGTGAGAGTGAACAGTTACTCTATTAAGCACATAACAAGCAGTATTTACAGCTTCAGCCCAAAAAGTTTTAGGTGTGTTGTGTTCAAGCATCATGGTCCTAGCCATTTCCTGTAGAGATCGATTTTTCCGTTCTACAATACCATTTTGTTGTGGGGTACGTGGAGCAGAAAAATTATGAGTATACCCTTGAGATGTACAAAAGGTTTCAAATGTATGATTTTCAAATTCGCCACCATGATCACTTCGAATGGTACATATTTTATGTTGTAAAAGATTTTCAATCTTAGAACAAAATTGCATAAAGACATGAATAGTATCATCTTTAGTTGCAATAAAATGTACCCATGTAAATCTACTATAATCATCAACAATAACAAAATAGTATCTTTTACCACCAATAGATTGTGTTCTCATTGGTCCAAATAAATCCATATGAATTAATTCTAAGGATCTACTGGTGCTAAGTACATGTTTTGATTTAAAAGATGTTTTGGTTTGCTTTCCCATTGTACAAGGTTCACAATTTGCAACTTGATCAAAAGACAAAGCAGGTAATCCACGAACAAGATCATATTTCACTAACTTTTTAATAGCATGTGAACTAGCATGACCAAGCTTTTTATGCCATAGTTGTAAGGTGTTTTCATTTGCAAGAAAGCATTTACCTACGACTGATTTCATAGAGTTTGGTTTAAGGATATAAAGATTTCCAACTCTATTTCCTTCATAAACAACATTTGTAGTATTTTCTATCAATAACTTGCAGCAGGTTTTGTTAAATAACACATCATAACCACTATCACATAGTTGACTTACACTTATTAAATTATGATGCAATCCATCAACTAGTAGAACATTTTTGATTTCAAGATTTGTTCCAACATTACCTATTCCAACGATTTTGCCCTTACCATTGTCTCCAAAAGTGACCGTTCCACTTTTCTTTTCTTCAAAAGTTGAAAATGCATCCTTGTTTCCGGTCATATGTTTGGAGCAGCCACTGTCAACGACCCATTCCTGCATTAGAATGTAGATTTTGGTACCCATGTGATGGTCCGATAAGGTTAGAAACTTTTAATTTGCTTATGTGTATGAAAGTTCTGATACAGAAAACCAGTCGGTCGACAATTGTTCGACCGATATCATTATCGGTCGACAATTTGTCGATCGAGCAGGTTACTGTATTACAATCAAAAACACAGAAAATTTCTCGGTTGACCAATTTTCGACCGAAATAAGTACTGGAAGATTTTCGATTTGTTAAAGACATCCAGTCGGTCGACAATACTTCGACCGACCCAGAGCTCGGTAGAGTACTTCGACCGACGAAGTTTCTGTTTTAGTACAGCAATGCAGAAAAAATAATACCAATAAGCATAGCATCGTTTGTTGAGATAGGACAATATAAATAGCAAAAATTAAGTATTTTGTCATATCTCAACTACATTCCATTCTTCTAAGTTTGGGGTCTTGGGGTCCAAACTAAGTTGGACTTCTTAGTCTTGTAGGGGCATGAAAAACAATAATGTCCAAGACGTAAACAGAAATGACAAGTAATAGAATCAACTTCATTTCTCTTTCTAGCCATTGTGTTTTTGGGTACAAACATAGTTTGGGTCTTTTTGGGTTGGTTTTTCTTTGGAACATATCCCAAACCTTTTCTTCCATTGAAGGCAGTACCACTTCTCAATATGTTATCAAGAATATCTTTTCTTCTTAACTCATAAAGTTCTCTTTGCAACTGAGCAATGTCATTCATCTTCTTATGTATATCTTTTCTTGCCTGGTCTAAATCAGAAAACAATGAATCCTTTTCTTTTACAATATTGTCATAGTCCGAATGATTGCACAAGATAGGTTGAGTTTGAAAAGCTTGTAGTTTGGCTAACAAATCAGTCTTTTCTTTTGATAGAAGATTAACATTGGTTTCCAAAGTAAGTAGCTTTCTGGTGCAATCATCTAAAGATGTTTTTAAAGATACATTTTCAAGATCAATGTTATTCTTTTCAGAAGAAAGTTCATCTATTTTGGCAATGAGCTCATTATTTGATTTTATAGTCTTCTTTAGTTTCTTCTTGGCATCAACATACTTATCATGAGTTTCTTGTAAGCTAGCAACTAATTCTTCTTTAGGAAGATCAACTAGGCTTACCTCTTGAGAGTCTTCATCTTCTCTTGCCATTAGACATTCCACTTTATCTTCTCCGCTTTCACTTTCACTTGTTTCATCCCATGCCGCTTTATAAGCTTTTTCTTTCTTCTTGTGTGAGTTTTTCTTTCCCTTCTTAGCTTTGGGACATTCATTTTTGAAATGTCCTTTCTTTCCACATTCGAAGCACCTAGGAGTAGAAGAACTAGAAATTTTATTAGATTTAAACCTTTTGTATTTCTTACCGTTGACTATCAATGCTTCTTCTCCTTCTTCTTCACTGGATTCCTCACTTTCTTGTGTGAGAGCTTTTGATGCTTTGAGAGCCACGTCTTTCTTTGGCCCACGTTGACGTTCATGTTCTCTTCTCTCTTCCTCTTCTAGGTCTGCCTCATGAGCTTCTAAGTTTCCGATGAGCTGCTCCATTTTGAGGCGAGTGAGGTCGTTTGCTTCTGCAATAGCCGTCACCTTTGGTTTGTACTTTGAAGGAAGAGATCGAAGTATTTTTGATACCTGATCTTCCTCAAGAACAGGTTTCCCTAAAGCACTCAAACCATTAAAAATAGTAGAAAATTTTGAATACATTTCACTAATAGTTTCATTTGGATCCATGCGAAAATGTTCAAACTTGGTTTTAAGCAAACTAACTTTAGAATTCTTAACTTGAACAGTTCCCTCATATGTTATAGATAATCTATGCCAAATGTCATATGCGGTATCACAGTTTGATACTCTATTAAATTCACCTACTGAAATGGAACAATATAAAATGCTTACTGCCTTTGCATTCATTTGAGCCATCTTTACCATATTAGCATCCCATACTGCGAAATCGTCTTGTGGGAGTGTGTATGGTGTAGATACCATTCTCCAAAGATCCCAGTTGATTCCTTGGAAGTAGAATTGCATTCTCCTCTTCCAATATTGGTAGTTTGTTCCATCGAACGCCGGTGGCCTAGCAACGAGTGTTCCTTCAATGTTGAGGTTGTTGAGCACTCCATCCCCCATTTCTTCAAGACCGTGTTAAGGTTCCTTGAAGCCCTGCTCTGATACCAATTGAAAACTACTAGAGGGGGGGTGAATAGAGTTTTATAGAGATTTTAACAATTAATTAAACCAAACAACCAAAGTAAAGATTAAGAAGAGGAACACAGGTGTTTAGAGTGGTTCCACCTTAGCAAATACTAAGGAGTCAGTCCACTACCCGGTTGCTTACCCAACCGGGATTTTGAAAGTACTTAAATTTTATTACCTCACAAGGATATTACATAAAATTTACAATACTTTCCAAACACCCTTTGGACAGCCTTCGCCTTGAAGTAGTCTTGCCAACCTCGAAGCAACCTTCCTTGAAGTAACTTCAAGCTCCCCCTTGAAGTAGCCTTCCTCCCGAAGTAGCTTCCCGTCAAGACAGCCTTCTGAAGTAGTCCAAAAGTTCCTCCTCTTCACCACGAAGAGCTTTACCCTCTCCAATCCGCAGCCTCCTACCTGGAGTAGCAAGGAGAGAACAAGTAATACAAGGAACAAGAAAGAAATAAGAGAAAATACAACTTATCCTTGAAGCTCAAGGCTTGATTTGCCTAGATCAAGCGTTTGGATTTTCCTAGCCAAGAGGATGGACTTGAGATTGTTAGGGTTAGGAAAATCTAGCCTATAGGACGAGCTTGAGCTAAGAGGAAAGTAGCCAATTTATCACAATGCTCAATTTACAACAGATTGCACAAGGGAGCTTAAGTGTTTTCTCAAGTATAGCAAGTGTAGCAAGTAAATTTTAATGTCCTAAGGCTTGTCCTATTTATAGGAATGGTCAAAGGAAGCTTAAGGACGTTCTAGACAACTTCTAGGGGGTTCTAAGTGCTTAACTAGCCGTTAAGGGTAAACTAGTTGCTTTTGCAACGGCTAGTTACTTTTTCTGCAAAGTCTGTCAGAGATCGTCTCGGTCGAGAAATGGTCGATCGAGACACCTCTCGGTCGAAAGCTTGTCGACCGACAGGTTCTCTGATTTGCCACTTCTTTATAACTACTTGTCAATTGTTTAACGGCTAATTCCAGGAATAGTCTCGGTCAAATGGAGGTCGACCGAGATACCTCTCGGTCGAGGGTATGTCGACCGACAGGCTTCTCTTGGACTAAGTAGTTTGCAGATGTGTCTAACGGCTACTTGGATCTTTCTCGGTCGAGAGTGTGGTCGACCGAGAGTGTCTTGGTCGAGGAGTTGGTCGACCGAGATAGTTCCTGTTTTAAGGTTTCAAGTTAGGCATTATTATATGTGTGAGTGTGCATAGGTGATCCTATTGAATGGATGACTAAGGTGTTTAGCTAGGGATAATCCAATGCTTGATTTACATGCGATTCTAAGTACTTGTACATTATATTTCTGTACAAGTTTTTACAATGATTACATTTGCATGAAAATATAAATATTTCTTTGTTGGATTTCCCTTGTAGTGTTGTCATCCTGCACACTCAAGTAGCTCGTCAGATAAATAAGAATGAAATGTTTGTCATAATCAAAACAAAGGGATTTTATAGATGTCCATTTAGCCAACAAGGGTTAACTTCATCCTTAGAGGATGTGCTATGTCTCTACTTTTAAGACTAACTCTCTCTACTCATCTTCCTTCCAAGGAGGTCTATCCTCAGGTCTCTCCTGAGGGCAATGACAACACGTGTCATACGACCTAAGCATGTATCTATTCCTTTACACTTACTCTATTAAGCTTATGTCCATGGCATCTTATTTACATGATTTTTATTAATTTGGTGGAGGATTCCTTAATCCTTATCAACCTTACCCATACCTCAAGAGGGTGAGGAGAAGAGAGGAAACCCTAATCCTTAAGGCCCTTAACAGAATTTGAGTTGAGAAGGGATGAACAAGATCAGAGAGTCCTAAATGTATCTTATTTCGAATCATACCCTAAGACTTTGGCCAGGCAGTCACATGGATCTGGGAGTCCTCGTATTCTGACTAGTGGTGCGAAGGAAAATATTGCCAGCCCCCGGTCATGATCCTTTTCTAGACACCTCTGTCTTTCAGATAATCCTCTAATAACTCCCTTGGGTTCTACAGAATTTGTAAAATTTAATAATTATTAAGGATTAAGTGAGGAACCTATGCTCGGATACCAATTGTAACGACCCCGTCTCCCAGTAACCCCCACTTAAGGGAGACCAAGAGATCAGAGTCGTTATCCAATAACCCAGATCAAAGGTTCGACAATTAATCAATAACAGTTATCAAATTTTACCAACTAAACTAAAAACTGGTACAAAATAAAACTTTGCATATCTTTTGAAAACTTTGGGAAACTATCTATCCACAACTTGAATTATTCTATCTAACCCTCCTTGTACTTTACTTCTTATTTCCATGATGTGTCACTTTACTATTTGTGCTTTTCAAACTTGTACCTAAAATGCCGACAAACAAAACATCAGTCAGCATATCGAAATATACTGGTATGTGGAGACAACCAAAAGATTGCACATATGGATAACAATCTAATTATTACAATCAAATTTCTTAACAAGCCAATTTACACTTTTTAGTATGACATTCTCCACCGCTTTTGCCCTAACCTTGGCATACCCACCTTAGGGTTTCTTTTTCCAATGACTTAAGGCCACCTTCTCAATCCCGAGCTTGGTGCCTGGGGTCACCCTTCATAGTGTCTGTTAGTCATTCAATATCATAGGCCACCTTCTCATTCCCGATCTTGGTGCCTGGGGTCACCACTCATGGTGCCCATTGGTCTACCCATCTGGGCCTGACCTTTGGCATCTTCCATCAAGGTGGCATGTAGGTGCGAGAATACATACTTCTATTATTAATGTGATCATCATAGTGACTTTATGATTTGCAAGTATGAACATCCAAACTGATAATTTGCATTCAATGTTATTAACCATCCGAAAAATCCTTGGGAAACTAAGGCGGTTATTCATAATTAACCACATACATGTCAAGAAGACTCAGATGCAGGTATAGTTTAAACAAGCAAGTAATCCATAATCAAGCAAGTACATAATTCAATCCTAAAATATACATCCAATTCCTTTTTATCAAAAACTATCCAAACCATCTTACTACTTATGGTTTTTATTCCTTTTTAGGGTTTCTTCCTCTTTTTAGGGTTTACTTTGCAATTAGGGCTTTACCTCATCTTACTCTTTTAAACACAAATTTTCATATCTATCCTTCATGAAAGTTATTAAGGTTACCCTTTTACAAACACATAATTCTAATTCCCGATTAATGCACAATTAACCAACAATTAAGTCCATTAAGCCTCTTTTACATTAAAGCTACAATTTTTATCCTTTGTAATCTATGACAAAGTCATTATGCTTGTTTATCATCAATTCACAGTTCATTATGCTCTAATACTCATATGAACGTTATTTATTATTAATTCTACCTTGATTCATTCAAAAATCCTAATTTCTATATTAAGGTTATTTATCCACAATTTAGGAACTTTAATGCTCAAAATAGCCTAGGATCATTATATTTTAGGTTTATTCACAATTTTGAATAATTAAAGCCATTAAGAGTTGCATTCACCAATATCAGGGTTTTAAAGGCCCATTAAAGCACATTTTTGCACATGAAACTCTAAATTAAACTAATTACGTGCCAAGTTCATCCTTTTTGTTCTTAATGTTCCTTTTCATGATTAACAGACTAATATCAACTTTAATCATCCATTAAACCCTTCTAATTAAATTAATCATCTCAAAATAGGGTTTCTAAATCTTTAATTTGTTAAAGTTGATAACTTACACTACTTTTCAAATTTCAAGAGGAATTAGCTTCTAATTATATTTTTATTGGATTCCCCTCATTTTTTTGAGCAATTTTCATATTTTATATGTACCAATCCGAGCTATGATTATTTAGTTATGATTTCGCTACATCTACTTACTTTGGGCCAATGAGAGGCTGCCACGTAGGCCTTTCCATGCAACAAACTCGGATGGTTGAAGAACATTTCAAAATGTCTAAATTGCCCTCGTGTGGATCCTTAGCTTTGTAATGCCCGGAGGGGCAAAATCGTCCAACGCCACCCGCCTTTCTTCTTCCTCGCGCAATCTGTCTGTTGTTGCCCTAGCCGCCTAGGGTGCGGCTCCTCCTTGCCTCTCTTGGCCTCGAAGGCCACCAAGGAGGGTGTGGTTGACCCCGTCATACCCTGGCGTACACAAAGTGCCTCTAAGATGCGGCCACTACGGCTGTGAGCAAGCCCATAAGGTCTGCGGCTCAAAACCATGATGCATCCATGATGCAGATGATTGTGGGATCTTCTCCCACCTTTACAAGGCGTGAACCTCCTCAGAACTCATTCCCTACCTCCGCTGCATCCCCACACATCCAGCTACACCTCGACCCATGTCCGAGATGTCCGAGCTTAAGAGGACTAGTGTTGTGATCTGTGGCTAGGTTACATGCATTTTGCAGGTATTGCGTAGGGTTAGAGTAGGAAGATGAGGGCGGAGCTTCCTTAGGTCTCTTGTGGAAGCATTAAGCCACCATCCAGGCCACTCCTTGATCCTCCGTTTCCACCAGGGTTCTCCCTACCCTCTTGGTTAGGGTTAGCATGGAAAGAAGAAGGAGAAAAGGTTGTATAGCATGGGATCTCTCTCTGGACCTCGACCAAGGCTTTACCCCTTTATATAGGGGGTATATGTGCCCCAGATCGCTTGCCCATAAAGAAATCAAGGCTTCTCCTTATAGGAAAGGGATTTTCCTTACTTTAGAAGTATCCTTTTCTCTCTCTTCATGTACATTGTTCATTAGATTTTAGGAATTCGAAATTCCTCTCACCTAATCTCTTTATTCTTGCTTTTTAATCCATAGGCATGAATTTCTATTTCTTTTAATAGAAATTACTTCCTTTTTAGCAATACTACATAATACATTAATAATGCATCACATTATCCTCTTATTTTCTTTTATAGGTATTTTCTCTTTCCTCTTTCTTCATTGGGACTCCTTGGATCCCAAGAAACTCTATTATTTCGAAATCCTTTTTATTGGATACTCATTACCCTTCTAGATGCATCTAAATGCATTATTCTTCATTATTTCTCATTATCTTGTTTATTTCTTATTAAAATAGATCTTTTTAAATGCATTATTCTTCATTATTTCTCATTATCTTGTTTATTTCTTATTAAAATAGATATTTTTGAGGAATTCATCTTTATTTCTCTTTTATTTTCCTCATTGGTATTCCTTTTATCATTAGGAATCCTTGGGATATGAAAATCCACCAAGGATAACTCAATTATACCTCTTTCCCCATATTTTCCACATTTTATCATTATTTTCAATTTCTATCTTAACAAGGAAATTCTTAATTGATCTTTTCTTTTCTTTTTGCATTATCTTTGCAACTTTGGACTCTTTGGGACCCAAGGAACCCATTTGGCACGAAATCCACCTTTGGATTAAGTTCTTTTTCCTTCTAGAGGTTTCTACATCTTTCTTTTCTCAAATTCTCAATTATTCATTAATTAATTGAATTTCCTTGTTATTGGGCCCAATAGCCAATAAAGCCCACAAAGTAATTATCAAGGCTATTGTAACGAAATTCATGCATTCAATCATAAGACATCATTATTTGTTCATTTATCTTTAATATGAGAAATTACATTTCTCAGCAAATGAACCGGAAATTGGGGTTGGAACATAAATATAGTTAATTTGTCTATTACCCTTAAGAGAGATTCTACACAATAGTTAGGGTTTTAATTACATATCATGAGGGCAAGTGGGATGACCTACATGAGTGGGTAGCATGATTCATACTAGGTTATAATGTTAGTTTATTCATGGGCATTTAAAATTTTTCTATGCCTAATGATGTGGTACATACACAAGTTGAAATGTGATTCGCATAGTGTGGAACTCCTTATAATGTTTTAATGAGATTCTCAGAGCCTATAGTAAGCTTTTCTTTGTTTTTTGTATTAATTTGTTTTAGTTTCTTTACACATATCTCTATTCTATTGTTGTAAGATAAGGTCTTAGAAAACCTAATTACCATGTACATGTGTTTCACTCTAGTCGCTTCATTGACCATATCTACTTGATAGGGCCAGAATCAAGTATCCAGATTTGAACACCAAATTATGCATGTATCAAGTTTCATACAAATGACTCTTAGGATTCCATTTCATTATGACAAAGGTTTAGCATCTTATACTCCCTCATGCTTAGAGTAGTCCTAGAAGGCGCTTCGCTGCTTCAGAAATTATCCAAAGGCTAAGGCTCTAACATTGGATCCTAAACTCAACTAGATTCACCAATCCAATATAATCTCCAAAGTCAAGTCTCATCCTCACCGCATAGGGTGACCCATTTCATCACATTGGATAGTGGACTCACCAAGATTCACCAATTTATACGGGTACCCAAGATCAACTCTAGTTGTGTTGCATTGGGCTTCTCTATCACCCGATGTAGCCCACTTAGGCTAGATTCACTCAGCTTGGCCTAAGTTCACTCTCACTACTTAGAAGAAATAAGTATAACTTGGTGCACGGGAAGATGTCCCACATACCCTACTATAAATACCCCTCCCTAGACATCGTGCTAATGGTACTATTTTTTCTTCCTACCCTAATTTTTAGTTCATGGTCTTGAAAGGGATATGACTCTACCCTACCTCATCCCTTCTAGATCCACCTCCATTTCCACCACCAAGACTCCATTTCCAGTCTTTTCCTCCTTGCCTTGGTAGATTATGCTTCATTTCTACCATTCAATGTGCTTCCATTCACCCACCCCATGTTTCCCTCTACCAAAATTTGTTGTTTGGGTCAGACTCAAGGAATAAGGTGTCAAAGGATCTAGAAGAAGAACAAGGATAACAAAAAGGAGGAGAAATAATTTGTTCAAAGGCAAAGGAGTGATGATACCTCTCCTCCATGATGAATCTTTTCCTCTTCCTCTCCTTTTCTACTTCTCTCCTTTTTTCTTATATAAATGATGTATTGCAATCTTTGATTGCTGCAACTATGCTCGCTTATGGCTAGTTAGGGTCATTCTAGCCATGTATCCCTTTCTAGTATTGTTTATGCATTTTGATACCATGCTAGTAATTAATATCCTAATTTATTATTTTTGTGTGTTCTTCTCTTATTATTGTGATTCTATGGTGGTTAATCCCTGCTTGCCATGAGTTACCAGTCTTCGTGAATCTCAATAATAAAGTGGCAGAAACATGGTGAGAAGCTAGCATGGACCCAAAACAATGAATAGGACATGGGTAGATGTGCTTGGAATCCACCTCAAAATTGTTATTAGATTCCAAACACGCCACTATTGGTTCATAATACCACAAATCAACTTGGACATGAGATGAAATTTTGGGCAATATGAGGTATTTTCCTATTATCCTCGAGAGAGGTACTAAGTATTTAAATTTCTAATCATATATCAAGAGAGCATGTGACATGACTCTATGTGAGATACCATGCTTCATGTTTGGTTTGGATCTTCACTTGATTAATGGGTATTGAGTGTTGTTTATGCTCGAGGACATGGTACATAGACATCTTGATTTGTGGTTTGCATAATCTGGGTTTCCTTCGTTGTTTTAATAGGATTTTCAAAACCTAAAGTTAGCTTTTGTTTTGTTCTATTTCTTATTTTGTTTTAAATTTTTGAGACATACCTTTGATATGCTTTTGTTCTCTTAGGTAAGTCAGAACATGGTCTTAGACATCCTAACAACCACATCAGTGTGCTCAACCCCAGTTGCTACATTGACCATGTACATGTGTGGGTAGTTGATTGGTATCATGTTATATAATCTTGATATGCATTGGAATTTGGTCTTTGATTCTGGACACTTGGTCTAGGCCCTATCACTTTGGTATAGTAACGTAGATTTTTATTCATAGTTGTTGTGCACTTGACATTATAAAGTAACTATATGACGAAATTTTGTGGAAATCATATTATTTATCTGGACCAAAATTAGTTGAATAAAATAATAATCAAACACTGATAGAACATTTATTGATATACAATTAGGAATTCAAATATATTGAGAATGTAATACAAAATTGAGAACAAATTATCATAAGACAATTGATTTAATTATAAATTAATTGTACAAAATGTAGATAAAAATGAAAGCAACATCGAATGTGCCAAATGAATCGACACCTTCAATTGGATGTGCCATAAAAGTTGGTGCATTACCTTCAGGTTGAATGCACCATATCTTTTAATGTCTTCATTCAAATGTGCCATACAAGTTGGTATTTTATGCAAAAATAGATGTGTCTATTTCTGGTCATAGAATGTGCCAAACATTTCAATGTATTCATTGCCACATCATGAACGCGTAATATGTTTGAGAACATTCAATCCAATAAATAAATGTGTCAAAACTAACAACACATTAATCTAAGAAAAAATGATATTTTAAAAGTTTATTATAGAGAGGTGCTAGTTTAATCATTATTTTGTCAAAAATATGTAGTTTTGGACTTTTTTTATTCCTCTTTTTAGTTCATTGTGTTTGGTTAAGTGTAATTCTAAAGTATAGAAATTGTTAGAGTTATTGATATATAATATATTATGTTATATGGGCCTCATTGTGTTGGTCAATTAATGTTAAATTTTTCTTCCTTGTACTTACCTTCTTTCCTATATAAATAGGAGAGACATGTGTTGTCTATCAAAAATAACTATCCCATTAGTCTATATCTTATTTTCTACAATTATCAAATTGATCCTAAACCTAGAGAGAAAAAGAAACAACCTACTCATGTGGGTGATCATTGTCTCTTCTTAGATTATTTGCCTGGCTATCATCATCTCGGCCTCCATGGCCGTGTTCTCACTTCTTCTTTTCTAAAATCTAATATTTTTGAACTTACCTTTCGACTCTCTCCATCTCTACCATTACCAATGTTTATCTGCCTCTCACAAGTCTGATCTTATTTTCCCATTTATCCATCGGTCGCTTTCCTAAGTCTTCCCCGACTCCAACCTGTACATCAATGCCTGCATATCTTAGTCAGTAGCAATAGCCATCCTAGCCGCCGCCATCGCCGACTGCAACCAGCAGTCATGGTTTGCCTTAGGCATTGCCACCGGTCATCATAGCCAACAACGGGCTATCAAAAGGCAACTGCCACATCCACCGTCGCCACCACTAGTAACCATACAACAGCCTCCAATCGCAATAGTGGAAGCAGCGCCAACCACGCCAACAAAAGCCGTGCCCACTTGCCACCACCGTAGGCAATCGCGTCGGATCATAGTTGAAGCACCTCGGGAAGCCGTTGTATATCAGTCATGGGTAGTCGCAACCACAAGGCACATCAGCTATTTGGCTACTTCTCTACGCAGCCACAAGGCGCAGCCGTGAAACCAACGCATGCAGCTCTAGACGCAGCCCACTGCTGCCTTGCTATCACCCTGTCTGCGGCAGCTATCCATCGTTGCGAACTGCCCAGATCTCAAGAAATCTCTTATTTCTATCCTCTTTTTTCAAATTTTATGCATGACCTCCCACTAAAAAATGTTGTAGACCTTTTTTTACAGGAGATCTACCCCACACCCTCGTGAGTGTCAAATTTTATGGCTACATCATTGGATGTGTGGATTGTGCATATTCAATCAAACATTCCTTTCCAGTTAAGATGGTGTAGTCATGGTGTTTTCATCATCTTCTCTACATTGATGGTTTATCTATTCCCCGCGTCTAACTCCCCCACTGCCCTCCGGAGGCGGCTAGGGTTCGTGCGTGGGACTCTCCCGCTCAGGGGAGGTGGTCGGCTGCCGGAGCGTAGCCACCCTCTCCCCCTGGGCGTTCGTCGGGCGACTGTCCTTTTCGTAGATCGTGTGGCGTTGGGGCTGCGGCTGGCTGGCTCTCCTCTCCGTCGCCTTCGTCTTCTGTGCCTTTAGATTGAGGCTTCAGGGTGGTGGATCGGCACTTTTCTGGGCGGTGGCTTCGTCTCCGGCGAAGCTGGTCGCTTGGTGGAGGCAAGGAGGTGGCCGCCACGAAGCTTTTGGCGTGGATCTACTGGGGGCGGGCGTTTCTCGCTTTGCTGCTTTCGCTCTATTTTTCAGTTCAGTCTGTGTCGGCTCCCTACCTTTCGTTTTGGTCCTAGTTCTAGGCAGTTTCTTGCCTTCTTCTCGCTGTGTTCCTTCGGCGTTTGTCTCTCCCTTCGGGATTTGGGTGTCTCTCCTTTCGTGAGAGTGACGAGATCCCTGGTTGGTCTCGTTTTTGCCTCAGGTTCTTTGCTGCTCGAGTCGTGCCATGAATGGTAGAGTCAACAATCGGACGGAATCTCGGTCGGGTTCATGCTTAATGTCGCTGCCTTATGCTCAAGTTGAAGGTATTTCTCACAATAGCTGCTTTGGTCAGCCACGAAGAAGAGAGTTCTGTGCAGAAGTATTTCAATCTCGTTCCAATATGAGTGGTAGTGGTGTTAGATCTATGTTCTTGACTGATCTAGGTTTCTTCTGGTTGTACTTCTCTACTTGTAGATGTCGTATGGCTTGAGTAATGAATGAATTTATTTGCTGTCAAAAAAAATATCTTCTCCAAAGCTCAAGTATTTTCAGGATGCTATTATAACTTCAAAAGAGACATCCTCAAATATTTTATTTGTTAGAGAGTCATGTTTAAGAGGGAGTGAAAAATATTGTGTGAGGAGTGATATTTTTTATTTTTCATATTTTGAAATATCTAATTGAGTCTTGTAAGTCCAAGGTAGATATATGTGTTTCACCCATAATCAAGCTTGAGGGGGTGTTAGAATTACCTCTTCGATAGGTGGGCCCACTTAGGCATGTGAGATGTCAGTCTTTGAGTCCTATGATTTAGGCATGTTGGAAAGAGCTATCTGTTGTGATGCAGCCACCCTTGTGCTGGTAGTCATGATCATGAGTTGGGTGTATATGGGTCATTCCGGGTATACACTAAAATGAGAAAGTGATTATGAGGCCATATTGAGTCTTGACGAAGACGTCAAGAGTCTAATTATAGGATATTAAAAGATCTCAAAATTTGAGACTCCAATATAATGATCTTAAAATGAATGATTAAACTACTCATATCACTAAGGTGCACTTCCTTTTTTTGGTGTTCATCACTAAGGAACTCTTTAGTTAAGTTTGTTCAGCCCAGAGTAATATTAGGATGGATGACTTGTCTGAAAGTTGATCCCAGACTGTGTCTGAGTGAATACAAAGCACACAATTGAGGCTAATGATGGTCTGTGGAACCTATCGTCATTCTTAAAACTCTACTAGACTCTTGAGTAGTAGGCCCAAACGTAACTTGATTAATATGTATTAAGAATGCAAATTAACTACATCACAAGCTTTCAACCCATGGTACACATATAGACATATGCCAGAAAGAAAAGAATGATGATTTTATTTGTGATGTTGGAGCATAAGGCTAACAACAACCTACTTTGAGATTGATTCCTTCCAACTAAATAAAAATAAATGAAATTCATAATCCCACAGTATGTCTTACTGCCAAATTTTAGTTTCATATTTCTAACTTATCACTCGAGAAATTTTAAACCCAATAAAACTAGTCCTAAAGGTAAGACATTTGTATAGTCAAGTCTTTCTAGTTTATGCCAGGATTTATTGTTCCTTATTTAACAAGTAGCACCTTGCTCCTTATGTGGGATAATGTCACCTACGAGATGTATAAAATATGTACCCTACTATTCCATGGACAGGGAGATGTGTTGATTGATAAGAGAAGGGGTAGCCTACTCCTCATTAAACTAAGAACATCAATTCTAGATTCCCCCATTTACTGGTGATAAATACTAGCATCCAAAGTGTCTTAAGTTGATTTTTTTTATTTTCTACTAGCAAGAGAACACATGCATGTGATTTTTGATAAAGAGTTAAGATGAGATATTTTACATATATTAAAAAATAATTCAATGCTACTAATCTGTAAATGTATATTTAAGTGATATTCATGACATTCATCAAATACTATAAATAAAAGAATTTTTATTAAAGCTATGATGGTAATATGTATTTTAAATAGAATTACTTACACTTTCATTCACATCTCATTACTTTAGAGATTCTTGATGTATCACATAATATAAAATAAAATCTCTATGTGGAATTTTCTTCTTCTTTCAGAGTTATTAGATTTTACTCTGAATTCAGGCCCAATTTTGTAATTTTTTGTACACATGCAACTAATAGTTCAATGCATATCATATTAATTGACATAGAGTAATATTTTTAATATCTTTTTATGTTATGGGTATTTTGAATTTGTTGAAATATTAATAACCCATGATATCTACTAAACTATAATCTTATCAGAATATTAAATGTTGGAATTTTTCATATATGTTCTAACTCAAGTTGATAGACTACAAACTCAAAATTAGTATGGCACCATTTCAAGCACCAAATTACAAACTTGGAACTAATTCAGGTTGATAAAATTCACATTCAAGAATAGTTTTTCCATGTCAAACCAGTTCAGGTTCATGTGACAAAAATTCTAATCCATAATTGACTTCTCAATCCATCTAGATATCATTCTCAAATTATTGAAATTGACCGTCTCACACATATACAACCACCTATGTCTCTCTCTTTATTAATATGGAATTAGAGTAATACATTATTTGATTTTTGGTTTAACAAAAATTCACAAGCTCATATAATTATGTTGTATTGCTCACTTGGACAATTGTGATATTTTTTATATTGAGGTTTCACTGTCAGGAAGGATCATTAGTCCATCCCAACAGTGTACATCTAATTTAAGGAATGGTACCCACTCATAAACAATATGAAAAGTGATGCAAACCATTGACATGTTAGAAAGTTAATGTTTTTAAATGTATTTCACCATATGGCTTCATTGACAATTAATTATATGACACATTTATATTGACATCACTACTACAGAAATGGCTTATGAAGTCACTTTCCAGGCGTCAGTTATTAACTAAGTACCGACGCCTAAAATCTACAGCGTCGGTTTAAAACACAAACTGACATATATCGGATAGGAGTGGCCAGACACGGGTATCACTTTCTATTTAGCGTCGGTTCAAGAATAAACAACTGACGCCTATAAACACCTGCCAAATCCAATTTATCCAACGAAAAAATTAGGTCCAAAATTTAACTAACAGAGTCGGTTATTAAATACATAACCGACGACGAAAACCTTTTCACGCGGGACATTTTTATCATCGGTTATATTCCCAAAACAGACGCCGATTTGTTTACCCGCGCTGTCCGCGCCAAAATTTATACACCCCTATGGCGTCGGTTTTTGCTTAGTGACCGACGTTGTTATGTTGTAGCGTCGGTTTGTTAAAGAACTGACGCTTAAGGTTAACTTAACTACACCCGCGCGAGGGACTCTTCCCCTTTCTTTGTTTCATTCCTGATTCTTCAGTTCGCGTAACTAGGTCCGGCGATTTCTTCTCTGCTGGTGCCGCCGCCGCTCGATTGCTTCTCTACTGGTGCCTTCGTCGCTCACTGCTCGTCTCCTCTCCTCTCCTCGCCGCCGCCCCCGCCGGTGGCTTCTTTGGTCGCCCATCTTCTCCTCTCCTCTCCTACTAGGTCTCTGCTCCTGGTCACCCGCTCACCGCCGCCGCCCGTTTGTTGCTTGCTGCTCCGGAAACCCACCCTCTCGCTCGCTACCGCCGCCGCCCTCTTTCCTGCTCGCTGCTCCTACAGGTATATCCTTTTCCTCCTCTTCTCCGCCATGTTGTGAAATCACAGGTCGGCACGTCCGTGCTGCGTAGCACGGCCGTGGTGGCTGATTTTGTGCTATATTGCTCAATTATGTGTGTATATTTGTGTATTTACTATTTTGTGCTATTTTGTGCTTGCATATATTTGTGTTTAGGGTTTAGGGTCACATGTGGGTCTTCTATTTCTAAATTGATTATGTGACCCTAATTAATACATTATAACAAAATTGAATCGTGTATTTGTGTTGTTGTAGGTGTTGTTGACTTACTGTTCAAATCTTTGATATATGGAATCATGGTTTATTTACTGTTTATTATTTACTGACAAGCATGATTAAATGATGTTACACAAAACTTAGGATATGAATGATGAAACTAGGATTGTAGGTATAAGAATGAAAGCACATGTATTAATTTGTTGGCCTAGAAACCCGTCCAAATTTACTCATTAGGAGTAAATCTTGAATAGTCCCCGGTTTGGGACTATTCTTGAACACCTAATCTCACTTAGGATGTAAGTGTATAATGTGTATTGGGTTTTTGAGAAAATTTTGGTAGCATTTCCCCGTTTGTTCTCTAAGTACATATGTACTTAGAGAACAGCAGGGAAATGCTGCCGAAATTTTCTCAAAAACCCAATACACATTATAAACTTACTAGTGAGATTAGGTGTTCAAGAATGGGATAGGTGGTACACATTTATTATATATAAGAATGATAGCACATGTATTTGTTGGCCTAGAAACCCGTCCAAGATTTACTCATTAGGAGTAAATCTTGGATAGTCTCCGATTTGGGACTGTTCTTGAACACCTAATCTCACTTAGGATGTAAGTGTATAATGTGTATTGGGTTTTTGAGAAAATTTTGGTAGCATTTCCCCGTTTGTTCTCTAAGTACATTTGTACTTAGAGAACAGCAGGGAAATGCTACCAAAATTTTCTCGAAAACCCAATACACATTATACACTTACTAGTGAGATTAGGTGTTCAAGAATGGGATAGGTGGTACACATTTATTATATATAAGAATGAAAGCACATGTATTTGTTTTCCGAAGTTTTAACCATGCAAAAACTCTAATCTGTTAACCCTAGACCCTAATCTTGTTGTAATATATACTTGTTTTCTCTTTGATCATAGAATGGATAGATCATGGATGTCCATTCGCAATCGCTGCACCCCAGAGTTTATTTCTGGTCTTGACCATTTTATTAGATTTGCCGAGGAACATAGGAAACAACCTGGAGATAGGTTCTACTGTCCATGTAGGCATTGCGGTAACAACTTGAAAGTCAGCACTGGTGACGAAATCAAAAGTCATGTCATGTGCAACGGGATTGTACAAGGCTATACAGAATGGCACTGGCATGGAGAGATTTCAAACCCGAAACCAGTGGATGTCGATAGTAGTGCTTGTGTAGAAGAAGAAATTGCCTACGATGACGTAGATGTGAATGAACCAGTTCCAGTAGACATCGTTGATGCGATGCTGGATAGTTGTGGGGTAGAGCACACTGATCCACCTCCCATTTTTAGAAACATTTTGCATGATGCTGAGATATCGTTATACACAGGTTGTACTAAGTTTACGAAGCTTAGCGCTGTGTCACTACTACAGAAACAGCATTCAGTGTCTCTTTTCTGGGCGTCGGTTCTTTAGGAAAACCGACGCCTACACTATTAGACGTCAGTTATTTAGGCAAACCGACGTCTATATTCGAAGACCAGCCAGACACGGGTACCGCTTTGAATACAGCGTCGGTTGTTAATAACAAACCGACGCCTAAAGTCGCCCGCGAAATCCAATTTTCGAGCAAAAAAATAGTGTCACTTTCAGCGTCGGTTATGTAGATAGAAACCAACGCCTATGCGCAATGAAAATTTGCGCGAAAAGTGTCACTTTCAGCGTCAGTTAACCTTTTATAACCGACGCTGAAAGTGGTTTCCGCCAAATAATTTCGTGAAAATATCGTCCAATTGGACGTCGGTTGGTTCTAACAACCGACGCTAAAGAGGTTTATAATATCCCGCGATCGCCCGACTCTTCCCCTTTCTTCTGTTTCATTGCGAGCCGATTTCCCTTTTCTTCTCTGCTGTCGCCCGACTACGCCGCCGATTTCTCCTCCACGAAAGCTCCTTCTTCCTCCACGACAGCGCCGTCGCGCCACAGACGCACCCCCTTCTCCGCCGCCACTGTTGCTGCCTTCTTCCCCTTCTCCGCACCCCCTTCTCCGCCGCGCCCCCTTCTCTGCAGCCACTGCTGCTCCTTGGTCTGCCTTCCCTGCCACCTGGAGCTCGCCGCCTTCCTCCTTGCCGCCGCCCGCCGACGCCGCTGCTCCTTGCCGCTGACGCCGCTGCTCCTTGGTCTGTCTACCCTACCGCCTGGAGCTCGCCGGCCACCGCTGCACCTGCCTGCCCTGCCGCCTGGAGCTCGTCGGTCACCGCCACCACTGCTGGGAGGTCAGTTGTTGTTGCTCGCCTAATATTGCATCTAAATCTTGGTTTCACCACTTCTTTCACTGAGAACTGAGAAGAATGGCCTACCACGGCCGTGCTGGGCAGCACGGCCGTGGTAGGCCAACACAGCCACGGCCATGTTTGATTTGATTTAAACCCTAATTTGATTTAAATCCATTCTAGCATCCTAATTTGATTTGATTAAACCCTAACATTGATGAAACCCTAACATCAATTGTGATGAAACCCTAACATGTACATATCTATTATTGTGTTTGTTGGCCTAGAAACCCGTCCAAGATTGACTCATTAGGAGTAAATCTTGGATAGTCCCCAGTTTGGGACTATTCTTGAACACCTAATCTCACTTAGGATGTAAGTGTATAATGTGTATTGGGTTTTCGAGAAAATTTCAGCAGCATTTCCCCGTTTGTTCTCTAAGTACATATGTACTTAGAGAACAACGGGGAAATGCTGCCGAAATTTTCTCGAAAACCCAATACACATTATACACTTACTAGTGAGATTAGGTGTTCAAGGATGGGATAGGTGGTACACATTTATTATATATAAGAATGACATCAAATGTGTTTGTTGGCCTAGAAACCCATCCAAGATTGACTCATTAGGAGTAAATCTTGGATAGTCCCCGGTTTGGGACTGTTCTTGAACACCTAATCTCACTTAGGATGTAAGTGTATAATGTGTATTGGGTTTTCGAGAAAATTTTGGCAGCATTTCCCCGTTTGTTCTCTAAGTAGATATGTACTTAGAGAACAGCCGGGAAATGCTGCCGAAATTTTCTTGAAAACCCAATACACATTATACACTTACTAGTGAGATTAGGTGTTCAAGGATGGGATAGGTGGTACACATTTATTATATATAAGAATGACATCAAATGTGTTTGTTGGCCTAGAAACCCGTCCAAGATTGACTCATTAGGAGTAAATCTTGGATAGTCCCCGGTTTGGGACTGTTCTTGAACACCTAATCTCACTTAGGATGTAAGTGTATAATGTGTATTGGGTTTTTGAGAAAATTTCAGCAGCATTTCCCCGTTTGTTCTCTAAGTACATATGTACTTAGAGAACAGTGGGGAAATGCTTCCGAAATTTTCTTGAAAACCCAATACACATTATACACTTACTAGTGAGATTAGGTGTTCAAGGATGGGATAGGTGGTACACATTTATTATATATAAGAATGACATCACATTATACACTTAGGATGTAAGTGTATACCCTAATCTTTTCCTAATATATACTTGTTTCCTAATATATACTTGTTTTCTCTGATCATAGAATGGATAGATCATGGATGTCCATTCGTAATCGTTGCACCCCAGAGTTTATATCTGGTCTTGATCAGTTTATTAGATTTGCCGAGGAACATAGGAAAAACCCTACAGATAGGTTCTACTATCCATGTAGGCATTGCGGTAACAACTTGAAAGTCAACACTGGTGAGGAAATCAAAACTCATGTCATGTGCAATGGGATTGTACAAGGCTATACAGAATGGCACTGGCATGGAGAGATTTCAAAATTGAAACCAGTAGATGTCGATAGCAGTTCTTGGGTGGAAGAAGAAATTGCCTCTGATGACGTAAATGTGAACGAACCAGTTCCAGCAGACATCGTTGATGCGATGTTGGATAATTGTAGGGTAGAGCACACATATCCACCTCCTATCTTTAGAAACATTGTGCATGATGCTGAGATACCGTTATACACAGGCTGTGCTAAGTTTACGAAGCTTAGCGTTGTGTTGAGATTGTATAAGTTGAAAGCTAACAATAGATGGAGCGACAAAAGCTTCACTTCATTGTTGACTTTGTTGAAAGAAATGCTTCCTGAAGGAAACGAGCTGCCAATCTCAACATACCAGGTAAAGAAAATGTTGTGCCCAATGGGAATGGAGGCCAAGAAGATACACGCATGCCCGAATGATTATGTATTATTTCAAAAGGACTATGTAGATTTGAAAGATTGTCCAAAATGTGGTGCGTCAAGGTATAAATTGATGACTTTGGGGGAGTCCAAAACTGGTTCTCCTGCCAAGGTGTTGTGGTATCTACCTATAATATCACGGTTTCAACGCTTGTTTGCAAATCCGAAAGATGCGAAGAATTTGAGGTGGCATGCAGATGTTAAGAAAAATAATGATGGGATCCTACGACATGCGTCTGATTCCCCACAGTGGAAGAAGATTGATCTATTGTACCCCAATTTGGTGAAGAAGATAGGAATCTAAGACTTGGGCTTTGTACAGATGGGATGAATTTGTACGGGACATTAAGCAGCCAACATAGCACTTGGCCAGTCATGCTTGTTATATACAATCTTCCTCCCTGGATGTGTATGAAAAATAAGTACGTTATGTTGTCGTTGTTGATATCGGGCCCTAAACAACCCAGAAATGATATCGATGTTTATCTTGAACCTTTGATTGATGACTTAAAGAAACTTTGGGCTGAAGGTGTGATGACCTATGATGCTTCAGCAAGAGAGACATTTCGTTTGCATGCTATGTTGTTTTGCACTGTTAATGACTTGCCAGCATATGGGAATTTGTCTGGATATAGTGTCAAAGGAGCTAAAGCGTGTCCTATATGTGAAGAAAACACTGATTCAATAAGACTAAAACATGGCGGCAAGACTGTATATCTTGGTCATCGAAGGTTTCTTTCAAAATTCCATCTGTATCGTAGGAAGCGCAAAGCATTCAATGGATGGAATGATGAATGGAGTGCACCTAAACCTATACCAGGGGATGTTGTTTATGCAAGAGTAAAAGACATTGTCAATGAATTTGGTAAGAAATCACAATGTAGTATGGCCACACGGAGTGACAATTCTTCATTCAAGAAGAAGTCAATATTTTGGGATCTTCCTTATTGGAGTTCTTTGACAGTCAGGCATTGTATCGATGTAATGCACGTTGAGAAAAATGTCTGTGATAGCATCATTGGTACTCTGTTAAATATACCAGGTAAGACTAAAGATGGGATAAAATCTAGACTGGACCTACGTGAAATGGGAATAAGGTCAGAATTAACAGAATTACGTGAAATGGGTAATAAAAGAACATACTTACCTCCCGCTTGTTACACGTTGTCTAGAAAGGAGAAGAAAACTTTTTGTGAATGCTTGGTAAATGTTAAGGTGCCACATGGTTACTCATCCAACATCCGTAGATTGGTATCAATGAAAGATCTGAAGTTGATAGGTCTTAAATCTCATGATTGTCACACTCTAATGCAACAAATATTGCCCGTGGCAAATCGATCTATATTGTCGAAGCATGTAAGGTTTGCAATTACCAGAC
Source organism: Alisma plantago-aquatica (assembly GCA_963693085.1). Taxonomy (NCBI): domain Eukaryota; kingdom Viridiplantae; phylum Streptophyta; class Magnoliopsida; order Alismatales; family Alismataceae; genus Alisma; species Alisma plantago-aquatica. The sequence goes on from OY856414.1 coordinate 470,313,947, forward strand.
TTTGTTTCTTTTTCAACAGTCTATGCAGCAAAGTTATTGACCCTGATACTCTCGATAATTTGCAAAGAGAAGTGGTTGTTACCCTATGTCAGCTTGAGATGTATTTCCCTCCTTCATTCTTTGATATCATGGTACATCTTGTTGTCCACTTGACTAGGGAAGCGAAAATGTTGGGACCAGTTTTCTTGCATTGGATGTATCCCTTTGAACGATACATGAGTGTTTTTAAAGGTGATGTTCGAAACTGTTATCGGCCTGAAGGGATTATTATTGAAGGTTATGTGGCGAGAGAGGCTATGGATTTTTGCAATGACTTTCTCAGTGGTAATGACACTCCTGATAATGACAAGAATATTGAGGAGGGAAAAGGAATTTTGGGATCACAGGTGAAAGTAATCAGTCGTGAGCAGTTGGAACAAGCTCACTTGTATATTTTACACAATATGGACGAAGTGAGTGTTTATATCGAGGAACATACCAATTTCATAAAGAGACAACATCCTCGAGCAAGTTCAATGTGGCTTGCTAGAGAGCATAATAAGACTTTTACTAAGTGGTTTGAAGATAAAGTCTTACATCAACTATCTCAAACACCAAATGATATTACAGAAACTATCAAATGCCTCGCCTTTAAACCAAAACCGAATGTTATGTCTTATGAAGGGTTTGACATTAATGGATTCACATATTACACAAAGCGCCAAGATGATAAGAGTGTCATCCAAAATAGTGGGGTCACTCTTCAAGCGTCGACTATGTACTTTGCAAGTGCAAAGGATAAGAGTCCACGTGAAGCTAAAATGTCATATTACGGTGTCATTGAAGACATTTGGGAGTTTGACTACATAGATTTCAAAATTCTTCTCTTTAAATGTAATTGGGTTGATAACACCAAAGGAGTTATAGTGGATGAATTGGGTTTCACTTTGGTGAACTTTAAAAAGATTGGCGAGAAGGGTGAACCATTCATATTGGCATCACAGGCGAAACAAATATTCTATATCGATGATCCTGCAAATGATAAATGGTCGGTTGTTCTTCATGGTAAAAGACAGTTCATTGAAGATCCTATAGATGAAGAAGAGTACTATGATAAGTATGATGACTCCAGTCCATTCTCAGTTGGGTTGCCAACTCCACAAAATATTGAAGCTAATGATGACTTATATGTGCGCAGAGATCACAATGAAGGATTGTTAATTGATAAAAGATCACAATTTTAGAGACATGTATGTTTATACAAATGCTAAATGTTTGCCTTTTTCTAGTTAATACAAATGCTAAATGTTTGCCTTTTAATGACATTTTCAGATGGCTGACCATGATGAGCATGATGTCCATGATGAGCATGAAGTCCATGATGAGCATGCTGTCCATGACGAGCATGGCGAGGATACCAATGTAAGTTCTAAAAACATATCCTGTATTTCTATAAAATTCATTATCTTCTAGTTATGTCATATATCTTATATTTTTATATTGGGCTAATTCAGTGTGTTTATTTTTGTCAAATTTTAGGTTCATGATGCACATGTACCCACTAAAGAACTGGAGCAACTTGATGCGCAGCACCAAACACTTAACAAGAAAAGGGGCATCACTCTGTTGAAGAAGTTAATAGCGCTTAGTGGCAGTGGATCCAAATTGGTTGTGGAGTTTGATAATGGAGGAAATGCAATTGGAGTGAACCGCAATAATTTTGTAAACTATCTTGGGTGTACCACTCGGAGCCATTGTGGTGTTAAGTATGATAATTGGCATAAAGTTCCTCAGGGGAAAAAAGACTTGATATGGAAGGATTTATGCGTGAGTTATTATTATTTGCAATTCTATTTTGTAGATTACAAATTCTATTATTTGCAATTCTATTTTGGATACTAGTTAATAACATTTCTATTTTACAGAATATGTTTGCATTGGATGAGAAGTTGCATCGTAAAAGTGTGATGCAACGTGCTGGAAAGATGCTTAGGAATTATAGGACAAATCTGAACAGAGAATACATAAAAGAGGGTGATAAGAAAAAGAAGTCAGCCCTTGAACAATGGAACTTCTTGGACAAAGAAGATTGGGACAATTTTGTTACTTCAAGAAAATCTGAAGAATTCAAGGTATTAGGTGTCACTCCCAATTTAATTAATATACATTGTATTCACCTATTCAAGATTAACATTTAGTGATACTAACCAAATCATTAATGTGCATACTAACTAGGCCCTCAGTGACGCACAAAAAGCAAGGCGTGCACTGAATGTGCATGACCACACTATGGGTCCAAAAGGCTATGCAAGCGTTCGCCAAAGACTACATGCGGAGTCTGCGGCTACTCAGGAGTCTGCTCCTACTCAGGAGTCTGCTCCTACTCAGGAGTCTGCCACACCCATGCCTCGCCATGATATCTGGATAGCTGGGAGGCAAAACAAGAAGGGTGAAATAAAGAAGCCTGTAACTGCTGAGGCAGATGCGAAAATGGTAAAATACAACTCTTAGAGCAATCGTTTGAATATTGATTATTTGTGGTGTTAACTTACCAATTTCTGTTGATGGTGATTAGCAGGAGCTGCACGAGCAGCGGAAACAAGGCACGTTCATCCCTCAGGGCACAAGGGATGAATTGACAGTTGCTCTGGGTAACCCAGAGCATCCTGGACGTGTTAGGGGTGCAGGCGCTGGTGTGGGCATCAAAGCATTCATTGGGCCATCCCAGCGCAAACCCAGAGCGGGACTTTCACAAGAAGAGGTAACATATTCTTTTTTTAGAATGTTACTGCAAAAGGGAATTCAATAATAAGAAGCTAATGTTTCTTTTATCCATGTATAGGAGAATAAGAGAGTCGAGGATATAGTTTATAAGAAGGTCAACGATGTAGTTGCTGAGAAGGTCAAGGAAGAATTGTTGCGGTGGCAGGCATCTCAGGCTTCCAATCAGCCTATGGCGACCCACTCTTCTCCTGATGCACAGACTGCGAGTAATCCTGGAGACCCATCGCCTAACACGTCTGTTGTAAGTATTGTTTATGACATTGTAGCTAGTCTTTTCAAGATGATATGTTTTCAAGATGATATGTATATATGTATAACATTCTTTACGTAAATTTGTAGGCATTGAAGCCATGCCGCTTAAGAATACAAGACTATGTTGTTGCAGAGGCGCAGGCTTACCCGTCCCTTCCTGGGGAAAGGTTTCACGGGACTCCAATGCCACAGGGCTACGTTCGTGTGGGCCCATTACGTGTGTTACCCGATTGGATGGAAGCTACATTTCCATGTCCCCATCCGGATATTGATACACTTGCTGAGGCAGAAGGCGGGGTCATATTGTGGCCCAAAGCAGATGTCGTCTACACTACTGAAATTGTAAGATAAATTTACTTTGATTTAGACTGTTAATGTGTATATATGATGTCAACTGATCTAAAATTATATATACAGGTTAAAAAGAAGACATCGGGAGCACCTAGGCCTCCACCTCTACTTCCCACATTACCAACTTGGGTTCCAACTGACCTAACATTCCCGTTAGGTCCTGCTTGTAGGGGAATGACATGTTGGCTATGGGCACATAATATACATTGCCCGATAATTGTTTCTTTAGATGCAGATTATGCAGGTCAATCATACGATAGCTCTTTATTTATACAAGATATTATTGAGCTGTTTATGTATGATTGGCTGAATACATCAATGATAGAGACATGGATAAGGTGAGATCTTGTTTATACATCCATATACCTTGTGTAAGATCCGGTGATCTGGTTTCTTATATATTAATGCATACGTAATACATGTTTTGCAGCTACTTAGTCGAAGATCATTGCAAACAATTTGCATTTGATCATGTGGGATTTTTGATTCCATCATTGATTAGTATGGTAGCTAAAGACCCTGATAATGTTCAACAATACTGTATAGATGCTTTTACAATTTTGGTCAGCAAAAGAAGACGATAATAATAGCTCCATTCAATGTCAAGTAAGTTTACTTTATTTATAATTTGGACTTAAGAAAATTCCATTTTTATTGTGCATTTTGAGTTATTAATTGTTAACTTTTTACCTCTAGCGGTAAACATTGGGAGTTACTAGTTATTGTCCCTGGGACGTTCACTGTTTATTATCTAGATCCCGTGGGAAGTACATTAAACACTAAAATTGGACACGTAATGAGAATGCCATTATTCTGGTGAGAAATATTTCATTTTTGTATCTGTTAACATCTGTTATTACATTACTATTTACTTATGTAATTTACTGTGTTATATTAACATGTAGGGGTTTAGATGCATTCAAAAAGGTTGGAGGAACGGTCCCAAGGAAAAAGAACCAGCCAATAAATTGGGAGAACGTACAAGTAAGTTCCCGACTCCAATGTATATATTATTGATGTGAATTGTGCTTAGTTGTATTATTTTGTATGTTTCAATTTATAGTGCGCTACACAAGACAATGGTTGGGCATGCGCATACTATGTGATGTGATTTATGCAGATGATTATCAAACATGCCGCATTGGACATCGATACCATACATGAGGTATTATATATAGTCTCATTAGTTAGTATGAAATATATCAATCTTATTTTTATATTATTACTTATATATATACATCATTCTCTTTGCAGGTGTTTAAAACTGACAACACTACAGGTAAACACTTAAAAAATATACATGCTCCATATACGATGGAAGCATTAAATGAAATAAGAGAAGAATGGGCAAAAGCCATACAAGCAGTGGCAACTGTAAGATATAATTGGGATGTTGATAGCGATAATGAATGATACTTTGTAAATGAATATTTCTGAAAGTTAATACATGTATTTGAATGTTTCTATATGTGTGAATGTGAGAATTGAATTGATGTCTGAATGTATCTACTTGTGTGAAATTTTCCTTGGGACTTTTGCAGGTTTGTGGCCTGTTTGTAGGCTGATATCAATGGATGTCGTAAACCTGCAGTTCAGAAAACTGAACTGCAGGTTCTCATCCTGCTGACCAGCCACAGCAGGCCTGCAAACTGATATGAAAAAAAAATAGATATAGGCGTCGGTTATTTACAGAAAACCGTCAGTAAAGACCTACAGTGTCGGTTATTGGATAAAAACCGACGCCTAATAGTACAAACAACCCGACCGTGCAGGAAAGCACGGCCGTGGTGGAAAAGGCGTCGGTTATTCATATAAAACCGACGCCTATAGTACTAAATACGGCCATGTCGTCTTGAAGTATGGCGTCAATTTTTTTAGAAAACCGACGCCAAAAGGGTTCGCGCCACAGAAAACAGCGTCATCTAGGACTCTTTCTGCGTCGGTTACTAAGTAAACACCGACGCTATAGTCCATATAGGCGTCAGTCTTTTAGTAGATAACTGACGCAGAATGTGTCCTAGATGACGCCGTTTTCTGTGGCACGAACCCTTTTGGCGTCGGTTATCTACTAAAAGACCGACGCCTATATGTTAAATAGGCGTCGGTTAAAAAACCGACGCCGAAGTGTCCGACCTTTAGCGGCGCCCACATAGGCGTCGCTCAGAAACCGACGCCAAAGGGGGTTAAACAACCGACGCCAAAGGCTGTTTCTGTAGTAGTGTGTTGAGATTGTATAAGCTGAAAGCTAACAATAGATGGAGCGACAAAAGCTTCACGTCATTGTTGTCTTTGTTGAAAGAAATGCTTCCTGAAGGAAACAAGCTACCAATCTCAACATACCAGGTAAAGAAATTGTTGTGCCCAATGGGAATGGATGCCAAGAAAATACACGCATGCCCGAATGATTGTGTATTATTTCAAAAGGACTATGTGGATTTGAAAGATTGTCCAAAATGTGGTGCGTCACGGTATAAATTGACGACTTCGGGGGAGTCCAAAACTGGTTCTCCTGCCAAGGTGATGTGGTATCTACCTATAATATCACGGTTTCAACGCTTGTTTGCCAATCCGATAGATGCGAAGAATTTGAGTTGGCATGCAGATGTTAAGAAAAATAATGGTGGGATCCTACGACATGCGTCTGATTCCCCACAGTGGAAGAAGATTGATCTATTGTACCCTGAATTTGGTGAAGAAGTCAGGAATCTAAGACTTGGGCTTTGTACAGATGAGATGAATCCGTACGGGACATTGAGCAGCCAACATAGCACTTGGCCAGTCATGCTTGTTATATACAATCTTCCTCCCTGGTTGTGTATGAAAAATAAGTACGTAATGTTGTCGTTGTTGATATCGGGCCCTAAACAACCTGGAAATGACATCGATGTTTATCTTGAACCTATGATTGATGACTTAAAGAAACTCTGGGGTGAAGGTGTGATGACCTATGATGCTTCACGAAGAGAGACATTTCGTTTGCATGCTATGTTGTTTTGCACTATTAATGACTTTCCAGCATATGAGAATTTGTCTGGATATAGTGTCAAAGGAGCTAAAGTGTGTCCTATATGTGAAGAGAACACTGATTCAACAAAACTAAAACATGGCGGTAAGAATGTATATCTCGGTCATCGAAGGTTTCTTCCAAAATTACATCCGTATTGTAGGAAGTGCAAAGCATTCAATGGATTGAATGAGGAACGGAGTACACCTAAACCTATACCAGGGGAGGTTGTTTATGAAAGAGTAAAAGACTTTGTCAATGAATTTGGTAAGAGATCCCAATGTACTATGGCCACACGGAGTGACAAATCTTTATTCAAGAAGAAGTCAATATTTTGGGATCTTCCTTATTGGAGTTCTTTGACAGTCAGGCATTGTATCGATGTCATGCACGTTGAGAAAAATGGTTGTGATAGTGTCATTGGTACTTTGTTGAATATACCAAGTAAGACTAAAGATGGGATAAAATCCAGACTGGACCTACATGAAATGGGAATAAGGTCAGAATTAAGATAATTTCGTGAAATGAGAAATCGGAGAACATACTTACCTCCCGCTTGTTACACATTGTCTAGAAAGGAGAAGAAAGCTTTTTGTGAATGTTTGGTAAATGTTAAGGTGCCACAGGGTTACTCATCCAACATCTGTAGATTGGTATCAATGAAAGATCTGAAGTTGATAGGTCTTAAATCTCATGATTGTCACACTCTAATGCAACAAATATTGCATGTGGCAATTAGATCTATATTGCTGAAGCATGTAAGGTTTGCAATCACCAGACTTTATTTCTTTTTCAACAGTCTGTGCAGCAAAGTTATTGACCCCGATACTCTTGATAAATTGCAAAGAGAAGTGGTTGTTACCCTATGTCAGCTTGAGATGTATTTTCCTCCATCATTCTTTGATATCATGGTACATCTTGTTGTCCACTTGACTAGGGAAGTGAAAATGTTGGGACCCGTTTTCTTGCATTGGATGTATCCCTTTGAATGATACATGAGTGTTTTTAAAAGTGATGTTCGAAACCGTTATCGGCATGAAGAGAGTATTATCGAGGGTTATGTGGCGAGAGAGGTTATGGATTTTTGCAATGACTTTCTTAGTGGTAATGACACTCCTGATAATGACAAGAATATTGACGAGCAATTTGGCAAAGGAATTTTGGGATCACATGTGAAAGTAATCAGCCGTGAGCAGTTGGAACAAGGTCACTTGTATATTTTACACAACATGGATGAAGTGAACGTTTATATCGAGGAACTTACCAATTTCATCAAGAGACAATATCCTCGAGCCAATACAATGTGGCTTGCTAGAGAGCATAACAAGACATTTATTAAGTGGTTTGAAAATAAAGTCTTACATCAACTATCTCAAACACCAGATGATATTACTGAAACTATCAAATGCCTCGCCTTTAAACCAAAATTGACTGTTATGTCTTATGAAGGGTATGACATTAATGGATTCACATATTACACAAAGCGCCAAGATGATAAGAGTGTCGTCCAAAACAGTGGGGTCACCCTTCAAGCATCAACTATGTTTTTTGCAAGTGCAAATGATAAGAGTCCACGTGAAGCTAAAATGTCATATTACGGTGTCATTGAAGACATATGGGAGTTTGACTACATATATTTCAGAATTCCGCTCTTCAAATGTAATTGGGTTGATAACACCAAAGGAGTTATAGTGGATGAATTGGGTTTCACTTTAGTGAACTTTGAAAAGATTGGCGAGAAGGATGAACCATTCATATTGGCATCACATGCGAAACAAGTATTTTATATCGATGATCCTGCAAATGATAAATGGTCGGTTGTTCTTCATGGTAAAAGACAGTTCATTGAAGATCCTATAGATGAAGAACAATACTATGATAAGTATGATGACTCCAGTCCATTCTCAATTGGGTTGCCAACACCAGCAAATATTGAAGCTAATGATGACTTGTATGTGCGCGGAGATCACAATGAAGGATTGTTAATTGATAAAAAATCGCAATATTAGAGGCATGTTTATACAATGTTTTTTTATATGTTTTATTTTTCTGAATGTGAACTTTACAATGTGAATGTGAACTTTACAATGTGAATTTTACAATGTGAATTACTTTATAATGTGAACTTTACAATTTGAATGTGAACTTTACAATGTGAATTTTATAATGTGAATTACTATATAATGTGAACTTTACAATGTGAATTACTTTACAATGTGAATGTGAACTTTACAATGTGAGCTTTACAATTTGAATTACTTTACAATGTAAACTTTACAATGTGAATGTGAATTTTCAGATGGCTGAGCATTCTCCTGATGATCGTGATGATGATTACCGTGAGGGTGAGGACATCAATGCACCGCCTCACAATGTAAGTTTTAAAAATATATCATATATTTATATCTATATGTCCATTTATAGTTATATCTTGTAAATGTGTTTATTTTGTCAAATTTTAGGTTGATGATGCACATGTACCATCTGAAGCACTTGAGGCACTTGATCAGCAACACCAAAAAGTTGACAGGAGAAGGGGCATCACTATGATGAAGAAGTTAATAGCGCAAAAGGGCAATGGACCCAAACTTGTTGTGGATTTTGATAATGCAGGAAATGCATCTGGTGTGAATCGCAATTCGTTTGTTTCATATCTTGGGTATGTTACTCGTAGCCATTGCGGTTGTAAGATAGATTCTTGGCATAAAGTTTCTAAGGAGAAGAAAGACGTAATATGGAAGGATTTACGTGTGAGTTATTATTAATTTGCAATTATATTTTGTAGATTACTAATTTTTTGGATACTAGTTAATAGCAATTCTAATTTGCAGGGTATATTTGAATTGGATGAAAAGCTGCATCGTAAATGCGTGATGCAACACTGTGGGAGAGTCCTAAGGAACTATAGGACAAATCTCACCCGAGAATACATAAAAGAATCTGACAAGAGGAAGAAGACAACCACTGAACAGTGGAACTTCCTGGACAAAGAAGAATGGGACGCGTTTATTGCTTCAAGACAAACGGATGAATTCAAGGTATTAGGCGTCAGTCCCAATCTCATTAATATATGTTGTATTCACCTATTCAAGATTAACATTTACTGTTACTAACCAAATCATTAATGTGCATACTAACTAGGCCATCAGTGAGGCACAAAGATCAAGGCGTGCACTGAATGTGCATGACCACACAATGGGTCCAAAGGGGTATGCATGCATTCGCCAAAGACTACAGTCTGAGGCTACTGCTCAGTCTGCTGCTACTCAGGAGTCATCCACTATAGGTAGCACACCTCTGCCTCGCCATGATATCTAGATAGCTGGGAGGCAAAATAAGAAGGGAGAAATAAGGAAGCCCGCAACTGCTGAGGCGGCTGAAAAAATGGTAAAATACAACTCTTACAGCAATCGTTCAAATATTGATTATTTGTGGTATTTACTTAATTACAAATTTTTGTTTTGGTGATTAGCGGGAGCTGCACGAGCTGAGGAAACAAGGCAAGTTCATCCCTGAGGGCACAAGGGATGAATTGACAGTTGCTCTGGGTAACCCAGAGCATCCTGGACGTGTTAGGGCTGCAGGCGCTGGTGTGGGCATCAAATCTTTTTTTGGGCCATCCCAGCGCAAACATGTCCCAAAAGTGGGACTTTCACAAGAAGAGGTAACATATTCTTTCTTTATAATGTTACTGTAAAAAGAGAATTCAATAATTAGAAGCTAACGTTTCTTTTATCCATGTATAGGTAGATAAGCTAGTTGATAGGAAACTGGAAGAAGCACTGAAAAAGTGGCAGGCATCTCAGACTGCCACTCAGCAGACAGTACCTATCATAGCATCCCGCTCTACTCCTACTACAGAGGTTGGGAGTAATCCTATAGACCCACCACCTAGCACATCCACTGTAAGTATTTTTATGACATAGTAACTAATTTTTTAATTCAAGATGATATGTATATATGTATATAACATTCTTTACACAAAAATTTGTAGGGGTTGAAGCCATGCTGTCTAAAAGTTAATGAATATGTCGTTTCATAGGCGTCGGCTTACCCATCCCTACCAGGGGAAATGTTTCACGGGTCTCCATTACCAGCTGGTTGGATTCGTGTGAGCCCGGTACATATATTCCCCAAGTGGATGGATCTTCCATTGCCATATGCCCACCCAGATTGTGAAACACTTGGTGAGGCTTTAGGCGGAGTGATATTGTGGTTAAAAGTGGATGTCATCTTTACTGAAATTATATGGTAAATTTACATTACGTTAAATTGTTAGTGTGTGTATATGATGTCAGTTGATCTAAAATTATTATATATATACAGGTTAAAAAGAAGACACCCACAACATCTAGGCCTCCACTTCCACCTCCTACATTACCCAGTTGGGTTCCACAGGACCTAACTATCCCGTTAGGTCCTAACTGTAGGGGTATGGTAATATGGTTAGGCGAACATGATATAAACTGCCCTATAACTGTTTCTATAGATTCAGTGTTGCAGGTCAATCATATGAAAGCAAACTATTTATACAAGATATTTTGGAGTTGTTTCGATATGATTGTCTAAATACATCTGTGATAGAGCTATGGATAAGGTGAGATCTTCTTTATACATCCATATACCTTGTGTAGGATCTGGTGATCTGGTTTCTTATTTATTAATGCATGTGTAATTAATACATATTTTGTAGCTACTTAGACAAGATATGTGCAGATTTTGCATTCGAACATGTAGGATTTTTGATTCCATCTTTGATTAGTCTAGTAGCTAAAGACCCTCCGTCAGTTCAACAATACTGTTGTGAGGCTTTTTCAATTTTTTCTCAAAATAAGAAGACGATGATAATGGCTCCATTCAATGTAGAGTAAGTTTACTTTTCTTATTATAATTTGGACTTAAGAAAATTACATTTTTATTGTGGATTTTGAGTTATTAATTTTTAACTTTTTTACCTCTAGTGGTATGCATTGGGAGTTACTGGTTATTTTCCCCGAGACGTTCACTGTCTATTATCTAGATCCTAAGGAGAGTAAATTGAATACAAAATATGGACACATAATGAAAATGGCATTATTCCGGTGAGAAATATTTTATTTTCATATTCGTTAACATATGTTATTACATTACTATTTAATTATGCAATGTACTATGTTACATTAACATGTAGGGGTTTTTATGAGTTCAAAAAGGCTGGAGGAAAGGTCCCCACGAAAAGAACCAGCCAATAATTTGGAAGAACGTGAAAGTAAGTTCCCGACTCCAATATATGTATATATTATTTATGTGAACAGTGCTTAATTAGTTGTATTTTTTAATATTTTGTATGTTTGAATTTATAGTGTGCCACACAAGACAACGGATGGGCATGTGGATACTACGTGATGTGATTTATGCACATGATTATCAAATATGCCCCAATGGACATCGATTGTATTGTTGAGGTATTATATAGTCTCATTAGATAATATGAAATATATCAATCTTATTTATAGCTCATGAATTATATATATACATCATTCTCTTTACATGTGTTTACAACTGACCACACTACAGGAAATGCCTTACCAGATGTACATGCTCCCTATACGACGGGAGAATTAAATGAAGTAAGAGAAGAATGGGCAACAGCCATACAAGTAGTGGGGGATTTAAGATATAATTGGGATGTTGATAGCGAATAATGACTAAAGAATGATATTTTGTAAATGAATTTCTGAATTATAATATATGTGTGAATGTTTCTACATGTCTGGATGTTTCTACATGTGTCTGAGTGAAAATGAATGAAACTGTTGGTTGCTATATGAATGTTTCTATATGTGAATGTGAAAATGAATGGAACTACAGATTGCTAGCTACATGAATGTTTCTAAATGTGTGAAAATCAAATGGAACTGCAGGTTGCATTGCTAAATGTGTGAATATCTTTCTTGTTAATTTTGCAGGTTTGTGGCCTGTTCTTGGCTGATATCAATGGATGTCGTAAAACCTGCAGTTCATAACTGAACTGCAGGTTTCTCATCCTGCGACCAGCCATACAGTAGGTCTGCAGACTGACAGAAAAAAAAACAAAAAATAGGCGCGGTTATTTGTATAAAACCGACGCCACATCGTTACAGTGTCAGTTTTTATCTAATAACCGACGTCTATGTACTTAACACAACGGCCATGCTGGCCAGCAAGGTTGTGGCAGCGGACCAGACACCACAGTCATGCTGGTCAGCACGGCCGTGGCAGCGGACAAGGCACCACGGCCGTGCTGGTCAGAACGGTCGTGGCAGCGGACCAGACACCACGGCCGTGCTGGCCAGCACGGCCGTGTTGGGAGTGATATGACGTCGGTTTTTATCTAATAACCGACGCTAATAGTGCCTAAGATGGTGCCCTTTCTGTGGTGTGAAGGTATATGGTGTCGGTTTCTTATCTAAAAACCGACGCTTATAGTGCCCTGCTGGCGCGTTTTCGGTGGTGCGCGAAGGGTTGTGGCGTCAGTTTTTGAACCGACGCGTAACAGCTGGGCTTTTAGCGTCGCCCACATAGGTGTCGCTTAGAAACCGACACTAAAGGCCTTAAATAACCGACACTAAAGGTTGTTTATGTACTAGTGCATAAAGTAATAGATAAAATATATTTGGAAAATTTCTGGTCAATCGTACAAAAAGATACATATCATAAATAAAAAGTAGTTATACATACATATGTATGCAATGTGTCTCGGTTATTGGGTCTAGTTTTACATTGACCTTGGCTTGGCCTGTATAAAAGTTTGTACCCAAAAAAATCAGACGACTCATCAATGTAATTTATTTGAATCAGGTATGGCTCAAGTTATGTGGTTTGGAACATGGGACGTCTCAGGCTGGTGTTGTTGATAGGGTTGTCAATGGGGAGGGTATTACATGTTTATCCTTTATATATACCATGTAGGGTAAGGGTAAAGGGTTTTAGTACTCGTTCCCTATTTACCCTTTCCCGATTTCCCTGCCACATTAAAAGGGGAGGGTAACGTATGGACATTATCCATACTTTTTTATCATTTTATTCGCATTTATGTAACAAAGATGTATAACTATATAGAAGCTTGTAGTTTAATTTCCACTCAATTTTTTCTAATAGGAGAGCTTGTGGGTTGTGGCTTGTTTCGCACCCCCACTCACACTCAAATACTTGTAGTATATTCCTATTAAATGTTGAACCAGTTAATATGATCGTAGAACAATGGGAAAAGGATGATCACACTACATTAAAATAAGTCATTCTTGGACCAATGTCTAAACATATTACGCAAGTATAACATTGTCATGTTTACACCCAAACTTATGAAAATGCAAGTCAAGAAAGACATGAATTAATCTTTATCACCATATGCACCACCTTAAAATAAGTTAGATTTTTATAAACTTCATTTTATATCAAAATTACACCCCGTTTATCCTATGGGAGAAGAGGGTAAGGATAAGGGCATAGTAAGGAGATTTCTAAGAAGGGTAATTACCCTTACCCTTACCCACTACAATCTAGAGGGTAAGGGTAAGGGTAAAGTGTTACCCTCCCCATTGACATCCCTAGTTGTTGATGTTCATATCATCTTGAAGTGCTCCATGAAAAAAAAATATCTTATACATGTCTAGAAATCACACACATCCCATGTGTTTAAGAGATCACTTCAAATTACCTAATAAATTTTGAAATTTTTGCAGCATGCACATTTTATTTTGATGAATTTTTCAAAAAAAATTAGAACACATTTAATGTGAATATGCATACATGTTATAAGGTTAGATTTTTTATTGCAAACATCTTAAATATCATATTAGTACATTTGACTTAGATATACTTTGGTATATAGTTCTTTTAGCCTTACAATATGATTAACCATTCATATAGTAGACAAAAATAATTTGGAAAGTTTGTAGCCGGATTATTATACAGAAGATACATATTATATGTAAAAGTTGTAGCTTTACTATCTATATATGTAATGTATGAGTTTTTGAATTTGGGTTAACCATGGTCATGACTTATGTTATTTTAAAAACATGGACCAAAATTTAAAGACGGATTCATTAATTTAGTTTATATGAATTAGGTCTGACTTAGATCATATTTAATGACTGAGTTTTTAGTTTATTTTATATGAATTTGGTCTACTTAAACTAGTGGTCCAATTCTAAAACAATCAGATTGCATTCGGCCAGTCGATGCTCATCCCATCTTCATTCATTTCTTAGAACAAAGAAAGTAACCTAGTAAATAGTTAAAAATAGGTGCCTAAATGAGTTCTGAGGCTTAGGTTTACTTTGTCCCTAGCATGGTTCATATAAAAGGTTGGACCAAAAATGTTAGTTGGGTCTATTAATATTGTTTATATTAATTGAGAATGTCTTAAATTATACAGTCAAGAAATCGGTCAAATCGTAGCTCAGTCAATTGAGGAAAAAATAAACAACTTAAATAGTTGAATGTTGGTGAGGACCAGAGTTTTCAAGCCTCAATTTATTTTAACATGATGCATGCCGTATGAAAATCTGAACCAAAATTTTCAATTCAAATTTTTCTTGAATTATGAGGTCAAAACATTGGTTGGCATGCCCATGTTGATCGATGTTCATCTCTTCCGAAATCGTTATCTAAAGAACTAATTATCTCAAATAGTTAAATATGTGTGACCACGTGAATGGAAAAACACACCGGCAAACACGTCAGTTGTGTTTGTTTATAGAATTACGCTACACATGGTCAGGTATATACCCAACTACCCATTCGTTCTTCGATAGCACGTGTTTTTTTTTTTTGGGATCCAGTCACTATTTGGCCGATGCAAATCAATTGTACACCAAAGTCGAATAGACGTGCGGAACTCTCAAAACTTCTCGTCAGACCTCTTTCTTTCACTCCTCGCTCCCACTAGAGCAGTTTCTTCAACGCATGATCCCTCCTCTCAGCCATTTCACAGTCGTTGCGCTTTCTTGGACGTACAGTACTCAGATTCTAGCTTGCTCCGCCATTCACCTTCTCTGACATTGAGTTCTGCCGCAGCAACCTCCATCGACTCCTTTCTTTGCCATAGCACTAGCGTTGCAACAGGTACGGTACCGGCACTCCGAAGCCGAAGAGGCATCCAGGACTCCCGTCCCTAGCTTCTTGTGGCTCCTCTCCGCCGTCCAAATATCGGGTTCTCTGCCCCCAGGATCTCCCCTAACGGACATAATCCATGGTCCTAGCGCTCTCGTGGAAGTGTAGTACGCCAATTTTCCAAGTTCCTCCATCGTTCCCCTTCTCCCTCATCGAGCTCTGCGACAACTACTTCTGTCGATACCAATCTTTGCCGCAGCCCTAGCACTCTCACTGTCACTGGCGTAGCCACACTTTAGCCTGGGGAGGCAAGTGCCCTACCCAGATTTTGTAGTTGCTCACTATTTGATACCAATTTGATATAGATTTTTGTAAAAATTACTGATGATGCCCTACCTTGTATGGATCTTAAAGCATTCATCTTAATGGTGTCCCTCCTATCCAGATTTCCTGGCTCCGCCACTGCTCACAGTAGTACAACGTACGTCTGACAAATGTTACATAACAAGTGATTGGTTGTTTGTATTGTACTTTTTATATTGTAAAATATGATTGTTAGTATTGTACATCTTATACAATGTGACTGTTAGTATTGTACTTCTACACAATTTTGACAAATGCTACATTCAGAATGTTTGTAAAATGTATTTGTTAGTAATGTACCTCATGTACAATGTGGTTGAAAATATTGTATTTCTTATATATAATTTTGACAAACGTTAGATTTCAAATGTATACAAAATGTATACATAATTTTGACAAACATGTACTAAAAAGGAAGTGTATGCTAGTAGTGTACCTCTCATACTGCATTTGTCGTTTAGTACGTCTTTGCAGAAGACTTAAATCTATAATATTTTAAAAGGTTGTGTCTGTTAATGGTGTGTCCATACATTACGTCTCGTACTGTACGTCTTGTACGGTACGTCTTGTACGGTACGTCTTGTACGGTACGTCTTGTAGTGTACGTAAAATGAGATCAAAGATTACAATTTGTAATATTGTGTAAAATAAAATGTGTGCAATATCTGGGATACTTTAATGTGTGTTGGTATTGTACGCCTGAAAAATTAAGACAACACTTTTATCATCAGGGACAATCACATTAAAAGGAGAGTAATCTTCAATCAGTATTGTTGTACTTCTCGTATTGTATGTCTTGTACTATTGTAAGTAAAATGGGATTAAAGATCGCAATTTATAATATTGTGTAAAATAAAGAGAAAATGGTTAATGTATCTTTATAAATAAGGTGGTTAATACATCTGAAATGATAAATAAAAAATAATATTACAACATTAGAAACAATATAGATAATAAATTCAATGTAAATGGTAAATGTACAATATTTATAGTTTTGTAAAAGAATATGGAGTGGAAAAAGTAAGGAGGCAATTAGTAGTGTACGTCTATATAAGTACGAATTTGAATACTTCAAGAAAAATAGAAGGAACTAGCATCAACAAAAAAATGAATTTAAATACTTTTCGTAATTTGTAGTGAAATTAGATATCACAATTAATATTTGTGGGGGAGTGGATATGTTATGTGCACTGTCCTTGGTTTTGTATGGCTTTTGTATGGGTTGTAATGCAAAAATAGGCTGCAGATCAAGTATTTCTTGGAAGCTTTGTTGGTCTATTTTTCCTAGTTCCTAGTGGGCAATTGGTGGATAACGGACTATGGCTTGAATTTTTCTAGTTTTAGTGTAGTAAAGAAACGAAAGACCATGAAACCGTCCTTGGAAACTGAAACCAAAGTAAGTAATATTAATTTTGCACAAAGGGAAAAAGGATAACTCTCCATCCTCACAACAAATTTCTACACAAGCACAAAATCTAGCAAACCATTGTTCAGTTCTCAAACGTGAAACTATACTTAGTACACAACAAATTGAGACCTTGCCAAAAATCAAATTTTTAAATAGGCTAAGTCGCCGATCAAAACATCATCAAGACTAAAACGAGGCATGGTGATCTCTAAGACTAAGAGGCCCACTGCCGCTTGTGATGCTAACCTTCTCCTTCATTTCCCTTCTCAGCTGCTCCTCCTTGGCCTTGCGGCAGAAAATGACCCACGAATTCACCTCCATAGCCGCGCACGCACCGATCAGGGTTGAGAGGGCGAGGCAGTAGCAGAGTTCAGCGTAGGATCCCGTCACGCCCATTACCCCCATCCCTTGGAACACATTCACCACACCGATGACGGCGCAGCCGTATCCGACGAAGTGGTGGTACGACTTCCAGTACTTGCGGTACCGGTTCGTTGTCTTGGGTCGCAGGAGCAGAGCAAGTGACTGCAACGACCCGGCGCAGATCACGGCAATCCCCAGCCCTCGATGCAGTCCGTACGTCACACCAGGGGAGGCGTCCCCGAGACTGATGCCCATGCCGAACCCGGCGACGCCCAGGAGGAACCCGGTGATCTGGATCGCCGCGTGGGCGTAGAACCAGGAGGGTCCCAGCGACTCGCACTGGCGGAGGTATCGCGCCACGGCAACCCCGGCGGGGAGGAGGAAGCCCCAAGAGAGGGCGTTGATGATCCCGTGAGCCGGCTTCAGCCAGTCTGGGGCTGCCTTACCGGGTCCGCCGGAACTGGCGGCGGAGGTGAGCACGTCGAAGGTGGCGCGGGAGGCGAGGTCAGCGGCAGTGGTGGGATGGATGGTTGGTGAGTAGCCCTGTACGTAGAGGCCCCTGTTCCAGACATGGTGGATGGTCGTCCGATTAGGGGCTAACTTGATGGTGGCGTGGATCTGGACAGCGGCACCGTTGTCCACACTGTTGGACTGCAGGAGGATGGCAGAGGAGTGGAGGAGGGGGATGTCGAGAGGACGGGACGTAAGCGGGCTGCGCTGGAGCTTAACGTCGGGGTCGAGAACGAACGGAAGGACGGTGACGGTGCCCGTTGCCGGGTCGGAGAAAGCAGCGAGGGCGCGGGTGCCTGTCATCTCCGCAGAGGACGGGTTGATACCCCACGCCACCCAGCCGGAGGGTGAGATAAATGTGCCGAAGAAGGCCAGGTCCAGAGTCCCGTTCGCCGGATGGAACGTCCACGCGAAGGATGCCTGCTGAGTCGGCAGCGCCATGCATTTCTTGTACGTCCTCGTCGGCGTTACTGTCGTACAGTGACCGGCCGCTGTTGTCCCCCCAGCTGCGCTAGTACAGGACCAGGGCTGTGAGTAGAACAGAACTGCCAACAGGACGGCGGTGAGCATGGTCATGGCTGGCACTGCGATACAAGAATAAAGTGGTGGTTTTGAACCCCTACGTTCACCACCGAGGATAATTTGCCTAGTTTATGTTCGTTGTGGAGGATTGAAGGGAAAAAGAACAGAGTGGAGCTGCGGGTGTAGTGGTGTTTGGTGGAAGAGCTCGAGTAGTGATGATGTTGTTGGTTGGTGGGCGGTGGACTGATCCAAGGGTGGTAGCTAATTTTGATTCTGGCACGCTGGTAGTATCATTTGCTTTGAGAGGACCATGTATTGTCGACATTTTCATTATATGCGACGCAATCATGATAGTGTGTCAATCAAGCAAGTAGTAGGATTTTTGGCTTTTCCATTCCTTTGAAGGGAAGCTACCTCATTTTGCGTAAGAGAACTCACGGGATTACACCTCACTATATACGGGATTACAAAACCTCTTTTGGTAAATTGTCATTGAGACCCTTCACAAAAGTCGCTATAGACCAAGAGAACTTTTATTAAATAAGATATTACCAGCACAAACTTTACATTACAACTAGTTCAACAAGCATATCCCACTGCCCCTAATTGTCATAATTGAATCATCCAATGAAAAGATAACTCGCCTTCTAATCAACCATCTCCCACGGTCACCCCTCCTTCCATGAACAATAACTATAGTGGTTGAATCACCTTATAGCTCTTGCCCAACACCTCTTTTTCGTCTCCTTTCTCCTCCATTTTCTTCTAATCTCCTTTGTTTAGCGCAATCCAAGAACTTAATTGTTAATTCCTCCCTTCGGGTGTACTGATGGGTTTTTCACTTTGTCTTGTAGCTTCACTATCGGATTCCCCCCTTCGTACATATAGTTATGTCCTTTTGTTCATGTTGCACAATTGGAGTTATAAGTCGTCCTAGTCTCCATATGGCATCCCTACTCTTCCAGGTTCCTCTCCTGCTTCTTTTCTCTTCTTCATGTATGCCCAAGAAAGAGCACCTAAACATGTATGACAACTTCTAGGATACTCCTTAGGTAATCTATTCTCGAGTAGTCTACTCCTTAGCAATATATGGTATGTCCATAATTTCTTTTTTATAAATACAAACTCCCTCAATTAACATATTAAGTCTTATATATTTTTCATATGCACCGCACATGAAAAGATTGATCGACTAAGCATGTGCACTCCAGGGGTGGTGTGTTGTCTATCTCATGGAAGTGTGATGGTAATAATATGTGTATGTCAAGCGGGGTGCTTTATTATCATGTTGGCTTTTGGGTTAGGCTTAATTGTGTGTCATTAATGAGATTAAGCACCAGAGGCATGTAGATGACTATGGCAAAGTGTTGTGCATGTCATCTATCTAAGAATTGAATATGATGCAATTGGCAAAAGTTTCCTATCTCAACAATTGACCATGGATGCTAGAGTTGGTCGGGTAATGGTTGAATTGTTTTGGATTTTGGTTCACTAGAAGGTTGTACGTTGCAATCTTCTGAATTGATATGTGGGGGTTATTAGTTTGAATAAAATAGTGGGAATGATAGTTAATTAAAGACTTAATAAACAACATCAAATTCTATACAAATCAAATCAAATCAAAATGATTTTTTGACAGAATTGCAAATTTTTTTATAGAATCAAATGGAAACACATAAAAACACCTTTTCCCTACAATCAGTCCTTGAAAAGGAAAAATTAATGGGGAATAAATTCTATAACTAGTTCAAGATGTTGAGAATTGTTCTCACACATGAGCGCAAGTTCTATGTCTTACAGACACCAGAGCCAAATGAACCTCTTCCCACCACACTCATGGCTGATAGGGATGCTTATAAGAAGCATATCAAAGATGATGTTAATGTCAATTTTTTGATATTGTGCTCCATGAACTATGAGTTGCAAAGACAAAATGAGAACATAGATGTATTTGAGATGGTCAGACATCATAAGAACATGTTCCAAGATCTACAAAGACATGATAAATATGATGTCTCCAAGGCATTGTTCAAATGTAAGATGACAGAAGGAGATCCATTAGGTCCTCATGTGCTCAAGCTTATTGATTATGTGGAGTACCTTTCTAGACTGGGATTCCCCTTGGGTCAAGAGTTGGCCACTGATGTGATTATGTAGTCTCTGCTAGAGTCATACAATCAGTTTGTCATGAATTGTAACATGAATGACTTTGACAAGCCATTGATAGAGTTACTTGGCATGTTAAGAATAGTTGAGGAACAAATCAAGAAAGACAAGCCCAAGTCGGCGATGATGATTAGTAAGACAAAGGAAAAGTATGAAGGCAAAGGCAAAGATAAGAAAAGCTCTAAAGTTGTCCAGAAGTGAAACACTGTGGCACCCAAGGCAAAGGGAGGAGTAAAGAATGGAGGCAAGTGTCACCATTGTCATCAAGATAGAGACTGGAAGAGGAATTTCCCCCTCTACCTAGAAGAAGTAAAGAAGAAGAAGGAGGAGATAGAGATCTCCACTTCAGGTATCTACATTATAAGATAATTCTACATGACTTCTTTTCATTGATATGTGATACCAGATGTAGATCCGACATATGATTGATATGTAGGATCTGACAAAAAATAGACCTTTACGAAAGGGCAATGACAGACTGCAGAAGCAAGAGTTGCTGAAGCTACAATCTAAATTTGGAATATATCTTAACCCATTGGACATTTAATAGAGTTAGTTGAACAACTATTTCATTATGCTAACAATATAAACATTTTACTTTATACATCTTGTATGGACAAGGATGACTATAAATAAAGAGTTATTCATGATTCCATTTCAAAGATTTGATCTTGCATGGAAATGCCTCAAACATCTTGTGATCTTTACACGAAAGGATCAAAAGATAAATGTTTATAATGTAAATACCTAAAGGATTATAATTGATAACTCAAACAATCAATGCCTATAGCATTGTCAACTATAGCACATGTATGTGAAATGCATTTCTAGAACATGTTGATGTTTATCTAGACTCTTTTGGTTATTGAACCAATATGAGACATGCATGTCTTATTTATGAGCAACATGGAAAACAACTTCTCCCTTGAAGAGGTGGGAGAATAAGCATTCTATTAGGACATGTACATAATGATGTACAAAGACCTTCAGAATAAATGATATACTTCATTATATTTATTGATGATATGGTGATATGTATTCAGTAGAATAAAAATCTCTTGAAGTGTTCAAGTATATTACATATATGAAGTAAACTATTTTAATGGTATTAAGATACTTTGATATGATCAAGGATGAAATACTTTATAGGAATAGTTTGAGGACCTTCTGGAGAAGTTGTGATAGTATATCATAATCAACTCCAACTGAAACATGATGATGTATCAGAAAGAAGGAATCACATCAACATGTGTCATGATATGATTATCATTTAATCTAATCTTCTAATTTCTTATAGGAATATGCTTAACACTAAAACAAAGTACCATCTAAATGGTTTAATAGACACCATATGAGATATAGTATGGGAATGTCCCGATATCTCTTAAAGATTGAAACTTGTATAAGAAAAGAGTTTCTTGAAAATATTTAATTGCATAAATGCTAGTTTGTTGAACACTACTTATCTCAATCCAATAACAAAAGTGTTTGTTGCTAGGATGACTGAATTCCAAAAGGATCAGTAGGAGTAAAGTAGAACTCAAAAAGTTTGAGATCAACTGGAAAACATTTGAACCATATGAGGGACAATGAGAACAAAGAGAGTCACAAGTGGTTGTAGAATCTCAAGTTCTTTATGTAACACACAAAACTCATAGTTCTAGTAGAACACGTATGAGATTACAATATTGTGAATCATATAACTCAGATAAGCTATGAGTTGGTCATAAGATAATGAGCCAACAATCAACTAAGAACTATTGAGGAATCAGAGTCTGAGAAATGGATTGAGGACATTATATCCATAATGGAATCCATGAACATCTACAAGGTATGACCTTGGTGGTACCACCAAGAGGAGTAAAATCCATAAGGTGCAGTTGGGTTGTCATAAGGGAGACCAACATGGATAACATAAGAGAACAAATTGGTTGTGAAGGTTTTTCAAATAAGTTCAAAAAAGTGACATGATGAAACCTCTTCACCAATTGACATACTTATTTTGCAGCTTATTAAGAGTGTGATATTTTGCATATGGAGATTAAAATTGCATTCCTCAATTGGAATAATTGATAGGACATGTACGAGACACAACCTGAAGGTCTTATAACTCCATTAATGCAAATAAAGTCTATAAGACACAATGTTCAATCTAGAGGTTGAAATAAGCATCTTAGAACTAGAGTCTTAGATTTGGCAAGTTAGTCAAAGAGTTTAACTTGAGTCAAAATAAAAGATGAAATCTATGATTACGAAAGATTTAGTAGGAGCATATGAATATTCTACATGTTGATGAGGAATGACATATCAATACTAAGTATTGAAACCTGGCAAGAAAATCACCTTCATCAAGAAGGATTAGGTGAAGCATCCTATGTGATAGGAATTGAGATCTATAGAGATAGTTCTGGAAAGTTTCTAAACCTACATACGATTTCATATATTGATAAGATGTTGAAAGGGTTTGGCATGTACGATTCAGTAAGAGAGAATTTGTCCATGTAGATGGGATCAATTTCTCAAGAATCTAATGTTCCAATTCTTGTGAAGAATGGAAGAGATACCATTGGCATTCTCATTTGGATCTATCTACATATAGTGTACTCGTTCCATTATCTTGTATGTCTTGGACATGACAAGAAGATATTGGTCAGAATCTAATGAAGGCCATTGGAATACCATAGAAAACATCCATTAGTACTTGAGAAGCAGTAAGGATTAGTTGTTGCACTATGGTAATTAAGGAAGAGTTAGATGTAAAGGGTTACATCGATGCAAGCTTCCGAAAGGACATAGAATGATTGCAATATAAAGCTATGTTTAATCCTTTTAAGAAGAGTTGTAAGTTGGAAATGGTTCTAAACTACTGACCATTATTTTAATTCTATAACAGAAGTCATATGTCCTGGTGTTATGAATACATGAGTGAATATTGTATGGATCTACAAGTTCATATGGATGAACTTATGAGATGTTCCAATTATTGATATCATAATAGAAATACTATGACAACAATGGAATACTAGTTATGCAAGGAACATTAGATAGCATACTATGGCAATTCCATCTCATAAAAAATGTCATATAGTGAAGAGATGTGAAACATGTAATATACAGACCATAGCAAAATGTTGCTAACCTGCTAGATTAACACATGCATAGTAGAAACATGATGGACACATTCAGTATCACTTAGAATAAGATTTGTGAGTGATTGGTACTAAGTGCAAGTGGGATTCTGTTGGTATGTATGCCCAGAGAGCCAATCATATGATGAGTGTGATGGCATATAATATAAAAAGATTTGATTAATAATAAAGGCAAGCTTCCAATTCATTTTGTTTCACTCAGTTATGATGATATAAGGAGGAAACATAATGAATGTCATAAGAATGACACTAATCAATGATGTATGTCTTCAAGTATGTGACTTGAACACTGAGATCATACAAATGTTAAGAGTAGGTACATTCTTACATGTCCCTGGTTGGATGTTACTGTGGAAGGAAGATAGACAGCAGTAGCACTAAAGACTAGAGTTTGTGTTGGTTGATGACAGAATCTCATTAGCCATGGTATATGTGATATCAAACCAAGCACATACATCCTTGTTGGAGAATAGTATATTGGACAGACCCACCTTGAGAGTGACACATGGAAACCATAATTGGTGTTCATAATTATCTCTCATAGTGAAGGTGATGATTAAGGTTCTTAGACCTAAAGTCAATACATGTCATTGGGTATGTTTTGACATCATCTAACGTGATCTTGAATACGGGTTGCCATAAAGGTGATGATCAGATTGTTGGATCAAGGGCTCTAGAGGGGGGGGTGAATAGAGCTTCACACATCTCACAAAATAGATTAGACCTTCAAATTATATTAAGTGCAAAAGCTTAAGTATACATCCAATTTGAAGTCCTAACTAACAGGCATAGCAAGGGTGAGAGACAAGGATAGCATACACTTGGACATAGTGGTTTAGAGTGGTTCCACACTTCAAACTAGAAGTGAGTCAGTCCACTACCTAGAGGTGGTTAGTCTCTAGGACTTTGCAATCTTGATGCTCTTATATTCATTCATAAGATTACAAGACAAAACCACATTCATCCAAGGACTTAATACCTCAATCAAGGATCTTCAACCTACCGAAGGAACTTACCCACTTGAACTAGGGAGTCTTCAGCCTTCAACAAGGACTTACCCACTCCATCTTCAAGTATTTGGCCTTCCAAGAATTACCTATCCTTCTTGAACGTCCACCTTGTCTATCTCCTTCACTCGAAGATCTGGATCACCATGCTTTCTTCAACCTTGAAGAACAGAAACTCCTTCTCCTTCACTCGGAGAAGATCTTCAAGCCTTTTTATTCAATAAGGAAAGGGGTAGGAAGATTGAGGTGGAGAGATTTACATGGATACAAGGGATATCTCTCTTACAACATATCCTAACTCACTCATATTCACAGATTTGAATTGAAAGTAGAGAGAGAGAAAGGGGCTCAAAGGGGTGCAATGCTCTTAACTATGCTAGAACCAAGCTATGCAATGAAAGAGCAACCTTAGAATGAACTCCAAGTAGTCATATTTATAGCTGGGGGTGCCCCTTTGAGTTGGGGAACACTTAGGGTTGAATTATAGTCATTTTTGCACAAGGCAACAGATCTATTTTGTCCAAACAATTCGCCAATGGTTAGAATCACTTTTTTTGTGTTTTTCATACAGTACATTCGATCGAGATTCAATAAAGGTAACTCAACTAATCAGGTAAAAGACAAACTCAATTTTCAAACCATCGGCTAAGTTTGTCCTAGGGAAACTCAACCGACCAATGAAAATAACATTTAGTCAGTAACCTGATCGGTCGAGTTCTGTGAATGCACAACTCGACTGATGCACTCTTCAGAGAATTGATCCAGTGGATTGTTCAAGATTGGAACTCAACCGATCAACAACCTGTGATCAATTTTCTAAAGTGCTTAAAAAGTGACTAAAACTTGGTACTAAGTGTCCCGCATAATTTTCTCATCTTAGTTACAAGTCATATCATCAATACAAGATTACAAAAATCTTCTAAGGTTGTTTACATGGATTTCCTAATTAGCACACTTGCATGCATTTGACTTGAACTTTGAAAAGCTAGCGCTTGTGTAATTTGATCCTTTTTATGTACCTAACACCTAAAATCAATCTTGAATACACATATTAGATACATATGAATGGAATGGTTAAGTCATTATCAAAATATGGACAATGTATAACATCTAGGTCAACACATATGTGTTGTGACACATGGAGATGATTGTGAGTGATGTAGGTGGGATTTTTCCCTCCTACTAGAGTTTGATATCCAGGCCACTTGATAAGTGAGACTAAAAAATGCATGTGCATGCACATGTGTAAATATATGTGATATTAAGGTCACATATATCTCAAACAATCTACTCTAGATCAAGGAACGTGGATTACACATTGAGAGGATGATGACTCCATGCCTCGAGTTCATTTTGGATATCAGAGACAAAGAAATTAGACAACCACTTTAACACTTGACACTGACACAGATCATAGCTTGAAGTTGTTCTCCAACTTTCCTGATTAATTTTATACCAATAATGTGTAACTATGCACTATTCTTTGCTTGTAATGTCATAAATCACTTATGGACATTCACTGTCAACATAACATGGAACCTATGGGGTCACACACATAAGATGCACCTAGAAGAGGAGTTTAATCATGAATGATGATTAAATTGATTGCTAAAGTGTTTAGGTATTCAATTTAAGAAACAAATCAACTGAATAAACTCCCAAGCAACCAATTCAAGAGTTGAATCGAGTGGTTAGAGTGTCAGGTTGATTGAAAATTGCATTGGATGAAATCTGCATGAACTGGGGAGCGAACCAATCAAATCGAGATCACCATTCGACCATTTTGCTGAGTGAAATGCTTGGTTCATGGAGCAATTTGATTACATCAAGGATTAGTGTTGATGTCATAACGTGCATTAATTGAATTAGAATTGCCAATGCAATTGTGATTGGGAAACATGAAGAATGATCGGTTCACTAGGTGAACTGATAGCCTCGCATGCCAACCGATGGGCTTGCCTAGCGAACCGACTATTTCATCTATCGCAGTTATGAAAATTCATGAGATTTCGGTCCCTTCCACTCCTACATAGACTGGGAACCCTAACCCTGACCCTTTTATAAATAGAGAGGTATTGGAGGCTTCCTAGAGACACAACCCAATTGCCTCTAACAATTATTGTCCTCTCAAGTCGTGGTAACCAAAAGGGAGCCTAAGCAAGTCCTACATGAAAAGGGAGGGATTACAAGGGAGAACAATTGTAGGACAACAAGTTGGTGACTAGTACACCAAAAGGAGGGACAACTCCTTCATGTCTGTTCTTATAGAATGATAGGAGTTCAAGATGGTTCATGTGGACTACCATAAAGGTATGGATACCTTTCCCGCTAGGAGGGAAATACTTGTAGTCTTTAGTGGAGATGAGTACCTATTGCAGACGATGTCTAAGTGCAACTAGAATAGAGATGCACTACGGAAATGAGGAATAGTCATTGGGTTTGCTCTAGGACCAGGTATGAACTCGCTAAACCATCCTTCCCATTACATAGTTGTTGATGAGATATGTTGGATATGAGGAATATGGACAGAAATGTTTTATTTCTGATGTCTGTCATATGTCATAATTCCATATAGGAGACATTTTAGATCCTTGCCATCCTTGACCATGGAAATATCAAAGTTTCCTTTGACCACACAAAGCTTCCAGCAATTGCAGCTCCCATCAGAGGGTCACTCAAGACCCACGGGTCCCAAAGCGATGCCTATGGAGAAGGATGAGTAGGGATATGGGGGCTACATCCCACCAATTGTCATCCCCAACCACCATGTTGGCTAGAAGAATCCTAAGGGGAGTGGGTCAACACTCCCTGGCACCACGGACCCTCCCATGAGCTTTCGCGGAGCAGCAAACATAGATGCCCCCTTTTTCACCAAAGCATATATAGGGAACAATGGAAAAGAAAGCATAAGAATAGTTTACCCTAGAGCATGATAGTTAGTAGGAAGTGGAAAAATAACTATTAGCAAGTTATAAATTGTATCGTTATACAACTATAACTATAAAAGTTTCAGATAAAAGAAACATCTTGCCACAAAGAACATTCACAACTTCTAAATAAACAATAGAATTGTATACCAAAACAATGTAGACTAAATATACCTAAAATAGAGCCATGACACTATATATCATGGCCAAAAAATTAAGCGTCAAAACACACAACCCGAGCGGTATGTGTGCATCTATATATATATATATATATATATATATATATATATATATATATATATATATATATATATATATATATATATATATATAGTGGTTTTGTCTTATGACATCACTAAATCCATATTTCACTTTTTCTTATCAAATTTGGGATACCATCGTACCCACTTCAACATTAGCCAACATCCTATATGCCCAGAAATGGTAAATTATTGTAGAAGGTCACATTGGAAGGTTAACACCATCTTCCACTAATTCTAGCCTTTTTACTCTGTTTGGAAGATGGTAACACATCCCTGGTCCTTTTTCAATCTTGTTTTATTTTCCATGTTACAGACAAATATCAATTTTATATGGGGAGAAAAAGATTAGGAACTTCCCACCTATTCTCAGCATGAAAAAAAGTTTATCTTCAATGTAAAATATATTGATCCTAGGTGAGAAGTATAGCATTTATCCCCTATAATTAAAGTATATATATGGGAGTTTATTTAATACCTGCGCGGGTAGCCTAGATTTCGCTACCCGGAAGCCAAAAAAGTAATTGTTCTAACAAGAAAAGTAATTCTTCTATCAAAAAAGTAACTATACGACTAAAAAAGTAATCCCATACAAAATACACAATAGATATATATGTAACCGTGTTTTGAAATCTTCTGTTACAAACATAACTATCTATGCATTAAACTCAACAGTTTGTAAGGTAAAGTAACACTCTACATGTCAAAAGTAACCAACTTGAAAAAAAAGTAACCTAAATGGAGGGTGGGTATTAAAGATGGGCCCATATATATATATATATATATATATATATATATATATATATATATATATATATATATATATATATATATATATATATATTCGTTACCCGCGCGGGTAGCCTAATTTTTCACTACCCGCACATCTAAAAGTGTAACTATATAATACACACACTACTACAGAAATGGCTTATAACGTCACTTTTAAAGGCGTCGGTTGTAAACAAAACCCGACGCCTAAACAATAAAGCGTCGGTTAAATAATTAAACCGACATATATCTGTGAAGGGTGATCAGACATGGGTATCGCTTTTTATTTAGCGTCGGTTCCTAAATTAGAAACTGATGCTAAACATTGACCGCCAAATCTAGTTTTTTGAGCGAAAAAAATTACCTCCAAAATTTAACATACAGCGTCGGTTATTAACAAAGAAACTGACGAAAAAAGTTTTCTGCAAAATAGAAATTTGACCAATTTTTGTCGTCAGTTTTGTTGCAGTAACTGACGTCGATGTGTTTCTGCGCACTTTACCACGAAAATTTTCTCCACCATATAGCGTCGGGTTTTACACAGAAATCGACGAGTATGGTCTTGATTCAAGAACATTTATTTTTTGTTGGCATATATATATAGTCATCGATTTTTCTTGTTTGAACCGACAACT
Source organism: Alisma plantago-aquatica (assembly GCA_963693085.1). Taxonomy (NCBI): domain Eukaryota; kingdom Viridiplantae; phylum Streptophyta; class Magnoliopsida; order Alismatales; family Alismataceae; genus Alisma; species Alisma plantago-aquatica. The sequence continues at coordinate 470,343,476 of OY856414.1, forward strand.
ATAAGAGAACAAAAAGTGTCAGTTTTTTGTTGGTAACCGACGCTGATAGTTTTCAGCGTCAATTTTATTTAAGAATTGACGCCTATTGTTAACTTAACAGCACCCGTGCTAGACAGACTCTTCCCCTTTCTCTGTTTCATTCAATCTCGCGCAACTCAGGGTTTGGTCCGACGATTTTCTGCTCACCGCCGCTCGTTTCTTCTCTGCCCCCACCTCCACCACCGCTTGCTCTGGCTGTTGCTCCAGCTCGCTTGTTGGTCCTCTGCCCACCTCCACCGCCGCTTGCCCTCTACCCCCAACTCACTGCTCCAGTGGCCTTACGGCGGCCTGCTCTCCTGCTCCAGCTCTGGCGCCACCTGCTCTCCTACTCTGGCGGCCTTCTCTCCTGTCCCAGCTCACTGCTCCACCACTACTCTTCTCCACACTGCTAGTTGCTCGACAGATAGTCCTCTTCTTCTTCCTCCATGCCCCTCTTCTTCTTCCTTCTCCCTCATTACCAACAACAAGCACGGCCGTGGCTATGTTGGTCGACCACGGCCGTGCTAGGCAGCACGGTTGTGGTCGGCCAACACAACTGCGGTCGTGCTTACTGTTGGTAAGGAGGGAGAAGGAAGAAAAGAGGGTATTTTGTTCATTTATTTTTTTATCTATCGCTTTGTATTTGTTTATCTACTGATTATATTTATTTATCTAATGCTTTGAGTTTATATATTTAGATGTTGCTATTGTAAATCAACCTAGGATATGAACAAATCTTTTTCTTGCATATATTTGTGCTTCTAATCCTAATGCTTGACCTAATTCAGTAAATTTTGATGCATGTTGAAATAAGATTTAAACTTGTCCATTCTAGCATCCTAATTTGATTTGATTAAAACCTAACATTGATGAAACCCTAACATCAATTGTGTTGAAACCCTAACATGTACATATCTATCATTGTGTTTGTTGGCCTAGAAACTCATCCAAGATTTACTAATTAGGAGTAAATCTTGGATAGTCCCCGGTTTGGGACTGTTCTTTAACACCTAATCTCACTTAGGATGTAAGTGTATAATGTGTATTGGGTTTTTAAGAAAATTTTAGCAGCATTTCCCTGTTTGTTCTCTAAGTACATATATACTTAGAGAACAAATGGGGAAATGCTGCCAAAATTTTCTTGAAAACCCAATACACATTATACACTTACTAGTGAGATTAGGTGTTCAAGAATGGGATATGTGGTACACATTTATTATATATAAGAATGACATCACATGTATTTGTTGGCCTAGAAACCCATCCAAGATTTACTCATTAGGAGTAAATCTTGGATAGTCCCCGATTTGGGACTGTTCTTGAACACCTAATCTCACTTAGGATGTAAGTGTATAATGTGTATTGGGTTTTCGAGAAAATTTTGGTAGCATTTCCCCGTTTGTTCTCTAAGTACATATGTACTTAGAGAACAACGGGAAAATGATGTTGAAATTTTCTTGAAAACCCAATACACATTATACACTTACTAGTGAGATTAGGTGTTCAAGGATGGGATAGGTGGTACACATTTATTATATATAAGAATGACATCACATGTATTTGTTAACCCTAGACCCTAATCTTGTTGTAATATATACATGTTTTCTCTTTGATCATAGAATGGATAGATCATGAATGTCCATTCGCAATCGCTGCACCCCAGAGTTTATTTCTGGTCTTGACCAATTTATTTTATTTTCCGAGGAACATAGGAAACAACCTGGACATAGGTTCTATTATCCATGTAGGCATTGTGGTAATAACTTGAAAGTCAGCACTGGTGACGAAATCAAAAGTCATGTCATGTGCAATGGGATTGTACAAGGCTATACAGAATGGCACTGGCATGGAGAGATTTCAAACCCGAAACTAGTGGATGTCGATAGCAGTGCTTCTGTGGAAGAAGAAATTTCCTCTGATGACGTAGATGTGAATGAACCAGTTCCAGTAGAAATCGTTGATGCGATGTTGGATAGTTGTGGGGTAGAGCACACCGATCCACCACCCATGTTTAGAAACATTATGCATGATGCTGAGATACCGTTATACACAGGTTGTACTAAGTTTATGCAGCTTAGCACTGTGTTGAGATTGTATAAGCTGAAAGCTAACAATAGATGGAGCGACAAAAGCTTCATGTCATTGTTGTCTTTGTTGAAAGAAATGCTTCCTGAAGGAAACGAGGTGCCAATCTCAACATACCAGGTAAAGAAATTGTTGTGCCCAATGGTAATGGAGGCCAAGAAGATACACGCATGCCCGAATGATTGTGTATTATTTCAAAAGGACTATGTGGATTTGAAAGATTGTCCAAAATGTAGTGTGTCATGGTATAAATTGACAACTTCGGGGGAGTCCAAAACTGGTTATCCTGCCAAGGTGATGTGGTATCTACCTATAATATCACAGTTTCAACGCATGTTTGCAAATCTAATAGATGCGAAGAATTTCAGGTGGCATGTAGATGTTAAGAAAAATAATGATGGGATCCTACGACATGCGTCTGATTCCTCACAGTGGAAGAAGATTGATCTATTGTACCCCAAATTTGTTGAAGAAGACAGGAATCTAAGACTTGGGCTTTATACAGATGGGATGAATCTGTACGGGACATTGAGTAGCCAATATAGCACTTAGCCAGTCATGCTTGTTATATATAATCTTCCTCCCTGGCTGTGTATGAAAAATAAGTATGTAATGTTGTCCTTATTGATATCGGGCCCTAAACAACGTGGAAATGATATCGATGTTTATCTTGAACCTCTGATTGATGACTTAAAGAAACTCTGGGGTGAAGGTGTGATGACCTATGATGCTTCATTAAGAGAGACATTTCATTTGCATGCTATGTTGTTTTGCATTACTAATGACTTTCCAACATATGGGAATTTATTTGGATATAGTGTCAAAGGAGCTGCAAAAATGGATAGCTGGGAGGCAAAATAAGAAGGGAGAAATAAGGAAGCCCGCAACTGCTGAAGCGGATGCAAAATTGGTAAAATAAAACTCTTAGAGCAATCGTTCGAATATTGATTATTTGTGGTGTTTACTTAATTACAAAAAAAATTTGGTGATTAGCGGGAGCTGTACGAGCTAAGGAAACAAGGCAAGTTCATCCCTAAGGTCACAAGGGATGAATTGACAGTTGCTCTGGGTAACCCAGAGCATCCTGGATGTGTTAGGGTTGCAGGCGCTAGTGTGGGCATCAAAGCGTTCTTTGGTCCATCCCAACGCAAACATGTCCCAAAAGTGGGAATTTCACAAGAAGAGGTAACCTATTCTTTCTTTAGAATGTTACTGTAAAAGAGAATTCAATAATCAGAAGCTAACGTTTCTTTTATCCATGTATAGGTAGATAAGATAGTTGATAGGAGAGTCGATGAATTAGTTGATAAGAGAATCAAGGAAGCAGTTGATAAGACACTCCATGAAGCAATGATCAAGTGGCAGAAAACTCTAACTGCCACTCAGCAGCCAGTACCTATGGCGTCCTGCTCTACTCCTACTGTAGAGGTTGGGAGTAGTAACCATGTAGACCCACCACTTAGCACATCCGCTGTAAGTATTTTTATGACATAGTAACTAGTCTTTTCAAGATGATATGTATATATGTATATAACATTCCTTACACAAATTTGTAGGGGTTGAAGCCATGTTGTCTAAAAAGTAAAGAATATGGCATTGCAAAGGTGTCGGCTTACCCATCCCTACTAGGGGAAATGTTTCATGGGTCTCCATTACCATCTGGTTGGGTTTGTGTGAGCCCTCTATGTATATTCCCCAAGTGGATGGATCTTCCATTGCCATATGCCCACCCATATTGTGAAATGCTAGGTGAGGCAGAAGGCGAAGTGATATTGTGGCCAAAAGCGGATGTCCTCTATACTAAAATTGTATGGTAAATTTACATTGCGTTAAATTTTTAGTGTGTGTATATGATGTCAATTGATCTGAAATTTTATATATATATATATATATATATATATATATATATATATATATATATATATATATATATGTATGTATGTATGTATGTGTATATATATACAGGTTAAAAAGAAGACACCCAGAGCATCTAGGCATCCACATCCACCTCCTACATTACCAAGTTGGGTTCCACAGGACCTACCTGTCCCATTAGTTCCTAATTGTAGGGGTATGGCAATATGGTTAGGAGAACATGATATAAATTGCCCTATAATTGTTTCTATAGATGCAGATGTTGTAGGTCAATCATACGAAAACAAACTATTTATACAAGATATTTTGGAGTTGTTTCAATATGATTGGCTGAATACATCTGTGATAGAGTTATGGATAAGGTGAGATCTTCTTTATACATCCATATACCTTGTGTAGGATCTGGTGATCTTGTTTTTTATATATTAATGCATACGTAATACATGTTTTGCAGCTACTTAGACAAGATATGTGCAGATTTTTCATTCGAACATGTAGGATTCTTGATTTCATCTTTGATTAGTCTAGTAGCTAAAGACCCTTCATCAGTTCAACAATACTGTGGTGATGCTTTTACAAATTTTGCTCAAAATAACAAGACGGTGATAATAGCTCCATTCAATGTGGAGTAAGTTTACTTTGCTTATAATTTGGACTTAAGAAAATTACATTTTTATTGTGGATTTTGAGTTATTTATTTTTTACTTTTTTACCTCTAGGGGTATGCATTGGGAGTTACTAGTTATTGTCCCTGAGACGTTCATTGTCTATTATCTAGATCCTAAGGGGACTCAATTGAATTCAAAATATGGACACACAATGAAAATGGCATTATTCCGGTGAGAAATATTTCATTTTCATATCTGTTAACATATGTTATTACATTACTATTTAATTATACAATGTACTGTGTTACATTAACATGTAGGGGTTTAGATGAGTTCAAAAAGGTTGGAGGAAAGGTCCCCAGGAAAAAGAACCAGCCAATAATTTGGAAGAACGTGGAAGTAAGTTCCTGACTGCAATGTATATATTATTTATGTGAATAGTGCTTAATTAGTTGCATTTTTTAATATTTTGTATGTTTCAATTTATAGTGTGCTACACAAGACAACGGATGGGCATGTGCATACTATGTGATGTGATTTATGCACATGATTATCAAATATGTCACAGTGGACATCGATACCATTCCTAAGGTATTATATATAGTCTCATTAGATAATATGAAATATATCAATCTTATTTATATATTATTAATTATATATATACATCATTCTCTTTGCAGGTGTTTAAAACTGACCACACTACAGGAAAGGCCTTACTAGATGTACATGCTCCCTATACGACGGAAGAATTAAATGATGTAAGAGAACAATGGGCAAAAGCCATACAAGTAGTGGGGTTTTTAAAATATAATTGGGATGTTGATAGAGAATAATGACTAAAGAATGATATTTTGTAAATGAATTTCTGAATTGTAATATGTGTGAATGTTTCTACATGTCTGAATATTTCTACATGTGTGAATGTAAAAATGAATGAAACTGTTGGTTTCTATATGAATGTTTCTACATATGTGAATGTGAAAATGAATGGAACTGCAGATTGCTACATTAATGTTTCTACATGTGTGAAAATTGAATGGAACTGCAGGTTGCTAAATGTGTGAAAATTAATGTTGTTAATTTCGTAGATTTGTGGCTTGTTGTTGGCTGATATCAATGGATGTCGTAAAACCTGCAGTTCATAACTGAACTATAGGTTTCTCATCCTGTGACCAGCCACAGCAGGCCTGCAGACTGATAAAAAAAATACATACAATAGGCGTCAGTTATTTGAAAAAACTGACGACAAATGCTTACAGCGTCAGATAATAGCTAAAACTAACGCCTAATAGGACCAGACACCACGACCGCGCTGGCTAGCACGGCCGTGGTAGCAGGTGATATGGCATCGGTTATCAATAATGAACCGACGATGATGGATACTTACAGCGTCTGCTAATAGCTAAAATTGATGCCTAATGAGGCCAGACACCACGGTCGTGGCAGCAGGTGATATGGCATCGGTTATCATTAAAAAACGACGCTGATGGTGCCCTAAATGGCGCCCTTTCTGTAGCGTGAAGGTTTATGGCATCGGTTTCTGTAATAATAACTGATGCCTATATCCCCCTACTGGCACATTTTTAGTGGCGTGCGAAGGTTTCTGACGTCGGTTTGGAAACCGACGCCTAACGGTTTGCTTTTTAGCGGCACCCACATAGGTGTCGCATTGAAACTGACACTAAAGGTCTTACATAACTGACACTAAAGGTGGGTTATGTACTAGTGACAAAAGTAACTCTAAGATCAAAAGAGTAACTATATTGATAAAAGAGTAACTATATGACTAAAAAAGTAACTGCACAGAAAGTATACAGTTAGTAAATATATGGATGTATTTTTTGATTTTGGTGGGGCAAAAGATATTATTTTTGGATTAATTTTTTGGAGATCTAGATAAAATGCTCCTCTACAATTGCAAAAAAAAAAATTAAAAAAAAGTGACAGGAAGGGTGTGCGGGTATTAAAGATGAGCCCATATATATATATATATATATATATATATATATATATATATATATATATATATATATATATATATAGCTTTTTTTTTGCTAAGACTTCTTTTTTTTCAACCCATTTCATATCTTCTGCCAAATGATTATATATATATATATATATATATATATATATATATATTATATTTATATATATTATATATAATATATATAGAGAGAGAGAGAGAGTCAGGCTAGAATACACTCTAGTGTACAGATCGCACAAATATACTCAAGTGTATTTGCATATCAAGACTATTTTTTGCAAAATGTAAACCATTGATCTTCACCGTCATACTATAACTAGGCTACGTACAAATTTTGAGCCCATTGGGATGAGTGTAAGTCACTCATCCAAGGGCAACAAAATCGACGTGTGAAACTAATTTGAAATGTATAATTTTTGCGGTCTTTATAACATGACCTATAAATGTCCAAATGTACTCAAATTATGTGTATGAGCTATTCACAAGATGTTTATAAAGGTCAACAGATTAGATTTTTGAAAAAAAATATTACATCATGAAAAACTACTTGAGTGTATTCTACTCTGAATACACTCAAGTGTATTCTTGCCTCTCTCTCTCTCTCTCTCTCTCTCTCTCTCTCTCTATATATATATATATATATATATATATATATATATGTTTGTATGTATGTATGTATATATATGTATATATTACTATAAAAAGAGTGAGTTCTTCAAAAAGGTAACCACCCTATCATTTTAAACCTCAACAACCAATTAGAATGATGGAATTCAAAATGTTGTTTCCTATTACGTTCACTCTCATATTTTTTGACACTTTTTACGTTTTTTTAATTCATTTATTTCCTTGGTGTAGGAACTGCCACTAAACCAAATAGTTCACACTCCTACGACGTGGAGATGTGGTCAACTCCACCTCTCTTTTTATCCACCCTCATACCTCTTTTTCCTTACTCCACTCTGTTTGAGCAGAAGTAGTGACCTCCTTGAAACAAATTTGATCAGAAGTTGGACTGCATAAAATGAATATCCCACAAATCCTTAGTTAAAACAAAATAGCAATAAACTCTTTAATTAATTCTATTCTTAAGATATAATTTATCAAATAAAAAGTAGTTACAACAAATCCCATGTCTCACTCTTAAGGATAATTCTAATAAAAAAATAGATCAGTTCAAACAAATCTTACAAATCTATTAAAGATAATTTAAATAACAAATGCATCAGTTACAACAAATCTCACATCTTTTGTTCACAACCCGACAAACATCATTTACACCTTGGTTAATCCCCCATTCAACGCACCACTTTCTCTACATGTCCACTATCCAAAACTCTACTTAACCCATTGAATAGAGAAGATGACTAACTTCAAGCCACTTCAACACCAAGCTTCTAAGGCTTCAGCGCAACATCTGGACATCCTTGTTGTTGTTGCCATTTTCAAGAACAACTCTAGGCAACTGTAGCACCAAGCTCTAGAGTTGAACACAACTTCTGTACATCATTGATTGTACTGAAAATATAAGAAAAAAATAACGTGAGTTAAGATTCTTTGACGTTACATGTGCATTCAAAGCATAACCAACTCTTAATTCCTTACAACCACATGCAGTAGTACTTCATATTTATCCATCTGAGAAGTATGTTCCTAAAGCTTTGCTTTGTTTCTACTATGTGGCAGACCTCTACTCCTATCACTCCACTGACAATTTGCTCCTTGAACATTTTTCAGTCTTTGATAAAGTCCTCCAACAAGACAAGTCCAGGTACTCCTCGAACAAGAAAAGTACATGTCAAAATTTTGTAGAGTATTTGTAGATTAAATATATTTAATATCATTCCTCTATTGCTCTCAAAAACTAATGCAGGAAACTAATCAGTTGAATCTCACCAAATGTCTAAAAGTTGTCTAGGAACAAAGTTGATCAAAAGTTAAAGTCCTTGTACTCCTCGAACAAGAAAAGTATAGGTCAAATTTTTGGAGTGTATTTGTAGAATAAATGTATTCAATATCGTTCCTCTAATTCTCTCAAAAATTAATGTAGGAAACTAATCAACTGAATCTCAACAAACATGAAAAAGTTGTCTAGCAACAAAATTGCTCAGAAGTTAGTATATCAAATCTAGCAAACCTCCAAGTATGTATGTAGTTTTAGAATGCATTTCATACGAGTGTTATCAACTTTTGACTTGTACTCAGTATCATATTCCAGTTAAACATTCTTGTACTAATAATCCATTTAAAAATAGATACAAAACATAGCAGCATTATTAATCAAAAGAATTCTAATACCTTAGTCATATGTTCTCTAAACTACTATGTAAATAACTAACTTGTCATATTTAGGACTACGGCCTTCCTCCTAATATATCATTCTCTACATTAACTTCTAGAAAATGCCTCCATTATCACTTATTCTTCTAAGAATTTGAACATGACATTTTACTCCTTTAATTAAGGGATGAAATGGTGAACATTAAAGGAATTTCATCCAACATATTTCCTCTTGTCAAGCCATTTTTATTCATTTTAATTTTTTCCTTTGTTCCTTGATACCCCTAACCTTAATCCCTAACATGAACAACATCTACTATTAAAGCATTAATACATACAGTGTTGTATAAAACAAGTAGCATAACAAGAGAGACATACACTGCACGCATAAGTGATGAAATCTAATTAGTAACCAAGTATAAAGTAAAACACCTAAACATAGCATCATTATTAATTAAAAGAATTATAATACCTTAGTCATTTGTTCTCTAGACTACTATGCAAATAACTGACCCTGCAAATAACTGACTGGTCATATTCAGGACTACGACCTTCTTCGTAATATATCATTCTCTACATTAACTTCTAGAAAATGTCTCCATCATCACTTATTCTTCTAAGAATTTAAATTGGCCATTTAACTCCTTTAATTAAGGGATTAAAGGGTGAATATTTGAGGAAATTCTTCTAACATCTTTCATCCTGTCAAGTCTTTTTTGTTCGTTTTAATTTTTTCCTTGATACCCCTAACCTTAACCCCTAACACCAACAACAAATGTAATTAAGACATAAATGCATACAATGTTGTAATAAAACAAGCAGCATAACAATAGAGACATACACTGCACACATAAATAATGAAATCTAATTAGTAACCAAGTAGAAAGTAAAACACCTAAAGAGTAAGTATTTATCAAGAGAGAGGCATACGCTGCAGCCACATTAATCAAATGCAAGATAAGAATTGTTTCACACCTAGAAGATCACAATCCCAAGTTGGATATAACAAATAACTAATCATTAACACGTGTAATATGCCAAGCTACTTCAAAAGAGGGGCGGCACTACAAGACAAACATACCAAACCTAATCGTTAACCAAAATAATCCAGTTGCAAACTAAAGCCTATACATTACACACAAAAAACATGGCTAGCATTTTAGATGAAGGAAGAAGTATCTGCCTTGGTCATTCAAAATTGTGTATGTACAAAAAAGAGTATGGAATACGGCGAGGTGAGACATACACTGCACGCATTAGTAATCAAATCTAATCAGTAACCAAGTAGAAAGTAAAAAACCTAAAAAGTAAATAGTTATTAAGGGAGAGGCATACATTGCATTAATCACATGCAAGATAAGCATTGTTTCACATCTAGAAGACCACACACCCAAGTTTGATATATCAAATTCCCAGCTAATGATCAATACATGTAATATACCTAGATACTTCAAGAGAGAGGTGACACTACAAGTCAAACATACCAAACCTATTCACTAACCAAAATAATCCAGATGCAAATTAAAGCCTATACATTACACAAAAAAATATGGCTAGGATTTTAGACGAAGGAAGAAGTACATGCATTGGTCATTAAAAATTTTATGTGTACCAAAAAGAATATGGAATATGGCTAGGAGAGACATACACTACACGCATAAGTAATTAAATCTAATTAGTAATCAAGTAGAAAGTAAAAAACCTAAAAGTAAATATTTATCAAGAGAAGGGCATACATTGCAACCCACATTAATCAAATGCAAGATAAGCATTGTTTCACAGTTAGAAGACCACACACCCAAGTTGGATATATCAAATGCCCAACTAATGATCAACACATGTAATATGCCTAGATACTTCAAGAGAGGGGAAGCATTACAAGACAAAAATACCAAACCTAATCACAAACCAAAATGATCTAGTTTCAAATTAAAGCCCATACATTACACAAAAAATATCGCTAGGATTTTAGATGAAGGAAGAAGTAACCACATTGGTCATTCAAAATTGTATATGTACCAAAAAGAATATCGAATACGTCTACCAGAAACATAAATTGCATGAATAAGTAATGAAATCTAATTAGTAACCAAGTTGAAAGTAAAACACCTAAATAGTAAGTAGTTATCAAGAGAGAGGCATACACTGCAGCCACATTAATCAAATACAAGATGAGCATTGTGTCACATCTAGAAGATCACACACCTAAGTTGGATATAACAAATGCGCAACTAATTATCAACACATGTAATACACCTAGCTACTTCAAGAAAGGGGTAGCACTACAAACAAAACATACCAAACCTAATCACTAACTGAAATAATCCAGTTGCAATTTAAAGCCTATACATTACACACACAAAAATATGGCTAGGATTTTTTTATGAAGGAAGAAGTATCTACCTTGATCATTCAAAAGTCTGTATGTACCAAAAAGAATATGGAATACGGCTAGGAGAGACATACACTACACGCATAAGTAATCAAATATAATTAGTAACCAAGTAGAAAGTAAAAAACCTAAAAAGTAAATAGTTATCAAGAGAGAGGCATACACTGCAAGCCACATTAATCAAATGCAAGATAAGCATTATTTCACAGCTAGAAGACCACATGACCAAGTTAGATATATCAAATGCCCAACTAATTATCAATACATGTAATATGCCTAGCTACTTCAAGAGAGGGGTGGCACTGCAATCCAAACATACCAAACCTAATCACTAACCAAAATAATCGAGATGCAAATTAAAGTCTATACATTACACACAAAAATATGGCTAGGATTTTAGATAAATCAAGAAATACATGCCTTGGTCATTCTAAATTGTATATGTACCATAACATATATAGAATACGGCTAGGAGAGACATACGATGGACGAATAAGTAATCAAATCTAATTAGTAGCCAAGTACAAAGTAAAAAAACCTAAAAAGTAAATAGTTATCGAGAGAGAGGCATACACAGCAAGCCACATTAATCAAATGCAAAATAACCATTGTTTCACATCTAGAAAACCACACACCCAAGTTGGATATATCAAATGCCCAACTAATGATCAACACATGTAATATGCCTAGATACTTCAAGAGAGGGGCGCCACTGCAGGCCAAAAATACCAAACCTAATCACTAAGAAAAAAATCCAGTTGCAAATTAAAGACTATATATTACAAAAAAAAAATATGGCTAGGATTTTAGATGAAGGAAGAAGTACATGCCTTGGTCATTCAAAATTGTATATGTACTAAAAATAATATGGAATATGGCTAGGAGAGACATACACTACACGCATAAGTAATCAAATCTAATTAGTAACTAAGTAGAAAGAAAAAAACCTAAAAAATAAATAGTTACCAAGAGAGAGGCACACACTATAAGACACATTAATCAAATGAAAGATAACATTGTTTCATAGCTAGAAGACCACATGCCCAAGTTGGATATATAAAATGCCCAACTAATGATCAACACATGTAATATGCCTAGCTCCTTCAAGAGAGGGGTGGCACTACAAGCCAAACATATCAAACCTAATCACTAACCAAAATAATCCAGATGCAATTAAAGCCTATGTATTACACAATAAATATGGCTATGATTTTAGATGAAGGAAGAAGTAACTACCTTGGTCATTCAAAATTGTATATGTACCAAAACAAATATGGAATATGGCTAGGAGAGACATACAATGCACACATAAGTAATCAAATCTAATTAGTAACCAAGTAGAAAGTAAAAAATCTAAAAATACATAATTATCAAGAGAGAGGCATACACTACAAGCCACATTGATCAAATGCAAGATAAGAATTATTTCACAACTAGAAGACCACATAGCCAAGTCATATATACCAAATGCCCAACTAATGACCAACACATGTAATATGCCTAGATACTTCAATAGAGGGGCGACACTACAAGCCAAACATACAAAACCTAATCACTAACCAAAATAATCCAGATGCAAATTAAAACATGTACATTACACAAACATATATGGCTAGGATTTTAAATAAAGGAAGAAGTACCTTCCTTGGTCATTCAAAATTGCACATGTAACAAAATGAAAATGGAATATGGCTAGGAGAGACATAAACTGCATGCATAAGTAATCAAATCTAATCAGTAACCAAGTAGAAAGTAAAACACCTAAACAATAAGTAGTTATCAAGAGAGAGGCATACACTACAAGAGACATTAATTAAATGCAAGATAAGCATTGTTTCACAACTAGAAGACCACACGCCCAAGTTGGATATATAAAATGCCCAACTAATGATCAACACATGTAATATGCCTAGCTACTTCAAGACAGGGGTGGTACTAGAAGCCAACCATACCAAACCAAATCACTAACCAAAATAATCTAGTTGCAAATTCAAGCCTATACATTACACAAAAAATATGGCTAGGATTTTAGATGAAGGAAGAAGTACCTACCTTGGTCGTTCAAAATTGTATATGCACCAAAAAGAATATGGAGTATGGCTAGGAGAGGTATACACTACACGCATAAGTAATCAAATATAATTAGTAACCAAGTAGAAATTAAAAACACATAAACAGTAAATAAGTATCAAGAGAGAGGCATACACTGCAAGCCACATTAATCAAATGCAAGATAAGCATTGTTTCACAACTACAAGACCACACACCCTAGTTGGATATATCAAATGCCCAACTAATGATCAACACACGTAATATGCCTAAATACTTTAACAGAGGGGCAAAACTACAAGCCAAACATACCAAACCTAATCACTAACCAAAATAATCCAAATGAAAATTAAAGCCTATACATTACACAAAAAAGTATGTCTAGGATTTTAGATGAAGGAAGAAGTACCTGACTTGGTTATTCAAAATTCTATATGTACTAAAAATAATATGGAATATGGCTAGGAGAGACATACATTGCACGCATAAGTAATCAAATCTAATTAGTAACCAAGCAGAAAGTAAAACAACTAAATAGTAAGTAGTTATCAAGAGAGAGGCATACACTTCATCCATATTAATCAAATGCAAGATAAGCATCATTTCATAGCTAGAAGATCACATGCCCAAGTTGTCAGAAACCATTGGCGTCAGGTGATTCCAAGATGAGGCCTACCAAGTAGATCTTAGCATCTAAGAGTTAGGGTGGGAGTCGAAGGTAGTGTCAGAGAGGGAGTGTTAGTCAAAGTCAGCATCACAGGAGGAGTGGGTGTCGGAGGCCGACCGAGAGGCATGCATGTGCACCTATCTGAAGCAGTCAATCACCTCTGCGGCTAGGGCTCTAGAATCACCTCTAAGGCATGAAGTAGCACTAGGGTTGGGGAGTGATGAATGGGGGACAGGTTGTCGGTAGGGGTGTTATATATCTGGCCTTGCGTGAATCGCACGGTCAGAAATGTATCAAGCCAGGGATGGTTGATATACTTAGGTTTTGATATATTTTATTATAAATCTTGGTATTTTGACTACAAATATTGATATATTGATTTGAAATCTTGTTATTTTGAGTACAAACTATACAACAAGTATAAATTAGGCTGAATATTTACTTAACATTTTGTTAGAATTTTAAATGTATGCTTTTGGGGCAATTTTAAGTAGAGTTGTCAAAATTTTAGTTCATGTGGATTCTGGGTCAGAAAAGGGTGATAGAATTTTCAAACTATCCAACTTAGAACACAGTTGGATTTCTATTTTGGTCCGTCCTATGAGACTTGAAACTACTAAAAATATTGTCTTTCATATAAATTATAGGACTTATAGAATCTTTCTCATTCTTTGGACTTAACTCATTTATAATTGAACGATTCATGCAAACTATGGAGGATATATGCCTATCTTCTAGCAATACATCTCAAGTTCACGACACACTTGCATCATGTCATACTTCAATATGAAAAACACTAGAGGGGGGTGAATGGAGTTTTTAAATTATTTTAACAATTATTTAACTCAAACAACCTCAATTGAAAATGGAAGAAGGAGACAAGTGTTTAGAGTGGTTCCAATCTTAGCAAATACTAAGATTGTCAGTCCACTACCCGGTTGCTTACCCAACTGAGATTTTGAAAGTATCAATTTTATTACCTTCACAAGGATTTACACAAAATACAATACTTTCTTACACCCCTTGAACAGCCTTCACTTGAAGTAGATGCACCAACCCGAGGTAGCCTTCTTGAAGTAACTCCAAGCTCCCCCTTGAAGTAGCCTTCCTCTTTAGAAGTAACCCCCCGTTGCACCAGCCTTCTTGAAGTAGTTCAAGGTCCCCTTCTTCACCAAGAAGATCTTCCAACCTCTCCAATCTGCAGCCTCCAACCTAGGAGTAGCAAGGAGAGTACAAAAAATAATAGTGAACAAGAAAGGAAAATGGAAATTACAACTTATCCTTTGAAGCACAAGGCTTGATTTGCCTAGATCAAGCATGTAGATCTCCTAACCAATGTGTATGGAATTGTGATTGTTGTGGATTAGGAGATGATAACCTATAGGACACGAAATTTGAGCTAGGAGAGGAAGTAGCTAGTTGCCAATATGCTTAATTGCTCACAAACAGATTGCTCAATGTAAATGTATGCTCAAAGATTGCTCAAGTGTGGAATCAAGTGAGTTTAGGTGTCCTAAGGCATGTCCTATTTATAGGAATGTCATACAAGTGCTTAAGGACGTTCTAGACACTTTCTAGGGGTTTCTAAGTGCTTAACTAGTCGTTAGATATAAGTTAGTTGCTTTAACAACGGCTAGTTAATTAATTCTGCAGTTGCTGTCAGAGACCATCTCGGTCGAGAAATGGTCGACCGAGACACCTACTCGGTCGAAGTTTTGTCGACCGACAGGCTCTCTGGATCAAGTGTTTCCAACATTTATCTCCAACTGCCAACTACCTTGTCAGCTGTGTCTAACGGCTACTTGGGTCTTTCTCGGTCGAGAAGTTTTTCGACCGAGAGTGTCTCGGTCGAGAATTTTTTCGACCGAGATAGACCTTGTTTAAATGTTTCAAATGAAGACATTAAGTGTGTGTATGAGTGTCCATATGTGACACTGTTGAAGAGGATGACCTATCTAAATGTGGTGTTTAGCTAGGGAAGATCTAACGCTTGATTTACATGAAGTCTAAGTACTTGTACATTATATAATTGTACAAGTTTACAATTGATTACATTTCATGACATTTACAATCATTCAAGCATATAGATTCCCTAGTGCTTTGTCATCCACCTTATTCCTGCAACACTCAAGTAGCACGTTATATTAACAAGAATGAAATGTTTGTCATTATCAAAACAAAAGGATTTACAGATGTCCATTTAGCCAACAATCTCCCCCTTTTTGGAGATGACAAACATTTCCTAAATATAAAATAAGAAAATATAAAACATGTGAGTTTCATACCTGAAGATTACCTTTGTGAATTTCTTCTCTTGTTTATAAAATGTGTGCTTATTATTCCCCATGAATTATGGAACATGAAATCCAATTCTTTAGGGAATATGGCAACTTTCAATGTAAAGCCAAGAGTTTGTTTATGAAATTCATTGATTGAGTTTTGCAACTCATTGATTGAGTTTTGCATTTATATTTATTTCTCCCCCTTTGTCATTTCAAAAAGATATCCGATTAAGAACAGATATTATATGAAAAGTATTTGCTCCCCCTTAACTAGATATCCTTCTTCAATAGATGGTCAATTTAGCCACAATTTTAAATTTCAGGTATTTTTCAAAGATTTCATCCTTTTTTATTTATGACATATTTATTACTCCCCTTACTTTGTATGCTCTACTAGAATAGTCTTATAAGCCATGTTCAAATGATGCCATAGAGGAATATCCTATTATAGTCAATAAAGATAACCAATTCATTAGAATCATGGAATTATTACAATCATGCAAAGATGTAAAGATAACCATTTCATTACAATCATGCAAAGATAACCATTTCATTACAACTAATACAACGGACACTCCAAATCTCACTGGAAAGACTTAAGTATTACATCAATATCAGGGTCTTTTCCAAGAAATGGCTCAGCTCCATAATACTTGACTAAAGTTTGCCACTCCAAAGCACCTGTCTTGGTTAAGGCATATGCTTCCAAGAAGGTAGGAACACGATCAAAGCGGAAATGAGCAGCAATGTCTTGTAATTGTATTGAGGAAAATTGAGTATGTGTGAGATCTGTAGATGGTGGAGGTGGAGTTTGGTAGTAGTTGTAAGATGGATTATATGGGTTGAGCATGCCAGGATTTAAAGAATAAGGATATTCATCTGGTTGATTTGGAGAGAGGGTTTGCATCCTTTGATTTATGTAGGTCATGGCATGGTGGCTATAATCTAATTGTCTGCTTAGATGATATTGTGACCCAGCACCATAGGTTAGGGTGTTTTGGATGGGATCATAGGATGGGTTGGTAGGAGGAGGTGGTGGTGGTATATCTTGACTAGATGTCTCACCTTCCGTCCTAGCCCTCTTGTGACCGAAATCAATTCCCATCTTTTCTACTGTGTTTTTGCTTATTTTTTGTGGTCTTCTTTCCCATGTGTACCCCATGTCCTCAATTTGTGCCTTAAGAAAGTGTTGAGTGATTTGGCATACAAAATCGGCATATGGGGGATTGCCAGAAAACTCAAGCATGTTCTTAAGGATTATGCGGATAAAATTTATGGGAATACGTTTGATAATGGCATAAATTAGACACATGCAAAAAATAGGGACTTCAGACTTGTTTGCTCTAGGATGTATGTTTGTGGAAACAATAAGGTTGACAATCCTAGCTACAGGTTTGAGATTAATGGCATAGTAGGTACCCCTATCTTCGTGACAAGTTGTATTAGATTGAAAAATGGCTCGTTTAATGTCACTAAGACTGATGGTATTATCACCTTGGGAAAATGTATTGAGTGGATTTCCAGTGGTAAGGTCAAGAGTGTCTTGATATTCATCTAAGTCGATGTTGAGCATGTCAAGAATATCCTCCTCAGTAAATCGAAAGCTATGCCCATTGACCATAGAGTAGAAGAAGTTATTTTCATTTTCGGAATGGGAGATTAGGTTTGCATAGAACTCATTTACCACTTTGGAAGAGTAGGAAAGGAAGGAAGGGTTAAGAAATTCTTTCAAATTTTGCACTTCAAAAAGATCCTCCAGGTCGACGATGCTAAGGAAGTCCATGACGTCAACCGGCCGTCGTGGAAGAGGAGTTTTGGAGGAGAGCCTGAGATAGCGATCACCAGCATCTGCGTCGACGAAGGGGATGTCGTTGATGATCCTCAATGGTGGAGAAGCCGCCCTTCCTTTCCTACCAGCAACTTTCTTCTTTCCACGTGTAGATGATGAAGCCATTTCTTTGCTTTAATGTGGAGAAGAAGCAAGAAAGTCTTGGGGATGAAGAAGCTAAAGAATTGCAAAAGAATGCACTAGAGAGAAGCTATGGAAGTAAGAATATGAGAGTGTGAAACAATGACCCGTTTTTGGTCCTTTTTATAGCAATCCAGTGACCAGGTCGGTCGACAATTTGTCGACCGATCGACCGCAATGGTCATATCCCAGACGCGCCACTCGGCCCCCCCAACGGTCGTTTGATAACGGTCATAAAACGGTCGGATTGCAATGGTCATATCCCAACGGTCAATTCTCGGTCGAACAATTGTCGACCGACATCGGCTCGGTCGAGAAATTGTCAACCGGAAGTGTGTCAGATGTAATTTTTATTTGAGGTCTGTCGGTCGAAAGAGATAGGCTGACCGAGATGTTTTCGGTCGAAGAATTCGTTGACCGAAAGACTTTCTGTGAATGAATTTTTAAGCTGATTTTTAATGTAAATGATAGACTGAATTTGCAGAGCATATATATATTTTCTAAGGGAGTAATATTGTGATTATTATTACCAATATTTGGACAATTTTGTGATCATAAATTAATTGTTCTTTTGATCACAATTTTTATATAGAAAATGATATTCAAATAAGTATTGTGCCAAACTTATTTTAGGTCGACTTTGACTACAACCATAGCGCCCCTTGGTCAAGCTTGATTTTAACCAAGAGGCAATTTTGAGTGATACTCAATATGAAGATTTCCGTTCGTAATTCTTCTAGAATATTTATATAAGCTTTGTTGTAGGTACATAAATATCAAATTCTATTTCTTCTTGTACCCTTGTTTTCATGTAAGATTCTCCAAGAAAATATATATCCTTGAAAGCAATATCTCACGTTCTTAATTGAGAAATTTTTATCTTGTGTGTTGCAAGCCTTAAAGTTCTTTTTCATATCACAATTGAATCATTTTGCTTGCCAATGTGTCATCAAGGATCCATGCATACAATAATCATTTTCTATCATCTTTATGAGATGAATGATAAGATAGTGAAAGCATATCCATGATGTAATGATAGAGCATATAGTAATAATTCCATGAAATACCATGATCATTAAACTAGATGTCATAACACATGATTTTTATATGAATAGATCAGGAGATGCAAAATCATGTGAATAAGAACAGTAATTTCTTTTAAGTTAAATATGAGAATCAATTGAATTTATCTCATTTATATTTATAAGTTTTGACAATAGGGACCAGATCGGTTGATCATTTCTCGACCGACCGTTGTTCTCGATCGACAGATTCTCGACCGAGAATGGTTCTGCATTATTTCAGAATTGTTTTTAGTAAGAATTATATATATATCCCAGTTAGATGTTTTAGATACTTGAACTAATTTGTTATGCCACTATGTTGAGTTGAGATAGACATAGAAATATGTAACTAAGGTCCTTGGTCATATCTCAACTTAATTCCGTTCATTTAGTTTGGAGGTTTTGGAACCCAAACTAACTCGACATCCTTTTTCTTATACGGACATGAAAAGGAATAGTGACCAAGGCGCAAACAATAATGACAACATATAGAATCAACCTCATATCTCTTTCTATGATTTTGGTCTAGGTTGTTCTTGGGTATATTTGTATTTGTGCCTTTAGGTATATATATAGATTTATGTGCTTGTGTCTTTCTCCAACTAGGTTTATGATAAGATTTTCCCTTAGGCTTGTAACCTAGTCCTCTCCTTCCAACTTGATGGTAGGAATCATTTAAGATTTGATCAAGAATGCCATTATTATTTAGACTACTAACTTTTTGTTATAACTTAGCAATCTCATCCATTCTCTTCTTGATATCTAGCTTTGCTTGATCTAGATTAGATGATAATGAATTTCTTTCTTTTACGATAGTATCATAATCTAGATGTGAGCACAAAACAGGTTGTTTTTGAAGATCGTTCACTTGAGTTTGCAAATTTATCTTTTCTTGGGAAAGAAGATTGCAATTTGCCTCTATAGATTTTATCATAATATTATGATCTTCAATAATCTTTTTAAGATCTTCATTTTCAGAGGTAATAGCAAGAAGCTTAGCATGTAATTCATCATTTGTTTTATTAGCTTTCTTTAACTTCTTCTTGTACTCAATATATTTATTATGTGTCTCTTCAAGACTAGCAACTAGATCTTCTTTAGATAAATCAAAAAGACTTACCTCTTCTTCCTCTTCACTTGTTGTAGCAATAAGACAATCTTTATGCTCATCTTCCTTCTTTGATTTCCATGGGCAGCTAGATGTTGTGTGGCTTGTTCCTAAGCACCAATTGCAACATGTTGTAGATTGGTCCAAGCTGCTCTTTTTATTGCGGTTGTAATTACCATCACCCTCCATTCTTCAAGACCTGGTTAGGGTTCCTTGAAGCCTGCTCTGATACCAATTGAAAAACACTAGAGGGGGGTGAATAGAGTTTTTAAATTATTTTAACAATTATTTAACTCAAACAACCTCAATTGAAAATGGAAGAAGGAGACAAGTGTTTAGAGTGGTTCCAATCTTAGCAAATACTAAGATTGTCAGTCCACTACCCGGTTGCTTACCCAACCGGGATTTTGAAAGTATCAATTTTATTACCTTCACAAGGATTTACACAAAATACAATACTTTCTTACACCCCTTGAACAGCCTTCACTTGAAGTAGATGCACCAACCCAAGGTAGCCTTCTTGAAGTAACTCCAAGCTCCCCCTTGAAGTAGCCTTCCTCTTTAGAAGTAACCTCCCGTTGCACCAGCCTTCTTGAAGTAGTTCAAGGTCCCTTCTTCACCAAGAAGATCTTCCAACCTCTCCAATCCGCAGCCTCCAACCTAGGAGTAGCAAGGAGAGTACAAAAAATAATAGTGAACAAGAAAGGAAAATGGAAATTACAACTTATCCTTTGAAGCACAAGGCTTGATTTGCCTAGATCAAGTGTGTAGATCTCCTAACCAATGTGTATGGAATTGTGATTGCTGTGGATTAGGAGATGATATCCTATAGGACACGAAATTTGAGCTAGGAGAGGAAGTAGCTAGTTGCCAATATGCTTAATTGCTCACAAACAGATTGCTCAATGTAAATGTATGCTCAAAGATTGCTCAAGTGTGGAATCAAGTGAGTTTAGGTGTCCTAAGGCATGTCCTATTTATAGGAATGTCCTACAAGTGCTTAAGGACGTTCTAGACACTTTCTAGGGGTTTCTAAGTGCTTAACTAGCCGTTAGATATAAGTTAGTTGCTTTAACAACGGCTAGTTAATTAATTCTGCAGTTGCTGTCAGAGACCATCTCGGTCAAGAAATGGTCGACCGAGACACCTACTCGGTCGAAGTTTTGTCGACCGACAGGCTCTCTGGATCAAGTGTTTGCAACGTTTATCTCCAACTGCCAACTACCTTGTCATCTGTGTCTAACGGCTACTTGGGTCTTTCTCGGTCGAGAAGTTTGTCGACCGAGTGTGTCTCGGTCGAGAATTTTGTCGACCGAGATAGACCATGTTTCAATGTTTCAAATGAAGACATTAAGTGTGTGTATGAGTGTGCATATGTGACACTGTTGAAGAGGATGACCTATCTAAATGTGGTGTTTAGCTAGGGAAGATCTAACGCTTGATTTACATGAAGTCTAAGTACTTGTACATTATATATTTGTACAAGTTTACAATTGATTACATTTCATGACATTTACAATCATTCAAGCATATAGATTCCCTAGTGCTTTGTCATCCACCTTATTCCTGCAACACTCAAGTAGCACGTTAGATTAACAAGAATGAAATGTTTGTCATTATCAAAACAAAGGGATTTATAGATGTCCATTTATCCAACACAATAGAGTCACGTAGATCTCAACAAATTCAAAATTGTACTTTCCATGATGATTTGAGGTCCACTCAATGGATGCACTCGTCGAATGGCTATTAGAAGTAGACAGATGCACATGCGTCCCAAATCTGAAGGTGGTGGAGAACTTAATGCAAGATATGCTAGAATTTATAGTAGTTCTCCACCCTATATGAAGATAAGGATTGATATTTACCCATATTTTGAAGGGGTCGATGAAGTTATTCAAGTTCTCAATGAAGACATGCACTCGACATTTGGTCAAACAACATTGTTTCAGCCTATTATCACGAACGCTTCTGACATCATGTGGATAATGTTGTCAGCATAATTCATAGGCGAGCAAGGCAACGGAGATACTTGATCTAATTCCTAAAATGATGTGCATCACAGTTGAATGATGTTTCATCAAATTTGTTGGAACAACCAAGCACTTCCTATCTTCCCCAGACTAACATTGTTCATAATGGAGATGATGTTGATATGTATGTTGGCTCCAACCCTACAATTTATGATAATGCCTTTGAGGAGTGCCACAATCCTTCTGAGGTTGATGATTTGATTGTCCCATGTATTGAAGGTAATGGTTACAAAACCTCATGCATTATTGTATGAGTTAACTTTCTTTTCTCATCTTAAGTTGTAACATAATAGATGCAGGTATTATGGAAGAGACGGATGATCTCTATATATCAAGCATAGGTCAAAATGTAGTATATCCTTGTAGTGATGACATCTCTAATCTTATTTTTGACAATCTTCTCAAAAAACCACATAAGTTGTCCACATGTAGTTTGTGTAAATATCGTGGTGCCAAAATATTCCAATTTAAACCACCATCTTTTTGTTGCATGAAGGGAAAGGTACATTTAGTTGCCAATCCTATTTTGACACAACTATATGATTTGTAAACATCACAAACTCCAGAATCTTTGGATTTTCTTAGGTCCATTCTAAGTAACAATATTCACTTTGCATTCACATCACACAGTATCCATCTGTATGAAAATTTGTGTAGTATGTTGAATGGAATATATACTTTTTGAGTGCAGGGTCAAGTGTATCATTTCATAAATAGATTACTACCTAGAAGTGATGGACCCAAATACCTACAAATCTATTTCTATGACACTGAGTGTGAGGCATAGAAAAAAATGAAGGAAACTCTTTCACTAAATAGTGAATTAGTTACTAAATTGATGCACGTATTGTCAGTAAATCCTTATGCCCAATTTTTTGGAGCCTCAAGGATATTCAAATGTTAGATAACTTTATTATTTCCATCAATAAAGATGTATGTCTAGATCAGAGGACATATAATTCTCCAACTAATTCACAAGATGTGGGTATCTAGATAGAGGGCAATGATGCCAGTGGTGCACAACAATGAAGCATAGTTGTTTATGCCAATTTAGGTGAACCACGTATAGTGCAGTCATATTTAATATGTTGTGATCCTCTATCATATCCCTTGTTGTTTCCTAATGGTGAATTCAGTTGGCATACACACCTCCCCAAAGTTGGTGTGTCATGGGATTCCATGCTACATAACTCATTACACTTTGTTGAAGATGTGATGTGCTCAAACGTAGCAGGTTAGTAGAATATACATTCATAAATTATGTACCAATATGATAGAAATTGCACTTAACATAAATTTTCTTATGATTTTTAGATGGTGGTATTAGAAACAAGATATCGGTGAGAGAATACTACTATTATAAGCTACAAATCGGTGTGCTTGACAAATCAATCTTATTGCATGTGGGTCGTCTCCTTCAACAATATGTCGTCGACATGTACATCAATATAGAATCAAAAAGTTTAAACTACATCACAAAGGAGCAAAAGCAAATATGTGTCAAATTGTATCAAGGAATCACTAATAGAATTAGGTCAGGGGAAGTCCATAGCAGCATGTTAGGTAAAAGAATTGTGTTACCTTCATCCTTTATTAGAGGACTACATGATATGCATTGTAGATACATGGATGCCATGGCATTAGTACAACGATATGGTTAACCTAATATCTTTTTAACAATGACTTGTAATCCAGATTGGGATGAAATAAAATCAGAGTTATTCCCTAGACAACGTGCTCAAAATAGACCTGATTTAACAGCTAGGGTTTTTTTAGAGAAAAATTGGAGGATCTAAATAATAAACTATTTGAGAAAATTGTATTTGGCATCGTAGCAACACATGTTCATGTTATCAAATTTCATAAAAAGGACTATCGCATGCACACATTCTTATCATCATGAAATGTGATTATATGATCGGCAATCTAGTCTAGATCAGTATGATCTCATAGTTTGTGTTGAAACCCCAGATCCTGAATGATACCCCATATTACACACATTGGTTGTCAAACACATGTTGCATGGACTGTGTGATGTCTTAAACCCTAAAAATGCTTGCATGGTAAACAAGGAGTGTCTCTTCTGATATCCAAGGAGCTTTTGTTCCAATACCATGCAAGGCAAAGATTCATATCCAATTTATAGGTGAAGAGACAATGGAGTCCATGTTCATGTAAAAGGATCCACACTAGATAATAGGTGGGTGGAACCATATAATACATATTTTTTATAGAGATACAGGTGTCATATCAACTTAGAGGTATGTTCGAGCATCAAACCAGTGAAATGCCTCATCAAGTATATATATAAGAGGCATGATAAGGCTTCAGTCAACATAGCTCTAGATACTGCAGACCAGATGGTCAATGAGGTCAATCAATTTTGAGATGCTCAATGGATATCTCCACAGAGGCAATGTACAGGATATTTCAGATCAAACTTAGTGAAATCCAACCATTAGTAGTGTCCTTACAACTGCATCTACCTAACATGCATAGTATCACATTCTTAGAAGATTATAACTTGCACAATGTTATGGAACAAGAAGGTGTTTGTAGGACAATGCTCACTGAGTATTTTTCTTCACTCAAATGATGAAGAACCTCATTAATATCTATACAAACAATTCCCTAAGCATTGTGTGTGGAATAACTCTGGTAAATTTTGGAAGAAAAGAAAGAAAAGAAAGGTTATCAGTCATATCATTACTGTAAATCATGTTGAAGGTGAGAGGTATTATTTGAGAATATTACTAAATCATGTAAAGGGCTCAACTTCATCTGAAAGTTTAAGGACTATTAATGGTGTTATCCAACCAACATTCAAACTTTCAGCTGAACATCGAGGTCTAATTGAAAGTGATGATACAATTTCTGAATGTTTAAGTGAAGCAACACAGTTTCAATTCCCAATTTCACTGCGGAGATTATTTGCTACAATATTAGTGTATGGTGAACCAACAAATGTAAGAGATTTGTGGGATGCAAACCTTAATGATATGGAAGAAGATTTTTGTAGGACTGGAACTACCGATGAGCATCAGTTGGAGCGGAGAGTGCTACAGAGTATTAAATTGGTTCTTGAGAGCAATGGGAAAGAATATAGAGGATTATGACTTGCCAATGGTTAATGAATGTTTTTCAATAAATATTGTAGAAAACATGTTACGTGAAATTGCTGAAGAGATGAATATAGAAGTAAGAGAAGAGGATCTATCATTTATTTCATCACTAAACAATGACTATCAATATGCATTCAATGACATAATTAGTTGTATAATGGGAAACCAGCCCAGCGTATTCTTTATTGATGGTCCTCGTGGAATTAGAAAGACATTTCTATACAAGGCATTGTTAGAAAAAGTAAGGTCAATGGGTTTCATATCAATTGCAATAGTGACATCTGGTGTTGCAGCATCGATCTTGCCTAGGGGGAGAACTTCTCATAGTAGATTCATAATTGCTATTAAAGTTGAAAATAATTCAACTTGTAATGTAAGCAAACAGAGTAGTCTAGTAGAACTTCTTAGATCGTCAAAATTAATTATATGGGATGAGGCATCCATGACAAGGAGATAGGCCTTTAAAGCCTTAGATTGCACTTTGCAAGATATCATGGGATCAAGCCTACCATTTAGGGGAAAGTGGTAGTTTTTGGTGGTGACTTCAGATAAGTTTTGCCTATTGTTTGACATGTAACTAGAGGTGAGACAATTGATGCAAGTCTAATAAAGTCATTTCTTTGGCAGAAAATGCACAAACTGAAACTAAATAAAATTATGAGAACTTTATCAGATTCATCCTTCTCAACATTTCTACTACATATAGGACAAGGAACAGAACCAATAACTGATGACGATTATGTTCTCCTCCCACACGAAATGGTTCTCGAGTACACAGATGATACGACCTCTAAGAAAAGGCTCATACAACATGTCTTCCCATCTCTTGGTGATAACTCAACATCGACTGACTACATGATGAGTCGTGTAATGTTATGCACAAAGAATGAGTATCTTGATGAAATGAATAATGATCTCGTACAATAGTTTCCTGGGGAGGAGATCACCTATGATAGTTTTGATAGTGTTGTTGAAGATGAAAATCATAACTATCCTAAAGAATTCCTTAATTCACTGGTTCCAAATAGTTTTTCCCCTCATGTATTGTGGCTAAAGAAAAACTATCATATATTGTTTTTGCAAAATATTGATTTGGCAAATGGGTTATGCAATGGTACATGACTGGTTTGTAAAGGGATTCAAAAAAATATAATTGACGTAGAGGTTACGGTTGGTCAAGAATGGGGAAAAATAGTTTACATACCTAGAATACCTCTTATCACGTCTGACAATGATGGTCTTCCATTTTCTTTTAAAAGGAAACTTCTAGTGTGTTTGAGTTTTATAATGACAATAAATAAGTCGTAAGGTCAAACTATTCCCAATGTTAGAATTTATTTGCCCCATCCTATATTCTCATGTATAGTTGTATGTATTACTATCAAGAGGGACATCCCAAAATACAACAAAGCTCCTGGTTAAATCGGAATAGAAGAAGCTCAATGCTGGAATAGTTACCAAAAATATTGTATACAAAGAAGTATTAACCTTTATTGATGGTATCCTTCTATCTTTAGTATTTCATGTTGATTATTTGTAAATACTACTTTTCTAAACTAACACTTTTACATGTGATAATAGGATGACAAAAGATAATTATCCTCCCTTTTGATATGTACATCGGTTCCAAAACAATTGGAAATTAAAGGTTTGCTTGGCCTTTAAATGGAAAGCACATTAATATCAAGGGAAAGAAAGAAGCAAAAATTGTTGTTTATCGATGAAGAGGTATATTAAATTAAAATTATTAATTTATTCTTACTTAAGATACATTTATGTGTCCATGTGTTTGTGTGTTTATGTAATGCATCAATATTGATTTTTTCTTCTAAGGGAGAAAGGATGGAAGCCAGTTTAGTCGATGATGCAATGAACCAATTCAGTTATATTTTTGAAGAAGGAAAGTGTTATATATTGGATAATGTATGTGTCGAAGAATTCTACAATGACTATAGAAATGCAAAGAGGAATGAAGAGTGCATAATAAACAAAAAATGTGTGGTTGCTGAAACATTTGAAGATTGTGATAAAATACCGATGTACTCATTCTAGTTTATTGAGTTTGATGACTTTCAGGGTCTTCAAGATAAGAAGACATTTCTTATAGGTAATTCTACTTTTTTTTCATTTTATATTATCATTTTCAATATTCATATTATTTTCTATGTTACTTGCAGATATCATTGGAATGATTACTACTGTTGATGAGGTTCAAATCATTACAAAGACATCAGGTCAATAGGTTTCCAAGTGTGACATCACATTGCAAAATGAAAAGTAATTAATAAAGATAAATTTAATTACTCAATGACTAAAAAAAAGTATCTATTTTCTAGCACTTATATTTATCCTTGGTATTTAGGTGTACTATGGATACATGTACATTGTGGGGTGAAATAGTTGTCATGACATATGACAATTTAAAAGAAAACCATGAAATGAGGAATATAGTTGTAATTACTGGATTGCAAGTTCGATGCTTCCAAGGTAAGATATTATTAATAATTTTAATTTTTTTTTATAGAGTTATTTATTATTTTAGTTATAGGTTTGTACCTTTCAAGAACTTACACAACAAGACTTCTCTTTAACCCCCCCCCATTGCCATGAGTAAAGGAAATGAATACAAGGTAGTCATTTGCATACATTAGACATTCAAACAATAGTTCATACAAACTTTTTTCCAAACTGACATCTATTATTTAATAGGTTGTCTGACAGTGGTGATAGTTTTTCATCACCTATGAATGTGTCCATGTATAAAGAGAATATAGAGCCAATAAGGATCACTCTTACCATCTTGCATGAATACTTAGAGATTGGGATACTAAAAGTAAGTAATGATAGTTTGTAACTTATAAAAATACTTAAATGTATATTATCATAATAACATGTTGAAAATTTTTAGGACCACATTAATGAAATTAAGGAACAATCGCATGGATTTATCGTGACTAAAACCTTTGGTAAAATAATTGTGTGAGGTGTAGCAAGAAAGTATACAATGAAAATGGTCAAGGAAAAGTTTGCACCAAATGTGGAGCAAAAGATAGTATCTTAGGAAATTTTACCTTCTTCTATTATCTAATACATCTATATTTTATAGTTTTCTTGTAAATTAATATTGCATTTTGTCGATTGTAGGTACATTATGAAAGTCGAAGTCATGGACGTTTTTTATTCGATTCTATTAATATTATTTGACACAGTTGCACACTATCTCTTGGGTTATACTATTTTAGAGATACTCAATATCTACACACATGTACTTTATTCCTTTTACAAATTTATAGACAATTCATGGTCTTTATATTTGTAATAAATTAAATGAAAATGGTATAATAGTATAGGAAAATGGTGAATAAATGGTGTATGTCATACTACCTAAGGTGAAATGGAATTAGATGATTTTTCATGCCAAAGCACAAGATGCCCAACCATTTGTACTTGAAGCACAAGGAATGCCAAAAACAATGAATCAAATGGATAAAGTCTTAGATGTAGTTCCTTTAGATATTAAACAAGAATGTATGAGTCTTTTATTTGATATCGACAACAAAATTACTTTTTCATGTTTTTAATATATGTCCTAAATTCTTTTCTACTTTTGTTTTCCTTATAATTATATTCATCGGTGTGTTTTATGATACCATCTTTTTATTATTGATGTTTTAATATATCAAAAAAAAGTCATTCCAAAGCTTCATGTGGCAAAAAATACAAAATTATCAATAATTACAATTGAGACACAATATTTTGCCAAAATGGTCACTAGAACCGTGAGTAATTTGACTCCAACTATGATTATATTATTAAAATTTCAAAATATTTTCACTATTTGTTTTTTTGTATGTGAAAGGTTCAAAATCAAATTATAAAATATTTAGGATTAAACCACTAAAATGTGGGCATCTTCATTGATAAAAAGTGAGATATTATTGTATTTTACTTGTTATTTATTTATTTCATGATTTTTAGTAAATTATTAAATTGAACTTTTCTTCTTAAATCAGGTATCCACCCCACTTTGATACATCGTATGAGGATGAGCTCATTAGACTTCAATACAAGATGGGAAAACAAACATCTCACGTCACCTACAGATTATTGTCAAATAATATTATTTTAGTTTCAAAATAAAAATGTAGTTTCATTGTTTTCAAAACAAATTGTCTACACATAACATACATTATAGTATTTTTCTATTGCAACTCCAACAAA
Source organism: Alisma plantago-aquatica (assembly GCA_963693085.1). NCBI lineage: Eukaryota > Viridiplantae > Streptophyta > Magnoliopsida > Alismatales > Alismataceae > Alisma > Alisma plantago-aquatica. Next base: position 470,373,233 of record OY856414.1, read on the forward strand.
TTTTTTATGTCATGTGCATGTACACGTGACCGTTCACTAGTATATATATGTGTGTGGATATATATATATATATATATATATATATATATATATATGTGTGTGTGTGTGTGTATGTGTGTGTGTGTGTGTGTTTGTATGTGTGTGTGTGTGTGTGTGTGTGATTATGTGTGTATGTACATATATGTATGTATATAAATATGTATATATATGTATGTATATATGTATACATATATATGTATATATACCTATATATATATGGTTGTACTTAAGTATCACTATTCTAGATATTCTACCAAACATTTAGCATGCGCAAATAGAGTGGCAAAGTAGCATTCCAGTCATAATCCACATCATGTATTATAGGCATTGCAAGAGGGGTCAAGGAACTTATTTAAACATAATAATTCAATGTCCACAAGAATTCATGAGATTTCAAATAAGTAAATATGAATGTTTAGTTTCAGATTTTCAAAAGGAAATAGTAGTCAAGTAAACCCTCAATATAGGGATTTAGATCATAGTCATGATAGTGCCCAAAATAAAATAGGGACTGCACATACCTAATCAACTTGATTGATATAATTTGGCCCATAACTCCATGTTTTCATCCTAGATACACATTAGGTATGTTAGTCAACCACATTGAACATGTGTATTCGTTCCTAGTATAGATATATATATTGTTCTTATCCTAGAACTGATCACGTAATTGCATATTAGGGTTTATAATCATATTAGGTGGACATATGATTCAGTATATCTATAAATGTCACAGTCATAGCAGCTATATATGTATATATTTCCATTCTAAAGTTGGTTGCAAAATTTCTGCACAATTATTGATGGTTACATACATATTTCACTATTTAGTTAGGGACCACCATATGAGTGGATTAGATATTGTATACACTTGTCATTCACATGTTATGATTAATATGTATCCCCCAGGTTAGATCTTGAAATTTGTTCTCTTTGTAAAACTATATGATTATATATCATTCCTAGCATCACATTTAACATGCATGATAATGTGTTTACACATATTATTGCTCTAATTCTTGAATACCTCCTAAATACAAACAAGCATTATCTAGATGAATTGTAGTAAATCTGATGTAGTCTTAACCAACATGCCACTAGATTTATATACATATAAATATGTGTGTATTTATGGTAATTTGTTAGTGAAAAACATAATTACACTAGGATGTTGAGTTTCTTAATAATTATTATAGAAATTTTTGTATTCCTTTTTATAATATTTAAACACACAATGATATCAATATTTATTTGATTAATATCTAAGATGATACATGATTTAAAATAAATATAACATCATAATTATACCGCATCTAATTTCCAATTAACTATACTCAACTCACATAATGGGTTGTTGTGTACCAATATTACTATACTATTATTTATGTATTATATGAAAATGATTACTAGACTAACTTATCAACTTCACTATTATATTAAGTTTGCATCTAATAACTTTCTCATTCACTAACATCACTAATTGTTAACCTAATATGTTTTTAGAATGCAAGAGTATAACATACAGTTCAGTATTCATTGTTGAACTCCACCAAATTATTTCCAACTATTCTATGTTAGCATTGTATGACTTATTGTGGCTAAAAATGAACACTATGGAGGTCAAGTAGGTGGATGATTCATCTTCACTCTCCTTTAATCTAACCACTGAAGACCCATAGATGCTAACTTTCAGCAGTGAGATATGGTCGTAGGTCACCGACTTCATTGTATATTTCCTTACAAAAACCAGATCTATTATGTGGTATAGTTGAGGATGATCATGATGGCATTGTGCTTGTAGGTGGTGGTAAGATTAAAGATGGTGGTAGTTGTTGATGAGGAGGTTCATTGGGCACCACAGAAGCCTACAGTAGTCTCTTGTTGTCAAGGATATAAGCACATAGAGAGAGGGTCATTCAGAGGCTAGGTTTAGGGGTGAGTAGGAAGAGAAGAAGAAGAAAAGATGTCAGGGTGTCATGAGGGGTTGTAGAACCCATTGACGACTGCTAGATCTGCAAGTAGATCATCCCAGTCGTTAGGAAAAGGATGATAGTAGGTGTTCCTACCAAGGTGGTCGGCCACAAGGAGGAAGAAGAGGAAAGGAAGTGAAGAAGGTGAGGAAGAAGAAAGAGGAGGAGGAGAAGAAGAAGAAGTAAAGAGATGTGAATGAGGAATGTATGTTGATACTTGCCCAACCATTACCAAGGGATTTCTGAATGAGGAATATAGGAAGAGGAGGAGTGTAGTGGTGTCAAATGGTCAGGTTGTTAGGTGTACGGTTGAGAGGTAGTAGTGGCAACTAGCTCTAGTCTGGAGATGGTGGTGGACCTAGTAAAGAATAATGGAGGGAGTTCCAATGTCCTGGGAGGCTAAATGAGTCTTTGCCTCTATGATACTAGTGGTGGTGGCACCTGATTTCTATGAAGGTAGAGGCCAGGTTGTCATGGAAGATGGCATAAGGTGAAGATGGGAAAACTAGGGTTATAGGAGTTGTGGGAGAGAGGGAAGGATGGAGAAGAAGATGAGGGAGAGAAGATGAATAGGATAGGAGGAGAAGTAGAAACAACCAAGTATACAATAGTTTATGATCTATAGTAGGGTTGTGTTGATCGTGTCAAAGAGGAAGTGGACGGCCCATTACATAATGGTCTATTAATGTAATTGCACCATCCAACTAAGTAGTAAAGCTAGAGTTTTAACTAACCAAATGAATGGTCAAAGGAGGTCTGAATGACACAAAAATTGGTGGGTAGGATAATTAAAATGTTAAGAATTCAATTTTAACATTAAATTTATCTTTTAAAATATTTGATATTTTATTTCATTACATGCAAGTTAAATCCTTATAACTTAATGTGTTTCTAAATTGATTTGATGCATTATTTCCTATTTTCTAGTTCCTTTCCTCAAATGGGCTAAAATAATTTTTGAGTTCTATATTAGAATAAAGAACTATTAAATGGTGAATTTATGTCATTTACCCTGAATAAATATGCAAATACATAAATTGATCATTGAACCCCATGAAAGAGATATATCATATTATTATGATTATAGACTCCAAATTCTCCCAATTTAAACTCTATCAAGGGAATGGAACTTGAAGCTAATCATAGTCAAATAGGGGCCTACATAAAGGTGAGGATTAGGACATATACTTAGATTTGAATATGTTACAAGATTCCAACCTTTAAAAAGGATTTTGTCCCCAAAATCCACCTTGTTATGGCTTGGTAAATTAATCTATACCTTCTAGTCAGGAAGTACTTTTTAGTTCACTAAATATAGTGGATTGTGGTATACCACTCCATATCATACTTATAACCAAAATCCCACGACAAACATGTATTAATTCATGCATAAGATGTCCATTAGTCTTCTCATATAATATTTTGTGCAAAGGTTACACCAAAACCTAGTAGTATCTTATGTATCATGACCAAGCCCTTTAATATACAATTAGGCATATAGAGTAAGATGTAAGATTAGGGTTCTATTTGCAAACAAGTCTTACCAAACATATTCAAGCATTTTAGTGTATTGTAAGCAACTCAGTGAACTAGTCTTCCATTGCTTTTGGTATACACATTCTTTGTGAATATTATATTAGGTTTTACTTAGATCCGTTATAATTAAGTTTGTTATTATCATGCATGCAATATGCATGTTCAGTAACTTTTACATCGTTGGTGTATTCAACCTAGTTTATAGGGTAGGTTTATTATCAATGCCATTCATTATAAGCAATATGGGATTATATATGGGCATTAAGTTCAAACTTACAATAAATTTTGTCAGAAATACTATTGCAAATTTTTTTTCAATCATCACTAAGACATCATCAACCATGTCCCTTCGAACCTTAATGAATAGTTCTCCAATTGAAGAGTAGTTTTCAAACAATATTATCTTTCCCCATACCAATTCAAGATAGACACTATAAGGTGTGATATTTACATTAGATCACATATCAATCAAAGATCTCCTAATACGGTGGCCACCAATGTGGTTGAGGATAAGAGGAGAGCTAGAGTCCTTTTCTTTAATGGAAGAGAATGCTACAATATGGGGCTCATTATCTCTCTTAAATTCACATTCTTGGGCATTCTTCCTATTTTCTTTCTCTTAAAGGTTCATGTACTCCTTGAGAAATTTTGCATATATTGGAATTTTCTTAATTGCATCAAGTAATGTGATATTCACCTTGACTTGCCTAAAATCCTCAAGAATGTCAACATTGTGTTTTTGCATCCTCTTTGATGATGATGGTTGATTCGAAACATCAAGAAAGGCGGCGCACTTGCATTTTTCCTTTGGAAGATCAACATGGTCAACTTGAGTAAACATTGTATGAGATGATTTACTTTAAGAAGTTATTGTTGGGAAATATGGCATCACACAGGCAGTGGAAACAAAAAAGTTGTCTGACATATTCCCCATAACATTAAGATTGCATCAAAAAATATATATTGGGAAGGGAAGTTTAGAAAGTTCATACATGATCCTAGAGAAATTCTAGTGGCTATTCCTCATTGCAGTAGTGCATCTTTATCTCCGTTGCACCTAGACGGTGTCTATAAAACCTCCTCGTCTGCACCACAGACAGTAGGCTGACATTTCCCTCCTAGCAGGAAAGGCATCCACACTTCTATGGTAGTCTGCATAGACTGCCTAGAACTCTTGTCGTTCTACTAGATAGACAGGAAGGAGTTGTCCCTCATGTTGTCATACTAGTCACAAACTTGCTCTCCCACAATTGTTCTCCCTTTCTATCCCTCCATTTATTGGTTAGGACTTGCTCATGATCTTTATTGGTTACCACAACCAGAGAGGACAATCATTGTAGAGGCAATTGAGTTGTTGTATCTGGAAAGCCCCCAGTACCCCTCTATTTATAGGAGGGTTAGGGTCAGGGTTCCCAATCTGTGTGGGAGTGGAAGAGACTAGAATCTCATGAATTTTTTCAACTTATGATAGGTGAAATGATCAATTTACAGGTGAATTGATCGATCGGCATGTTTAGTTGATCAGTTCACCCAGTGAACCAATTGTTTCATCATGTTTCCCAAGCACGATTGTATTAGAAATTAATATTCAATTTAATGCATGCCATGACGTCATCACAAATCCTTGAATCAATCAAATTTATCCACCAGTTGCTCAGTCTATTGAGACTAATCTAGGATTTTACTTTTACTTTTGATACTATTGAGCATCTACTTGAATTAGACTCTACTCTACCCATCTGACTCCCGAAAGATCTTTCCATCCCAGGTACCCCCAAAGACTAGTTTATGCACCGTTCGAATAGTTCCGACCTTGCTACTAGCTTTGACCCTAAGATAGAACAAACCTTTCATCGTTAGAGTAGAGAGAACCAAGCTAGGATGGCACAACAGGAGGAAATTTCCCAAAGGGTGGCTCAAGCCCTTAATGCGCAAAGAGATAGGCTTCTGCCAGAAGCCCGAGCTGTAGTTTAAGAAGAAATCCAAGCAGCTCAAGTAGCAGAGTTATAGAAGGACCTTAGAGAGTTCTCCATCCCTAAGGTTGTTGATTTTCATCACCCAATACAACCTCCTCCCATCAATGCTCCTGATTTTGAGATCAGGGCGCATTGGGTTACACTGCTTCAAAACAGCCCTTTCTATGGTAAGCAAGGAGAGGATAGTCAAGAACATCTTTCGAGGTTTATAGATCTATGTGCTATGCTAAAGTAGAATGGAGTCACAGATGACGCCACTAGACTCCATCTCTTCAAATATTCTCTTGTCGATAGAGCCATGAGTTGCTACAACTCCTTGCAATGCGAACCCATCACCACCTGGGAACAACTTCAAAATGTTTTTATAGAAAAATTCTATCCTCCTTCCCTCGCCTATGAAATTAGGGGCCACATAACACAATTCGTTCAGGTCCCTGGTGAAACCCTTGTAGAAGCATAGGAAAGATACAATGACCTTCTATGCAAGTGTCCACACCATGGCATACCTAAGAATCGGCTCATTGAAATCTTTTATAGGGGTGTGGATTATGATATCAAAAAAAAAATTAGACTCCTCATCTGGAGGAAACTTCATACGTCAAAGTTATGATAGTGCATGGAAGGTTGTCACCCTTAGAGCTGAAAATCAAGCCAACTAGGGTAGACCCATAGGGAAAGGAGTGTTGAAGGTATCTATGGTAGAAGCTACCCCTGAGTACAAGTCTATCTCCAAGTCTCTAAAGATACTAGTTGCTAAGCAAGACAATCTCGAATCATCTTTTTTCGCCTATGAAAGGAGGCGCTCGCCCCCTCGATAACAAGAACAAGTAAAGTCAGCTTCACTATTCTGTGAAGCATGTAAAGGCACTGATCATTCTACGCTAGCCTGTAACATTCTCTATGATGTTGTTCTGGGCAATGCTTGTGCCCAAGGAGGCGATGGTCAGATAGAAAATCAGAATGTTATCCACACTATCCCTGGTCAAGGATATTATAATCGAATCAGAACAGGAACCATCCAAGTTTTCAATATGGAAATCCTTCAGGAGTGGAAAACTCACAACAACTTGGTTCAGATAATCAACAACGAGGTCCACCGAGATACCAGTATAACCAACAACAAAATTTTAGGAATCAAGGGAACTTTAGAGGTAAATTCCAGAATAGAAACTACAACCAGTATCAAAACAACTCTCAATTATAAAATCCAAACCAATTCCTTATCAACATCAACAACAAGGGCTACAAGCCGGTCCCATCTATTTTGATGACAAACTGTCAGCTATTGAGAAGATTCTTCAGTCACAACAGACTATGATAGAAAATCACAAGCCCATCAAAAGGCTATCGAATCCCAACTAGCCCATTAGAAGGCTATCAAGATGTATCCTCACCAATCAGAAGGCTCATCAATACGGGCCCATCGACCACCAGTAATACCCCCCCATGGGTGAGGGTTTGGTCCATGATACTGTGACATGCGGTATGTCTTCTAAGGCCGTGATCATGATAACTAGAAGATAGACCACGAACACAATCCTGGAAGACAGATCGTGACTACGACCGTGGAGTTAAATCAGTGCACACATTGACTGCGGTACTAAGTCAGTGGTCTAAACCTATAAATACCCACCCCTGGCGACCAAGAGAGGGGTTCTTGAACGGAGAGTCCCAGGTTCCGATCTGGAGGTTTTCCACCTCATGGTTCCAACCCCTCTTGGTTACCAGAGCCCTGTGGGAGAGTTTGAAGGACCTAGAAAGGCCTAAGAACTTGTCCTACACCTATCTCTCCAGCAAGCTTCCATCTATAATCCTGCTTCCACCCCCTCTCACTCATCCTCCACCTCCATTCACCCACCGAGCTACTGTTTGGGGCAGATCTAGAGAGAAAGGAGGCCAAGGAGTCCAGAAGATCAAAGAGGATGAGATATGGCCTACATGGAGGCCAAGGAGCAAGAGCCACTTCTCCTCTATGGACTAAATCTCTTCTTCTTCTCCTTTCTTCTATTGTTCGCCTCTGTTTCTGTACAAATGGTGTTCTTTCATCTTTGTTCAGTGCCAACTATGCTTGTCCATGGCTAGTTGAGCTCCTTCTTGGTAATGTAGCCCATTTTGGGCATGTTTATGTACTTTTACCATAAGCAAGTAATTTATTTCAGATCTAGTATGTTTTCTGTTCTATCTTCTCTTTATGGTTATGATTGATAGTTTGGTTGATCTCTTTCTTGCTTGAACCTCTATTTCTGCCTATATCAAGAGATTTTTTGTAGAAATAGATAAGAGAAGGTAGTTTGGATCGGAATCTGAAAGGAGGATGGTTCGAGGTGATCCGTACAGAATGGTAGACCTTGGGCACGCCCGGGGCCAGCCTGACGCGGTCGGGCCCACTACCTGGTTCTGCTTGGATCACGTCTATTTCTAGCACCTTAGACTATTCTGGACCTGAAAGGACATCTAGAATATTCTACGTGGCTGATTTATCATCCTCGAGAGGGGGTGCATGACATCGATGGGTTTTAGCCACGCTTTGCGAGAGGGAGTGGGATGACCCCAAGGAATAGATACCACAGTACGTGTTATGATTTGAATGTAGGTTGCTTGCTGAGGTGTTCGAGGGTTGTCTACACCCGAGAATGGATGCATAGACTGCCCAACTTGTGGTTACATAGCCAAGAACTTCTTTCTCTCTGATTTAGTAGAATCTTGCAGACTCTATTTTGTTTTCTTTTCTTCTCTTTGTTTTATTTCATGACAATCTGCTAGACTAGTTCTAGCTCCTTACTTTCATCGACTATCGATTTGACTTGTATGACTTAAGAGAGAGATCTCAAGCATCCAAAATGTCACCACGTCCCAGTGTTTGACCCCATATATCTACTTCGACCCCGTAATAAAGTTGTGGGGGTCCTTGAAGGTTGTGTGTTATAATTCTAAAGTTTGATCCCTTCCGGATCCGCATCCCTTCCGGACGTGCGATTCGGGGATTATTAACTTTTTGGTGCCGTTGTCGGGGATGTGGTTTTCCACATTTACACGCCTAAGAGATTTTCATCTATCACTTTTAGGCATGTATATATGCATAGTTTTTCTTTTATTTTAAACATACTTGTCCATATATACTGAATAGCTTTTCTTTTTCTTATACTTTTTTAGCCATGGATCTTTCTTCTGTAAGACAAGTCATCTTGTCCACATGTCCTCCTGAATTTTTCCACAGTTCTGACTGTTGGCAAATAATTGAAAGATGTGTCTTACAACTCATCGAGCTATATTCACCCCCATTGTCATCATATGTAGACGCTCCAACAATGGAGACTGCTAGTCAGCCCTCGACTTATGTGTTATCATGGATCAAGAACTGATTAAGGCAGTGGAGTTAGAGGGAGAAAGTGTCAACGCACTCACCTCCTTAGCTCCTCATCTCCAAGAAGATGTCGATCCACTCCAACAGCTACTAGAAAGGTGGGATCATCAACTCCAAGTAGCCACCGAGATTGTAGACCGCAGTAGAAGTATACTTCAAACTACTGAGCAAGGATTCATCCAAGTACATCAGTTTGATACGGTGAGTCTACAATAGGAGTGCAAGGCGGAATTGATGGATCTCAGAAGCTTGGCTACCCAAGTCCAACAGCTTCATGATAAAGATGTTGAACAGGGTAAGAAGCTTCAAGAGCTCATCAATTTGGTTACCACACAGTTGCAAGTGCCACCACCTTACAATGAAGACTTTAGTCATCAAGACCATTCCATTGGGTCTGAAGCGGAGTATGCCTCACCATCCAATTCAGACCATCAAATGGATTCATCAGGATTTTTCTGTCAAGACCAACCCACTTGGGAAAGCCCTTCTGTAACATACCAGATCTTGGACCCTACCCTAGAAGTTTGACCTTTTGGGTTTCACCAAACAAGGTTGAGAAGATCCTAATAATCTAATGCATGGAGAATGTAATCTAATATGTCACATAATTCATTTGGATGATAATAAGAAATTAAAGAACATAATTGGATAAATAATGAACTAATGGGCCATATGACATATATCATAAAAATAAATCCCAAAAGTGAAATCTATGTTAAAGATCATGTTCCTTGGGTCCTAGTTGCCTTAGGAGTTAAGTTTCACATTATTTACATAATAATAATTAATTCAATTCATTTAAGAAAGAGAAGATCTAAGTTTTTCCCAAAATATCAAATAAAATAATAAATGACTTCAAAAGAGGAAAATAATACTATATTCATAATATACATAAAAATATAGCCTTTAGGTGAACTTTCATCCAATTTGGAGAAAGTTTGCTTAAAAGGTGAAATCAGGAGAGAGAAAGTGTGTAGAACCTTCAAAATATTAAATAAATATGCAAAAAAAAAATATGTAAAATTGATGACAAATTTGTGTTCAACACACTTAAGTTAACTTGTGGATGAAGTTTCACCTAATTTGGATAATCTTAGTGCCATTAGTGAAAGAGGAAAGAGAAAATATAGTTTGATTTATTTGACACATTAAAAGTTCTCAAAAGGCAAATAAAATTTCATAATCAAAATCTACACACTTTTATTAGCCTCTGTGTAAAATTACATTTAATTTGGGATTCATTTGCACCCCCAAAAGAAGAGAGAGAAAAAGGTAAATAATTAAATGTATCACTCTAATCCTAATCACGTTTGGAATATAGTTTATGTATTTAATGTTGCCACGCTCTTGCTAGGATTTTGGATTTGTTGTACGATGTTCAATCCTGATCCAACGTCCAGTGGATCGTCTCCTACCTTAGGTAGGAGACCGAGTTCTTTGTGAACAGTGACGCTGACTGTTTCCCTTCGATATCTTTCTCTCCACGCCATGATTTTTCACGATTCTTTTCCCACTGTGATCAGATGAGCATTCCACACCAACCGACCTCTGGGACTACCCCTCTCATTCCCTATATAAGAAAAACCCAATTCTCCTTCATCCTATCTCGACTCCATGACCAGAAACCCTCTCCTCTTTGCACCCCACCTTTGCGTGTGGGCTCGGAAACAATCCTCGACCCTCCTCCAACTCTTCTCCTCTTCCCATTGCTCTCGTGGTCATGTGTACAATCTCCAGTGTTTGAGTTTTTCTCCTGATGTTGTGGCGGCTATCCCTCTCTGCTCTTCGCTCCTCCGGCCAAATTGGTGGCCTTGGTGAGTTCGGTTTGCTCCCTTATACCCTCTTTTTCTTCAGTTTGTGCTATAATCGTGCCTTCCGCTTTTCCCCATATCCGGTTTGGGAAGGTTGTTCCCTGCTCGTAGCCATGGTGCGAGTAGAGGAGGTAGATGGCCCCTCCTAGTTTTCCCTTTATGCCCCGCTCGCCTTTCATTTTTTGATTTTGTGCCAAGGGTATTTTGGTAATTTTGCATTGGCTTTCTTGGTCTCAGATGCATTGAGTTGGTTATTGACCAAGCGAATTGGCTGCTATTGATTGGGCCAAGTCAGTGGGTTGGCCCACCTTCTCTCCTCTCTCTCTCTCTCGTAATCTCATTCTGACATGGCTTTTTGGGTTTTTCCGATTTGTCAAAATTTTAAAATCCATAACTAATTATCTACTCATCAAAAAATATGAATAAATACTCATTAGATTCAGAAAAATAAGACCTATCTAATGGTACATGTTTTGATAACTAAATCCAAAGATTAATAATAGGTGTTTTCAATGGATGTAATTAATGATGAATTAACTTGTAAAAATCATAACTAATTATTTATAAGTAATAGAATATGTTTTGGAATCAGATATATGTAAACAAAAATGTGGCATGGTTTTGATAACATAATTCATCAATAATAAAAAGGCAATTTTTAGGGTTTTGAACAAATAATGGAAACCTAACCCTAATTCCAGATATAAGCATAATAGGTTCTTTGGAAGCCTAGACTTAGATCTAGAAGTGCTTTGGGTCATTTGACTATGAAGTTGAGGTATGATTGCATCCCATATTATTTCTATATTGAGCAATTTCTAATTCTTCTCTCTAAATGTATGTTGTATCCCCTATTACTCAATGTTGAGCAATTCACCTATTTTTCATTCTCTTGAATTTGGCCTACACAATATGTCTTATCTCTTGATATCATGGTTCATGTGAACTATCCTGCTTATTATGGTCTTGGATAATCTCTTGATATCTTATCTTGTGCTATGGTGCTTGATAGACTTGTTGACGGTATCTACCCACTGTGATGTGGATATTTATTTGTAGATGCATGTGTTGTCCATTGTGTGATATGGAAACATTGTATAATCTCTGATCATACCTCCTACTTGCCTCTACATTTACCTTCTATATGGTTCATTAGCCCTAGAGTAGTATAATTGCATAGGTTTTGTCTCATTATAATTTGTGGAAACATTGTGATTTTTTGGATAGTGGATGTGTGATTCCATATGCCAGGGCAGGATGTGTGATTCCTAGAACATGTTATATATGTTTGGATGGTGGATGTGTGATTCCCCATGCCAGGACAGGATGTGTGATTCTTGGCCCATGTCTCACCAGGTTCAAGATGTGTGATTCCTGGCCACCTTTGTCTTTTATAATATTCTAGTGCTATGTTTATCTCACATGCATGCAGGTTTGATGATGTTTGTGGGGTGTGTGCCCTACTACCTATTTATGTGCTTTTGTTGCACAATTTTTACTATTTTGTTTATGGAAAGTATCCTCTTTTATCATGTTATGATGACTCTTTTCTTTTATGCCTGATTGGGTAGTTCTTATCTCTTTCATGGGAATCCTTTACATTTGATGTCCTTTATTTCCTTATATTGCTCACAGTTTCCTTTTAGTATGCACATACCAGCCTTTGCTGATGTCTCCTGTTGTTTATCTTTTGCTGGGGTATGCTTCCAACCCTAGGTGGAGGACATGGATGGCTTGACATGTCGACTCAGACTTAGATTGTGAAGTTAAAGCTGGGAGACAATCTTGAGGTGGTTTAGATTTCCTCTGCATGGATCCTTGTGGTGTAATTTTGTAACCCTTTGTTTTATAATTGAATATAGTCAACTTTTTATTCCGCTGCTATACTTTGGACTTTTGTTACCATTATATACAGATTTGAAAATTTTACACCCACTCCATCATACCTTCTAAGTGTGTTTGGACTGGAGGTTCTATTGTTCAAATTTTTAGTAGAGAAGTGGTTTTCACTTCTTTACACCTTCATTCTATCCAGATGACTCAGTTGATCAACCGATGGAAAATACAAGCCATGTGCATGAATGGTTTTATGATGATGATGATGAATACTCTTGTCCTCACTATAATAGCCAAACAACCTCGCAGTCAGAAGGTTGTTTTAAGGAACCTGAGTCATACATTGATCCATACCAGAGTGATATCTCTCATATTGAGACTTGTCACTTAGCCTTAAGCAGTACGCCAATCACAGTTTGGAACAATTTTTTTGATGAGGATGATGAAGACTATTCCTCTCATTGGAGTGAATATACTGATGACGATGAGTTCGAGCAGCATGAGCTGACATCTACCACCATTCCCTTACAAGGCTTGGTGGACATTGATGCAGCCCTATTTTAGGGCTCCATATAGTGCCATTTTGTATATAAGTTGCATCTAAACATGTTAGATTACAAGTATTTTCCCCCAATATGATTATCATTGCAAATACGCTTATGGATGTTCTTTGCACTATTTTTCAGGTACTTGAACCATGCCTAGATGGAAGAGAGAGAAAGAAGGAATTCTAGGGTTCCCCCACTCAAGGAGGGACCCAAAGAAGGCCCCAAAGTCCCCCTCAACCTACCTCCAGTGACCAAGAATCGTCTCCAAGAAAAGGCATCCAAGATTTATGAAGTTTAAAGCCATGCTAGCATTAAAAGACCCCAGCACGGCCGTGGTTCCATGGAACGGCCGTGCTGGCAATTGAGCAAATTTACAGGTTGATCGACAAATCATTGAAGTTCAAGCAAGTCAACCACCACGGCCGTGTTGCCCAGCACGGCCGTGTTGGATGAAGATGGAACGGGCGTGCTGCCCAGAACGACCTCCTCCCAACTCCGCCACCACGGCCGTGCTACCTAGCACGACCGTTCTACCTAGTACCCAACACAACCGTGCTGCCCAGCACGGCCGTGCCACCAGCCTTTGTTTTCACCCACCAACCTGTTAAATTAACACTTACCCAACACGGTCATTCCCCTTCACCACGACTGTGCTCACTCCTACCCAACACGGCCGTGCTGGCCAGCACGGCCGTGCCACCACCCCAAAACCTATACAACTTTCACTGATTTTCCTATTATACCCCCACTTAACCCTAGCCCCTATATAAGCACTAGTTGCTTCTAGGGCTCGAGAGAGAGCACCCCTAGCCGACCCTAGCTGCTTCCTTGCCTCCATTACTCCAATCCACCTACTCCCTTGCATCTAACCCCATTTCCACCCACTTTCCACTCATTTCCACCATAGAAACCTAGTTTCTCTAGGTTTCTATCCATCCATTCCACCATTTTCATGCACCCCTGCACCTTTGGAGGAGGGAGGTCGTCTGCAGCTGCTTGGAGGTGAAGAAGGAGGCCACTACATCAAGCTTCATGGCGTTTTCCCTTCTTCTATCCCCTTCTTTTCCTAGTTTGATCATGTATAGCTAAGCCCTCTTGGGTGGACTGTTTGGGGCAAAAATGTGACTTTGATACCATGTTGGGGGAATATAATTTGTAATGAACATATTTCATTTCTATGATGATTGCCTTTGCTTATATCTCATTTCCCATTACTTGTGCATGTGGTTGTTGTTTAATTACATTAATTGCTTGCCTTGTGGTGTTTGAAGACAGTTGTCTCTAGGATGTTTTGGTTTCTATGTAGCTATCATAGGATTGGCTCCTAGGTCCTTGTTTCGGATCCCTAGCTAGCCCCCTATCTTCCTACATAATCACCTTCTTCCTACATGCAAATGTGAGTTTTAAGTGACTAGTATAAGTGTGATTAGTGCAATTGCCTAGGATTTCCTAAAGGCTGAGGTGGCTAGTGGCATGAGGTCAAATACCCTCATCTCTACTCCCATCCTTACCCTTGGTCCTCAATTGACTAATACCACTTATCCTAGAGACCTAGACTTGGTACGTCCTATGAGAATTACACCTAGCCCTAGTTCTCCAATTAGTAGCTTAGGGTACATTCTCATAGCACCCACCTTGTTGTTTGGTTTGGTAATCTAGAATGAGATATGTTAATTGCTTATTATGGTGACATCCCCCAACTAATGTCAAGATCACATTCCCAAACGGCCCACCTCCTTCATCTAATTGCTTAAAACCCTAATTGCCTAGTTTTCTTGTTAATGCTAGCTTAGTTCAATTGCTTTAGTCTAACTTAGTCAATTGCCTTGTTTTGTTAGCTAGTGTTAATTTAGATCTTTCATCTTGCTTAGTGGTTAACTTAGGCTCTAAATTGTTAGTTGCTTGCTTAGTTTGGTATAATTCGTTCTTGCTCTTGGTTAGATAGCTCGTTAACTTAGATTGCTCACTTATCATGTTGATAATTTAGCTTTCATCTCGCATTTCTTAACTGCTCTATTAGTTAATCAATCTACAATCAACCTTAAAACCCTAAAAACCCTACTCTCCGCACTAGGAACGTAGCTCACGCCATCTAACTCTAGTGCCCCCTTTATCCTCATGGATCAACCCCGTACTTGCCACCTCACCTATACTACGACACGACCCCGTGCGCTTGCGGGTGTAATGCCTTAGTAGAAGTAGGTAGTTAGTGTGGGACCATACAAATTTCGAAAACAAAGATCCCATCTCTTCCCGTGCCTCCCGACCTCGTGGATTGCACTTGTTGCAAGCCTCTAGCGGAAGCGCACCAAGCTTTCTGGCGCCGTTGCCGGGGATAGAGGCGCTCGGCCTAGTTAGATAGTGTAGCTTAGCCTTTCCTTTTGCCCTCACCATTGCTATTATTTATTCTTTGTTTTACTTTTGCATCTTGGTTTGCTAACTTGGTTTCTTGTTGTTTGTTTGTGCTTTGCGTAGGTGACAGCTGCGCATGCGTAGTACGCGTTCGACTTGCACCGACTTGGTGGTTTATGACCCCGAGTTTGGGAGGAGAAGACGTCAAGCTCGCCGCAACCTACACTGAGAGGCCGAGATGGCCGAGAAAAACCCACCACCGGATGTTCCACCTCCACCACCGCACCACCCGCTTCATGAGTATTTCACGCCGGGGAACTACAATTCCCCCATAGCCACGCTGGTGGATCAGATGCCCAGTCAGTAGTTCTCCATTCCGCCAGCACTCTTGGGACTTCTGCCCACATACTACGGAATGGAGAACGAAAATCCTTATCACCATATAGACGCGTTCTTAGAAACATGTTCGACCTTCCGCACGCCCGCCGCCACCGACGACTCAATCAGGAGGACACTCTTCCCTTTCTCCCTCAAGGAGAAAGCCAAGGAGTGGTACGTCTCAAGGCCAGAGTTGGTCACATGGAATGAAGTAAAGAATGAGTTTCTGAAGAAGTTCTTTCCGATAGCCAAGTTATCCTACATGAGAAGGTGCATCACATCCTTCACCCAAAAAGAGAACGAACCTTTCCATGAGGCATGGGAGAGGTTCCAGAAGTTGCTTCGTGACTGCCCTCACCATGAGGTCCCGCTTTGGCAGCTAGTTCAAGCCTTCTACACCGGGCTTGAGGAGCAGAGCCAAAACAATGTAGATTCTTCTTGCGGGGGCACATTCATGGCAAAGCCGCCCGAAGACTCATGGCCATTATTTGAGCATCTTGCCGAGAATTCTCACCACCGAGCTTCCACTAAAGGGGGGCATTGCGGCCGGAACTACACTCCTCCACCTTCCTCCGTGGCTCCCGTACGCAATGCCACCGACCTCGACATGATGGCAATGATGACTGAGATGATGAAGTGGATGAAGAATCAAGCTGGTGGCCCTTCTAACCAGCCCACAAGGGCAGTTGATACCGTAGACGAGGAGGTCAATGCTCTATATTTCTTTGGTGGCCGCAACAACCAGGGCCCAATGTCCCAATCCTACACTCCTGAGTGGAGGAACCATCCAAATTTCTCGTGGAAACAACCAAATGAGGATGGACAAGGCCAGGGGCAGCAAAAGCCACGCTACAACTCAAAGTTCGAAGAGGAAGTACTCGGGAGACTGAGGAATCTAGATGAGGTAAAGAGAGAGGTGTCTTCTCAAGGACAGAACATCAGCCGTCTTGAGCAAAGGCTCGACCAAATTTCTATCTCACTTGCTTGCCGTGAAGAGGGGAGACTGCCATCTCAACCTATGACGAATCCTAACAGCAATGGAAGCTGTGTGAATGCCAACCAAGCCGCATACATCTCACCACGTGGCCAAGCAACCTCACTTCCACAATATCAAGGGCCACCGCACCCATATGCTCCACCATCCCACCAACCCCCGCTAAACTATCAATACCCACCACCTCCACATACTTACCAACCTCCACCTCCACCACAACCAACTTGCATACTCCAAAATCCTAATCCTTCCCAGCAAAGACCACCACCACCTCCATCCTCACAAGCTCCTCCATCTGCACATGAGCAAGTGAGTATGATCACTATCATATGGGGTGAAGAAACTGCTCAAGGCTGCGGAAAAAGGGGAAAGAAAGTGATTGAGGTTGGAAGAATAGTCTCGATACGTGAGGGATCTAGCAAAGATAAAGAAGACTCCGAAGGAATTGCCGCCCAAGCACCATCAGAGAATGATAGGTACACTCAGATTTCTACTGCACCAGATGCGAATGTAGAGGCACTCTCATTGGCTCCACCCTCACTCGGGGATGCAGAAATTATCATAGACATAGCAGCTTGTGAAGCCATGTCTTTATGGAAACCAAGATCTTTACATGATACTAGCGTCGCCATCACCCCTCCGCAAGTTCTAGCCACTACAGTGGCGATAGTTGATGAAAACAGGAAGCAACCCCATGAAGGTTCGACTCTCCAAAAAGGGGGCAGAAATGTTATGAATCTCCTAGGAAACTTGAAGCGGGGAACAATAGGTGTTACATCACTCTTTTCATTGATGAAGGACATATGCATGGGAAAGAGAAAGTTAGTGCTATTGCCGACCGAAGAGATTGTTGCCTCAAAATCTGTGAACTTCATCTATGACAATGGCTTCCCAGAAAAGAGAGGTGATCCGGGAGTACCTCTGATTTCTTGCTTCATTGGCACACAACCCGTCCAGCACGCTCTCATTGACTTAGGTGCAGGAACAAGTCTCATGCCATGGAGCATGTACCTACGGCTTGGCCTAAATAAAATGAAACCAGTGGAGTGCGCCATTATCTTGGGTGACGGAACCAAAAGGAAGCCCTTGGGAATCATGCAGAACACAATAGTGTCGATGGATGAAAGAGTGAACATTGCCTATGTGACCGATTTTCTGATAGTGGACATCGCACCTATTGATGGAGAAGAGTACCTCATATTGGGTAGACCTTTCCTATCTACTGCGGGAGCTGAAATCAACATCCGCAAGGGCACGCTGACGGTTACTTACAAGAGGAAAAAGTTTGACTTCTTCATGTTCACCAAAGAAGAGAGAGATGAGCTGGCCAATGAAGACTTCGGCGAGAGTTTTTGCTATCGTGACCCTCTGGAGCTGTGGAGATCGAGCCCATACTTCTATTCCATGTACAGTCCTTGGGACGAAGCACATGTCGTAAGAGTGCTCGACAGGATCACCGTAGAAGAGAAGGAGGACACCGTGGGTGTCAATACATGATGAAAAAGAGCAACAAGCCCGGCTGAAGGCTATAAATTTAGCGCTTGTGGGAGGCAACCCACGTGGTTTAAGAGTCTCGAACCTTATTTTACCATACTTTCTTTTGGTTTCCAAGAAACACACACACACACTATACTTGATAGTTTTTCTATTTGTGAATCATTTTAGCACAAGCACAAGAAAGAAAAGACGAAGCTGAAGAGTTTAGCCGAGACGGAGGTCAAAGTGGAAGAAAAGATTGCAACTCAATGGAGGAGTTACAGGAAGAAATCCAGAATGGTCGTGCTGCCCAGCACGGCTGTGGTGGCCCTGTCCTACTCACCTAAGAGTTACTTTGACCACTCCAGCTCTCGCTGGTTGCCTTTCGCAACCCCACGCATTTTTACCCTACTAGTCCAAACTTCTATTTCATGATGAGGACATCATGAGTTAAAAGTTTGGGGTGGTAGGGCGGTAAGCCTTCTTTCGCCGCATTTTTCTCTGTGTACCTTGTGCTGAATTTTTGCAAGATGATCAAACAGTTTGACTGACTTACCATACTCGATTACCTTGACCTTGTGTGCCTGCTTGCATTCACGCATTCATGTAGTTAACTTCTGCATTTTTGAGTAATTTTTCAAAATTTTTGCTTCTTCATACTATGCATTGCATTCTCATGTAGTTTTTGATAATTTCTTTTGCATGTTAAGTAGGATTTTCTGCTTTATGTCTTTAAATTCCCTAAAGTAGGTTTAGATGCGATTTAGTGCAAATTGGCACCATTTTGGCCAATTTTGCCCAGATTTGAATATTCTTGCTCTGATAGGATGTTTTGACTTAATATCTAATGTTTGAAATGAAAAGGTTTACTCTTGTGACAAATGCATGCTACATTCTTAGATCTTATTGATAGATGGTCTTGTTTGTGACTTTTTACATGTGAACCACATCTCTTAAGCCTATGAATGCTTTGGTTGAATCATGAATTGAGCAAGCGACAAACGCTTAAAGCCAATGGAATCTCTTGGTAGAAATATGAATTTTGTGTTCATTCTATCATGTGGTGTGATATTACTTGGTGAAGTGTTGAATTAGCTTTCATGCAGGGAACCTTATGTTAAAAACTACATTGATGACCCCTCTTTGATCTGACTATTCGTCCACCATCTTCATACCCCTCCGCCTCATAAAAAGATGCCAAAGTGCACATATTAGCTGTGGCCACCTCCAAAAGTTTGGGGTGGCCACATCTTTACCTCCCCGCTTCACTCCATCCACCATATGCCCTATCTATACCAAGGGCAAAGAAAAAGAAAAAGAAAAGCAAAAATAAAATAAAAGGATGCTCCTGTTTAAGAGCATTCAAATAAAGAAAAGAAGAGTGTGTAAAAGCACTCCAAATCTTACCGCAACCCTTTCTTCTTCTTTTATACCCATTGAGCTAGAAAACATCAAATCTAGCTCACTTTACCCTTTCTACAGCCAAGTGGATCATCTAGTGTGGTTTGAAGCATAAGACCGAATGCATGAAAGTGAAACAACACTCCTAGTCACCTGTGATTAACATCAACATGAAACGGTTTACCCGGAATGACATAAAGGACATATGGACAACTTGTGTTTCTATGCTTTATATTTGAAATTTGTATGCTCAGTGCTCAGTTCATGATTGGGTTGTGAAAGAAGGAGAGGAGAGATGTGAGACACATGCACTTAGTCATTTCCAAGACCATATATATTCAATAATCTTCTGTTGCTTTGCATTCGTCATTTGTTTTTATTGAAAAGAACGGAAAAGAGAGATTAAGTTGGAGCATACTTGAGGACAAGTATGTTTTAAGTTTGGGGTGGTGATGCAGCCCTATTTTAGGGCTCCATCCTGTGCCATTTTGTATATAAGTTGCATCTAAACATGTTAGATTACAAGTATTTTCCACCAATATGATTATCATTGCAAATATGCTTATGGATGTTCTTTG
The DNA here is from genome assembly GCA_963693085.1 of Alisma plantago-aquatica. Lineage (NCBI taxonomy): Eukaryota > Viridiplantae > Streptophyta > Magnoliopsida > Alismatales > Alismataceae > Alisma > Alisma plantago-aquatica. The sequence continues at coordinate 470,393,492 of OY856414.1, forward strand.
CACTGTTTTTCAGGTACTTGGACCATGCCTATATGGAAGAGAGAGAAAGAAGCAATTCTAGGGTTCCCCCACTCAAGGAGGGACCCAAAGAAGGCCCCAAAGTCCCCCTCAACCTACCTCCAGTGGCCAAGAATCGTCTCCAAGCAAAGGCATCCAAGATTTATGAAGTTTAAAGCCATGCTAGCATTAAAAGACCCCAGCACTGCCGTGGTGCCATGGAACGGCTGTGCTGGCAATTGAGCAAATTTACAGGTTGATCGACAAATCATTGAAGTTCAAGCAAGTCAGCCACCACGGCCGTTTTGCCCAGCACGGCCGTGTTGGATGAAGATGGAACGGGCGTGCTGCCCAGAACGACCTCCTCCCAACTTCTCCACCACGGCCGAGCTACCTAGCACGACCGTTCTACCTAGTACCCAACATGGTCGTGCTGCCCAGCACGGCCGTGCCACCAGCCTTCGTTTTCACCCACCAACCTGTTAAATTAACACTTACCCAACACGGCCGTTCCCCTCCACCACGACCGTGCTCACTCCTACCCAACACGGCCGTGCCACCACCCCGAAACCTATACAACTTTCACTGATTTTCCTATTATACCCCCACTTAACCCTAGCCCCTATATAAGCACTAGTTGCTTCTAGGGCTCGAGAGAGAGCACCCCTAGCCGACCCTAGCTGCTTCCTTGCCTCCATTACTCCAATCCACCTACTCCCTTGCATCTAACCCCATTTCCACTCATTTCCACCATAGAAACCTAGTTTCTCTAGGTTTCTATCCATCCATTCCACCATTTTCATGCACCCCTGCACCTTTGGAGGAGGGAGGTCATCTGCAGCTGCTTGGAGGTGAAGAAGGAGGCCACTACATCGAGCTTCATGGCGTTTTCCCTTCTTATATCCCCTTCTTTTCCTAGTTTGATCATGTATAGCTAAGCCCCCTTGGGTGGGCTGTTTGGGGCAAAAATGTGACTTTGATACCATGTTGGGGGAATATAATTTGTAATGAACATATTTCATTTCTATGATGATTGCCTTTGCTTATATCTCATTTCCCTTTACTTGTGCATGTGGTTGTTGTTTAATTACATTAATTGCTTGCCTTGTGGTGTTTGAAGACAGTTGTCTCTAGGATGTTTTGGTTTCTATGTAGCTATCATAGGATTGGCTCCTAGGTCCTTGTTTCGGATCCCTAGCTAGCCCCCTATCTTCCTACATAATCACCTTCTTCCTACATGCAAATGTCAGTTCTAAGTGACTAGTATAAGTGTGATTAGTGCAATTGCCTAGGATTTCCTAAAGGCTAAGGTGGCTAGTGGCATGAGGTCAAATACCCTCATCTCTACTCCCATCCTTACCCTTGGTCCTCAATTGACTAATACCACTTATCCTAGAGACCTAGACTTGGTACGTCCTATGAGAATTACACCTAGCCCTAGTTCTCCAATTAGTAGCTTAGGGTACATTCTCATAGCACCCACCTTGTTGTTTGGTTTGGTAATCTAGAATGAGATATGTTAATTGCTTATTATGGTGACATCCCCCAACTAATGTCAAGATCACATTCCCAAACGGCCCACCTCCTTCATCTAATTCCTTAAAACCCTAATTGCCTAGTTTGCTTGTTAATGCTAGCTTAGTTCAATTGCTTTAGTCTAACTTAGTCAATTGCCTCGTTTTGTTAGCTAGTGTTAATTTAGATCTTTCATCTTGCTTAGTGGTTAACTTAGGCTCTAAATTGTTAGTTGCTTGCTTAGTTTGGTATAATTCGTTTTTGCTCTTGGTTAGATAGCTCGTTAACTTAGATTGCTCACTTAGCCTGTTGATAATTTAGCTTTCATCTCGCATTTCTTAACTGCTCTATTAGTTAATCAATCAACAATCAACCTTAAAACCCTAAAAACCCTACTCTTCGCACTAGGAACGTAGCTCACGCCATCTAACTCTAGTGCCCCCTTTATCCTCGCAGATCAACCCCGTACTTGCCACCTCACCTATACTACGACACAACCCCGTGCGCTTGCGGGTGTAATGCCTTAGTAGAAGTAGGTAGTTAGTGTGGGACCATACAAATTTTGAAAGAAAAGATCCCATCTCTTCCTGTGCCTCCCGACCTCATGGATTGCACTTGTTGCAAGCCTCTAGCGGGAGCGCACCAGACGTCGACAGAGTAGGATGGACAATCCACTACAACATGGCTTGTGAGCATGAATATACCCTCGACCCTACAAAAGGTGACAAGCTTGGGGTAGAAGAACGACGAACAAATTCTTTTTGGGGTACTTCTTGTTCAGAAGATGATTGCATGACTCAGACTATAAATGAAAATTTATCTGAGCATCCAAACTCAAGTTTAGAGATGGAGAGAGAAAAGATGAGTCCTCCAAAAGACATTCAACCTCTCCCCTCTGTCTCATCTTGTGTCGACATCCTAGGGCCTTCCTGTTTAGATTCATATCTTGGAAGGTACCTTGAAGATGATTTGCCAAATAATTCATCCCAGTGCAGTTCAAGTAAATCACAACACATACATGACTTCACCAAGTTGCTAGATTTTATCCCTCTTCTTTAGACTCAGAAGGGTCCACATCTCTGCCTATTCTACTCCTATTATGTGGTGGATCCCTTCGTCAAGACACAGGTAACATTGGTCCCAAAACTCAGAATTTGGGATCCCAGTGTTGGTATTGTGGGGCAGCCACCCCCTTCCTCTTACCCCTTTCTTTTCTCCTTTTGTTTTGTTTTTCATGTTCTTACTTAGATAATAGTTTCTTTCCTCTAACTTCTTTTACATATCCTTGCATACATGCATCATACTAGGACTTTTAATAAATTTCCTTCCTGTACATCCATGATTCCTTCCTTACCGTCTCAAGTTCAAGGCTTACTCGAGGATGAGCAAAGTTTTAAGCTTGGGGTGGTAGGCTATTCACCATTATATCTCTTCATTCTTCATGCATGCATGTTTACTCCCTGCATTTAGCATAAATTTTTAGCTTTGTAAAACTTTGTTTCTTAGTTTTTATCTTTGCAATTATGGCTATTGATAACGCCCAAATTTATGTATTTATGTTAAGCATTTATCTATTGTTTTGTGTCACTATAGCCTTAATATGCCCAAAATATCCCATGTTTCTTATTTTTTAATAATTTATATATTTTCATAGATAAAGTTGCTCAAACTAGCTAATTTTGGAACTTGCAGGCATCGAACCTGAAAAAGACATCTATTCTCCAAGATTTCTCTCGAACACACAGTTTTTGTAGCAGCTAGACTTTCCTCCATCATGGCCATTGTGGAGTAAGCATCACACTATGTGCACCAGCTTAGGAGACGGTGGTCCCGGTAACTGACTCGCGGGCCCAAAAAACTTTTGATATCTTGGACCCTAAGGGATGCGGATCCGAAAGGGATTGAACTTTAGAATTATAACCTGAAACCTTCAAGGACCCCCACAACTTTATTAAGGGTGAAGTAGATATACGGGGTCAAACATAAGGGCATGGTGACGTTTAGGACGCTTAAGATCTCTCTGTAAAGTCAGACAAACCAAATCAATAGTCAATGAAAATAAGGAGCTAGAACTAGTATAGCAGATTGTCACAAAATAAAACAAAGAGAATAAAAGAAAACAAAATAGAGTCTGCAAGATTCTATGAAATTAGAGAGAAAGAAGTTCTCAACTATGTAACCACAAGTTGGGCAGTCTATGGACCCGTTATCAGGTTTACACAACCCTCAAACACCTCAGCAAGCAATCTACATTCAAATCATAACACGTACTATGGTATCTGTTCCTTGGGGTCATCCCACTCGCTCTCGCGAAGCGTGGCTAAAACCCATCAATGTCATGAACCCTCTCTCGAGGATGACAAATTAGCCCCATAGAATATTCTAGATGTCCTTCAGGTTTGGAATATTCTAAGGTTCTAGGAACATACGTGATCCGAGCAGAACCAGGTAGTGGGCTCGACCGCACCGGGCTGGCCCCGGGCATGCCCAAGGTTTATCATTTTGCACAGATCACCTCAAACCGTCCTCCTTTTAGATTCTGATCCAAACTACCTTCTCTTATCTATTTCTACAACAAATCTCTCCATATAGGCAGAAATAGAGGCTCAATCAAGAAAGAGATCAACCAAACTAGAAATCATAACCAGAAAGAGAAGATAGAATAGAAAACATACTAGATCTGAAATAAATTACTTGCTTATGGTAAAAGTACATAAACATGCCCAAAACGGGCTACATAGCCAAGAAGGAGCTCAACTAGCCATGGGCAAGCATAGTTGGCACCAAACAAAGATGAAAGAACATTGTTTGTATAGAAATAGAGGAGAACAATAGAAGAAAGGACAAGAAGAAGAGATTTATCCCATAGAGGAGAGGTGGATCTCACTCCTTGGCCTCTGTATGGGTCAAATCACATCTTTGGGTCGTCCTCCTTGATCTTATGGAATCCTCGGCCTCCTTTCTCCTTGATTCCACCCCAAACAGCAGCTCGGTGGATGTGTGGAGGTGGAAGATGGCTGGAAATGTTGGAAAATGGGTGAACGGAGGTGGAAGTGATGATGGATGGAAGCTAACTGAAGAGATGGGCGTAGGACGAGTTTGTCGGCCTTTCCAAGTCCTTTAAACTCTCCTAAAGGGCTCTGGGAACCAAGAGGGGTTGGAATCACAAGGTGAAAACTCCCCAAATCGGAACCTGGGACTCTCTGTTTGGGAACCCCTCTCCTGGTCACCAGGGGTGGGTATTTATAGGCACAAATCACCAACTTAGTACCACAGTCGAGGTGTGCACTGACTTAACTCCATGGTCACGGTCGCGGTTGTGGTTGAGGTTGTGGTCGTGGTTGAGGTCACGGTCGCAGTCACAGTCAAGGTCACGGTCGTGGTATGTCTTCCAGTCATCGTGATTGCGGCCTTGGAAGACATACTACGGGTCATAGTATCATGGACCAAACCCACCCCCACGGGGGGGCTATTACTGGTGGTTGATGGGCCCACGTTGATGATCCTTCTGATTGGCGAGGATACATCCTAATAGAGGACTGGCCATAAAAAATAGGGTCCAAGATATCAAAAGTTTCTTGGGCTCGCTAGTCGGTTAGTGGGGCCACCATCTCCTAAGCTGGTGCACATAGTGTGATGCTTAGTCCATAGCAGTCATGATGGAGGAAAGTCTAGCTACTGCAAAAACCATGTGTTGGGGAGAAATCTTGGAGAATAAATGTCTTTTCATGTTCAATGCCTGCAAGTCCCAAAATTGGCTAGTTTGAACAACTTTATCTATGAAAAGATATAAATTACTAAAAGATAAGAAACATGGGATATTTTGGGCATATTAAGGCTATTGTGACACAAAACCATAGATAACTGCCTAGCATAAATATGTAAATTTGGGTGTTATCAATGACGTCAGCACAAATCCTTGAATCAATCAAATTTATCCACCAGCCGCTCGGTTCACAACCTAAGCTCGGCGGTTCATGGACCTAATCCGATCGGTTCACTTCCTAAACCGGTCGGTTCACTGTCTAGAATTTCCAAACTTGGTTCAATTGACTTGACACACTAAAACCATCAGTTCAACACTTGAACTAGTCAGTTCAACTGTTTAGTCAGTCAATTTTCAACTAATATTGATTAAATTGAATACCTAAACACTTTAGCAATCAATTTAATTATCATTCATGATTAAACTCCTATTCTAGATGTATCTTATGTGTGTGACCCCATAGGTTCCTATTTATGTTGGCAGTGAATGTCCATAATTGATTTATGACATGACAAGCAAAGAGCGGAGCGTAATCACACATCATTTCTACCAAAATAAACAGGAAAGTTGGAGAACAACTTCAACCTAGAATATGTGTCACGTGTTACAGTGATTGTTTAATTCCTTTGTCTCTGATATTCATAGTGAACTACAGGCATGGAATTGTCATCCTCTCAATGTTTAATCCATGTTCCTTGATCCAGAGTAGACAATTTGAGATATATGTGGCCTTAATATCATATATTGATTCACATGTGCATGTGCATGCTTTTCTTAGTCTCTCTTATCAAGTGGCCTGGATATCAAACTCTAGTTGGAGGGAAAAATCCCATATACATCACTCACACTCATCCCCATTTGTCACAACACATCTAATCATCACCTTTATGGAAACCTTTATTCAGGATCATGTTGGATGATTTCCAAACATACTAAACAACATGTGATGAGTGTAGTGACTTCAGGTCTAAGAACCACAATCACCACCTCCACTGTGAGAGATGATTATGACCGCCAATTATGGTTTCCATGTGTCACTCTCAAGGTGGGTCTATCTGGTACATTGTTCCCTAGCAAGTATCTATGTGCTTGGTTTGATATCACATATTATGATTGATGAGATTCTATCATCAACCAACACACACTCTAGTCTTTAGTGTTATTGTTATCTATCTGCCTTTCATGGCAACATCCGACCAGGGACATAATAAGAATGTACATACTCATGATATATGTATGATCTCATTTTTCAAGTCATTTACTTGAAGACATATGACATTGAGTAATATCATTCTTTATACATTCATTATGTTTCCTCATTATTCATCTTCAAACACTAAGTTATTCACTACATGTGAAGTAATACCTACGATGTCATTAGCACTTCTCCAAGAACCAATTCCTCACAATCAATCAATATTACCTCATCTTAACCTGATCTGATAATGTTGGGAAATTTATACGTGTTTGTCCCATTGAACCTATAATTGACAGTGGTCTTGTGTACAATGTGTAGCATATATCATATCCCATATGTGATTTTTGATAGTAAGCCTTTGTATAATAAACAAATACATTTGTCTCCTTCCAAAACAAAATTTCATTTGTTTGGTTACTCAGCATCTACATCCAAACTACTAAGAAAAGGGAACATTACATTCCAGTATTGTCCTAGAGCTATAGAACATGTAAAATGACTAGGAAAAAGATGTTGGTTTCAATGTCGATACAAAATCCAAAATGTAATATCCTTTTCAAATCTAGCCATCATGTTGTGTCTCATTCAGTCAAAGGATTAAGAAAATATCTTGTACCATTTAGCATCAATAATAACATTGATAAGTGATTCCTCTTCTATCTAAAACAATATAGATGTGCCAATTTTGAAGTACTTTGCAGCTCACGGTTCTCATAGGTTTCATGTGGTGGAACCACTCATTGGACTAGTAAAATAACTCTATTTCCATGTAAATTTTATCTCAAGTGTTGTCATTCTCACTCTCATATTGTCATACCCGCCTTCTTAATTGGAAAAACAACCTCAATGATACACATCATGCAAAAGAATATTTTGGTCTCAAATGCAGGACATATAAAGATTTCTTCAATATGAAAATGGTCCTTTCAGGTTTGAAACATTCATGGTTCCTCTACCTTGAAGCCTTTAGTCTAATTCATGTACATCCCCTAATTTATATCTCAAGTACTTGAATGTGAGTTCTCATGGATGGAGAAAATTATCAAATTAATGTTAGATGAAGAAAATTAATAAATGAATGTTAAGTGATTTTGTTGGTGAAGGTATAAATTTTAATTAGTTGTTGAGGAGATCTTATCAACCTTGCTTTTTATCACTATTGTCAAATTTGGACATTGTTGATTCATTTATTTCATGTTATAATGGTAATGAAACTGTGATTTACAAGTCATTATTAGTTATGTTTTTAATAGTGGGTGAGCAAACCATGAAAGATCTATTGGCTTTTCGCATATGCCACTCATTTTTTTATGATGCAAATACTTCCCAAATTGTATTACTAACAAGTGTATCGAGTATTTTAGGTAATCAAGGGACTTATTCAAGATTCAACTACAAAGACCATGTAATTTTATATGATTGGATTATTGCAAATCAAGTTGTACCGTGTATTTTGATTATTCACGAGTGTGTTGTTTACAACTTGATAGACATGATGTAAGGACAAGTTATGATCTTTTGAAAACCTACCCAAAACCCTACCCACACTCATATAAAGTCTCTAGGGTTGACAGGTTCTATTAGTTAAGTCATTGGATATATTTCCACACTTTTACATATTCCTTCACAGAATCTATCTCGATTTGAAAATTTGTCAACCGAAGTCCATTTAGACAAACTCTTTGTCAACTGGGAAATAGCCTTTGCATAACTTGAATTCTGGGTCATTCTTGGTCGAAGACAGTCTTGACCAAGATGGTCGGTCGAAGAGTTTGTCGACTGACAAAGAGTTGTTGAGCTTAGCTGGACCAACGAGATAGACCGACACATAGTTGTTAGAGTCAATTGACCCCAGGACACTTCTCAGTCGACGAGTTTGTCGACTGAGGCTCTTTCGGTCGAAGTTTTTGTCGAACGAGAATGGTTTTGGAATGTTAGTTTATTAACAATTAAATTAGTCATTGCAACTTAATTAACCTCATCTTAATAACTAATTGACCACAAATAGAACTCCATACACTCCCCACATGTAACCTAACTACTTATAAACATTTCCTATTAATAGGAGTGCTCTTAGGGCACCTAGGTTTCAACTTTGGACATAACCACACATTACTTTGCAAATAACATTTGATACGTACATGAGCATACTTCTACTTTCCATATTTTTCAAGAGAGCTTAGGTTCTATACTTTGAGTTGTTGTCATTCTAGCCTAAGATCTTATCTCATTTATAATATCCTCTCCACCTAATACTACTTTGCCTAAACCTTTTTAGAGTGGATCATCATCACTTGTCCATAAGAAATTGATTGTATATCATGTGATATTATTTTATTACATTCTTGCTCCAACCCATTTCTTCATTGTTGCATTACTCTTGGGATATGATACGAATTTACAGTGTGTAAAACACAAGTGCACGCGTCAGAGTAATATAGGACTTTGTGAGGCCCGAGTCAAACTCAGGGAAACGTAATTATTGGTAGACTACTACTAACTACTTGCAATCAGCTAGACCGGTTTAAAATGATTTGAGAGTAGATTGAAAAATAAAAGAAAAATAAAATAAAACCGAGAAATCGATTAAATGTTGGTTTAATAAATTTGAATGGGAATCTTTAGGATTGTGGTTTCACCGTAGGTTCTCGTTGTATTAATTCCTACATAGTTATCCTAATTCGTCTCTCATTCTGGGTAGTGGCCTGTATTCAGAATTGCTCACTTTTGTGATACAATTCACTACCTAAATCTAGGTTGGTTCCATGGTAGTAGTAACCTATACCCTAAACTAGGTGCATGAAGACCATACTCTAGGTCTCCACCATTAACTGTACATCACCTTGTTCAAAGGATTTATTAGTTAATGTGAATTTCATCTCTTTTCAACCGTTAATTCTTCTTTCAAAGTAATTAAAGGCATTAGATTATCATTAGGGTGATCAATCATAATGATATAATGGAGAAAACGAAATCATACCACAGATTTAAGAGACAAATTATGAAATACTATGGTAAAAATGTCATACAACAATCACCCGGGCTACTCCTGGTCCTAAAGATAAAGGGGATTAGCCCCGCATGTTCATCTCCATGAAAGACATGATGAGAGAAAGGAAAAACATGGGGGAAATGTGGATAGAAGTGATGTAACCCCTGAACGGAGGAGATCTGGGCATTCCTCGGCGTAGAATGAGTGATCTACAGCCTTTCAGTAGTGGAAAACTCCTTCTGTAGCTCTAAGAACAATTCGGGTGTGGCTCTGGGCTCCGTTCTTCTCTCCTCTCCTCCTTGAGACTTGTGCAATGACTAATGATGTGGTCCTTTGCTTAGGGCCACCGTAATTAGGTATATGTACCACTTTAGATTGCCAAAAGATCACCACCATCCGATTAGCAACGATCTGTAACAAAACCTGATCTGACGGCGTCGATACCATCGACGTGAGTCGATGGTATTGACCTGTCATAATATCGAGGATTCTTCCTTTTCCTGACGTTTCGTGCTGATGCAGACTCGATACCATCAACTTTAGTGTTGATGGTATCGACACCTTTAGGCATCACTTTTATCACCAATCTGACGCTGAAGTTGGGCGAGGTTGATAGTATCGACCAGTTGACTGCTGGCTCACTGTAGGTATCTCGCTACCATCGACTTCAATGTCGATGGTATTGACGCATCTTTGTTCCTTGTGGCTGTCTCACTATGACCGAGTCAATACTATCGACAGTTTTCGATGGTATCGACAGCTGCCTATATTCATTTTTCCTGAAATTTCAAAATAAATTCGAATCAGCCTTGCTAAAACACATCCATATGATCATTTATAACCAAAAAGATGAAATGTAGTAGATTTGATCCAAAATGAGATTATAGACTAAAGCGAGTGAATCATGTGATACGAACCACAAATGTGACTAATAAACACATAAAATGCATGTAAAACTAGTCTATAAAAGTGACTCAAAATCCTCGCATCAAACTCCCCTAAGCTTAAACATTGCTCGTCCTCGAGAAATAAAATTATAGAATAAAATTGTGAGGGTCAACTAAAGAACATACTATCACAACAGACATTACCGTATGATTCCCACCAGACATTCACATACCGGCCCTCACTAACCACAGAATGGTAACTACCCTATAGGTGACAATGATCATCTATAATAGATATCCACTCCAAGATTAGTGAACACTATCTAATAAGGCAGTTAATATAATAAAATCTTATGGTTCAGGCTTAGTGCATCTTGTGATCTCCTATCTACGTTGCTTATAACCTAACTACCATCTACATGGAAGCAGATCTCCTGAAATACAACAATGAGGAGATAATCACGGGTGGCCTACCATTTTGAGAAACGGTGGATGGGATAGGTGGTTTATGTAAGAAAAAGTAGCACAATACAGTTTGACATGCAACAGTACAAAAATGACCTATATGATGCTCATGCATATGGAAATGACCTAATGCTTACATTTTAGGTGGAATGATGCATGCACTATCATTCCATCCCAATGAGAGATAGAATATTTACAAAACTACACATGTGCTTGTTCTTCTTATTATGCATGTGAACAAGTTCCTTCTTCCTTCTAATCTTCACTTACTTATTATTTTTTTTCCTCTTTTTTTCAGCCCTTATTTTGCTTCATGAACTAAGATGAAATTTTGCACATCTTCGTCTTGGGCTTATTCTCATAACTACTGTTTTTTTTTCATTGTATTTTATTTTTCAGAAAGTATGAAACAAGTTTCTTATTCTCGGTCAAGAAGCAAGGCACATCATGTAAAAAAATGATTAAAATTATGCAAAATGCTACTAAAATGACATTGACATGCATTCTAAAATTTGTGCATGCATGACTATAATGCAACATTTTTTTAATATATGCAACAAATGTAAAAACTAACTACAATGCAATCCTATCTAAATGATATGCAATCAAGAGATGACAAAGTGCAAAGTGCTCCCAATTATTATGGTAGAGTGTAAATGAGATGAGGTGGATAGATCACAAGATTAATTGACAGAACCATCATAAGATATTATATGTACCTCCTTACTGACATGTGTAAAATCAAGGGGTTTCTCTCTCTCTTATTTTAGATTAAAGTCCCATTACCATTTGATCAGTTTAGGCTCAACATCCAATTCCGTCCACTTCCCTTGAATCATAGGCATGTACAGTTGTGGTCTTATGTTTTAAAGTTGACAAACCCAATTATTTTCATAAGTTAAGTGCTCAAGTTCAAACAAAGCAAGCTTGCAATTACATGAAAATTTTTCAAATTTACCCATAACTCCCATGTGAAAAACATAGAGATGACAAATTACATTAGACATCCACGGATACACTAGATAGAATGTGGATCCTAAAAGCTAAGAAAATTTCTAAAATAAAATAAAAGCCAATAAATGATAAAAACAAAAGAAAATAAAAGATAGAAATTGTTCCATCACACCCTCTAAGTTTGAATTCGACTATGGCCTCATGGTAAAAAACAATCTCAGCAGGTGGAATAGGGATACCATTTATTGATCAGGTGGCGGGTATTGTGGGGCGCTAGGATCCCATGAAGGATATTGCCGCAGGAAGTTTGGATCATATTGGGGCATGGGTGGAGATTGAGGATATCCCCCGAAATAGTTTTGGCGCCAGTAGTGATCATAGAATGGTTGTTGCTGTTGTTCGATCCTCCCCAACCGATGGTAGACCTACTTTTGATTGGCGAACAGCTGACGTTCATTCTCAAAGATAGCTTGTTGATTAACATACAGTCGATTCGTAGTATCCTGGATATCAGCAAATGACACAGTGTGTTGTTGTTGCGTCTCCTGAATGCTCTGTAGCATGGTGTACATGCCCTGCATAGAATAAACATCCTCTCCTTGTTGAGAGGGTTGTGGTGGCTGAGGTTATGAGGATGATGACACACCTGGGTAGAAGTGTGGCCGCTTCCTAGGTGACACTCGTGAACAAAGAGGAGTAACAATCTCCTCTTCCTCCTCCTATTCGTCGTCGTCATCATTATCATTGTCGTTGTCATCCTCGTCTTCTCCGCTATCGGAGTCATCGATGGCAATTATGGGCCATCTGAAATGTTGGGCCTCCTGGATGTTGAAGACGGGATCTGGAATGGCGCACTCTTGATACTCTTTGTTTATGTGGCAATGTGCATATACCATGCCATCATGAAATGTTAACAAGTTAGACCGATGCAAATAATGAAGATTGACATGGCTTTTACTTAGAAGGGGAGGCATTGAAGAAAGGTCTAGCCTGGGGTAAAGGGCTAAATGAGTGATGAGTCCCCCAAAATGAATTGGGGCCCGCCGAGTACTTTTCTTCACCGCCATTACCCACGTTAGGAAGAACGCGCCCCAGTTAAGCTTGCCTCATGTCAGCAGATTATACAGAAAGAAGATGTCGGTCTCTTGGAATTTACTCAGCGAAAGCTCTCCCTGAGTGAAGAAGTAATACACAACATGCGGTGTAAGACCTGCACGAAGGGATGCTCAAAATCAGCCACCGTGGCATTCTGATAGATGATCGTTTTGCCTTGAGGGGCTGTCACCAGCTTTGTGAACATGGCGTCGTAATCAACTCGGTTGTCTGGCCGCCGGTGCTGTTCAGGGGAGTGCCACCAGTTGTATATGGAGTTGAATTGTTGTAGAGTAATATTATAATTCCTATTGAAAAGCCGGAAAGACACTCGGCCTTTGACCCATTCCCTGTCGGAGGCGTTGAGGTCATTTGGGACAACACAGATATCAAGCAATGCCATGAATTCCACCACCAATTCTTTATAAGTCAGCCACTCGCCGAAAAAGGGGTGGCCCTCCACATGATGGGTGACCACGTTGTCAAGCCTACTCGTGTTCCCTTCCTGACCATGGAGGATGTACATAAGGTTATCCTCAAATCCGAGATCTCGGATCATTTGTCTGTCATAATATCGAGTCGGCTCAATAGTTCTTTTCATCAACTCCTCATAAACTTTCTTCACATCCGCAGAAGGATGTGTAAGTCGGGGATGAGGGATGGAGCCTGGCGGGGGCAGAATAAATGTCTCAATCACCATATGCACAGTGCTTGAAGATGATGCAGCAGTGTTCCTCCTCATGATGAAAGAAAGAGGACAGAAGAATGGAGCTTGATGAAGATCAGAGTTGCTCGGAGAAGATGATCTCCAATGTCGATGAAGAGCTCGGTGAAGATCGCTTGATTACTCTATGCTCGGTGAAGATCTCTAATTGCTCGGGATGCTTGGCGCAAGAGTTGAGAGGATTCACTCTAAAGGTGTGAATAGAAATGAGAAACTACCCCTCCTTTTATAATTGAACCCGTCGCTACTGTCGCTCCGTCGATACACTACTATAGAAATGGCTTATAAAGTCACTTTTCAAGGTGTTGGTTGTATACATAAACCGATACCTAAACTCTACAGTGTCGATTGATAACATAAACCGACATACAATCTATGAAGGTCAACCAGACACGGGTACCGCTTTTATTACGTGTCGGTTAATTAATAAAAAACCGACACCTAAAATCAACCGCCAAAACCAAAATTCCAGTGAAAAAATTACCTCCAAAATTTGACATATGGCGTCGGTTCATAAATGAATAACCGACGACTAAAGGTTATTCGCGGGACAGGAATAGTTGTCGGTCGTCTTTTAGTTAAAAACCGACGACGTAATATGGAGAAGAAAGACGTAATATGGAGGGATTTATACGTGAGTTATTATTAATTTGCAATTATATTTTGTAGATTACTAATTTTTTGGATACTAGTTAATAGCAATTCCAATTTGCAGAGTATATTTGAATTGGATGAAAAGCTGCATCGTAAATACATGATGCAACACTGTGGGAGAGTCCTAAGGAACTATAGGAGAAATCTCACCCGAGAATACATAAAAGAAGTTGACAAGAGGAAGAAGACAGCCATTGAATAGTGGAACTTCCTGGACAAAGAAGAATGGTACGCATTTGTTGCTTCAAGACAAACGGATGAATTCAAGGTATTAGGCGTCAGTCCCAATCTCATAAATATATGTTGTATTCACCTATTCAAGATTAACATTTACTGTTACTAACCAAATCATTAATGTGCATACTAACTAGGCCCTCAGTGAGGCACAAAGATCAAGGCGTGCACTGAATGTGCATGACCACACAATGGGTCCAAAGGGGTATGCAGGCATTCGCCAAAGACTACAGTCTGAGGCTACTGCTCAGTCTGCTACTACTCAGGAGTCCTCCACTGTAGGTAGCACACCTCTGCCTTGCCATGATATCTGGATAGCTGGGAGGCAAACTAAGAAGGGAGAAATAAGGAAGCCCGCAACTGCTGAGGCGGCTGCAAAAATGGTAGCACACCTCTGCCTTGTCATCGTTCAAATATTGATTATTTGTGGTGTTTACTTAATTACAAATTTTTGTTTTGGTGATTAGCGGGAGCTGCACGAGCTGAGGAAACAAGGCAAGTTCATCCCTGAGGGCACAAGGGATGAATTGACAGTTGCTCTGGGTAACCCAGAGCATCCTGGACATGTTAGGGCTGCAGGCGCTGGTGTGGGCATCAAATCTTTTTTTGGACCATCCTAGCGCAAACATGTCCCAAAAGTAGGACTTTCACAAGAAGAGGTAACATATTCTTTCTTTATAATGTTACTGTAAAAAGAGAATTCAATAATTAGAAGCTAACGTTTCTTTTATCCATGTATAGGTAGATAAGCTAGTTGATAGGAAACTGGAAGAAGCACTAAAAAAGTGGCAGCCATCTCAGACTGCCACTCAACAGACAGTACCTATCATAGCATCCCACTCTACTCCTACTACAGAGGTTGGGAGTAATCCTATAGACCCACCACCTAGCACATCCACTGTAAGTATTTTTATGACATAGTAACTAGTTTTTTAATTCAAGATGATATATTTTCAAGATGATATGTATATATGTATATAACATTCTTTACACAAAAATTTGTAGGGGTTGAAGCCATACCATCTAAAAGTTCATGAATATGTCGTTGCAGAGGCGTCGGCTTACCCATCCCTACTAGGGGAACTGTTTCACGGGTCTCCATTACCAGCTGGTTGGATTCATGTGAGCCTGGTACATATATTCCCCAAGTGGATGGATCTTCCATTGCCATATGCCCACCTTGATTGTGAAACACTTGGTGAGGCACTAGGCGGAGTGATATTGTGGCTAAAAGCAGATGTCATCTTTTCTGAAATT
Organism: Alisma plantago-aquatica; assembly: GCA_963693085.1. Classification (NCBI taxonomy): domain Eukaryota; kingdom Viridiplantae; phylum Streptophyta; class Magnoliopsida; order Alismatales; family Alismataceae; genus Alisma; species Alisma plantago-aquatica. The sequence continues at coordinate 470,409,227 of OY856414.1, forward strand.
GTATGGTAAATTTACATTACGTTAAATTGTTAGTGTGTGTATATGATGTCAATTGATCTGAAATTATTATATATATACAGGTTAAAAAGAAGACACCCACAACATCTAGGCCTCCACTTCCACCTCCTACATTACCCAGTTGGGTTCCACAGGACCTAACTATCCCGTTAGGTCCTAACTATAGGGGTATGGCAATATGGCTAGGCGAACATGATATAAATTGCCCTATAACTGTTTCTATAGATTCAGATGTTGCAGGTCAATCATACGAAAGCAAACTATTTATACAAGATATTTTGGAGTTGTTTTGATATGATTGGCTAAATACATCTGTGATAGAGCTATGGATAAGGTGAGATCTTCTTTATACATCCATATACCTTGTGTAGGATCTGGTGATATGGTTTCTTATTTATTAATACATGCATAATTAATACATATTTTGCAGCTACTTAGACAAGATATGTGCAGATTTTGCATTCGAACATGTAGGATTTTTTATTCCATCTTTGATTAGTCTAGTAGCTAAAGACCCTCCGTCAGTTCAACAATACTGCTGTGAGGCTTTTTCAATTTTTGCTCAAAAAAAGAAGACGATGATAATGGCTCCATTCAATGTAGAGTAAATTTACTTTGCTTATTAAGAAAATTACATTTTTATTGTGGATTTTGAGTTATTAATGTTTAACTTTTTTACCTCTAGTGGTATGCATTGGGAGTTACTGGTTATTGTCCCCGAGACATTCACTATCTATTATCTAGATCCTAAGGGGAGTAAATTGAATACAAAATATGGACACATAATGAAAATGGCATTATTCCGGTGAGAAATAATTTATTTTCATATCTGTTAACATATGTTATTACATTACTATTTAATTATGCAATGTACTGTGTTACATTAACATGTAGGGGTTTTGATGAGTTCAAAAAGGCTGGAGGAAAGGTCCCCACGAAAAAGAACCAGCCAATAATTTGGAAGAACGTGAAAGTAAGTTCCCGACTGTAATATATGTATATATTATTTATGTGAACAGTGCTTAATTAGTTGTATTTTTTAATATTTTGTATGTTTGAATTTGTAGTTTGCCACACAAGACAACGGATGGGCATGTGGATACTGCGTGATGCGATTTATGCACATGATTATCAAATATGCCACAATGGACATCGATTGTATTGCTGAGGTATTATATAGTCTCATTAGATAATATGGAATATATCAATCTTATTTATAGCTCATTAATTATATATATACATCATTCTCTTTACAGGTGTTTACAACTGACCACACTACAGGAAATGCCTTACCAGATGTACATGCTCCCTATACGACGGGAGAATTAAATGAAGTAAGAGAAGAATGGGCAATAAGCATACAAGTAGTGGGGGATTTAAGATATAATTGGGATGTTGATAGCGAATAATGACTAAAGAATGATATTTTGTAAATGAATTTATGAATTATAATATATGTGTGAATGTTTCTACATGTCTGGATGTTTCTACATGTGTCTGAGTGAAAATGAATGAAACTGTTGGTTGCTATATGAATGTTTCTATATGTGTGAATGTGAAAATGAATGGAACTACAGATTGCTATCTACATGAATGATTCTAAATGTGAAAATCAAATGGAACTGCAGGTTGCATTGCTAAATGTGTGACTATTTTTGTTGTTAATTTTGCAGGTTTGTGGCCTGTTGTTGGCTGATATCAATGGATGTCGTAAAACCTACAGTTCATAACTAAACTGCAGGTTTCTCATCCTGCGACCAGCCATACAGTAGGTCTGCAGAGTGACAGAAAAAAAAACAAAAAATAGGCATCGATTATTTGTATAAAACCGACGCCAAATAGTTACAGTGTCGGTTTGTAATAGAAACCGACGTTTATTTCCTTAACACCATGGTTGTGCTGGCCAGCATGGCCATGGCAGTGGACCAGACACCACGGCTGTGTTGGACAGCACGGCCGTGGCAGCATACCAGACACCAGCACGGTCGTGGCAGCGGACCAGACACCACGGCCGTGCTGTCCAGCATGGCCGTGTTGGGACTTATATGGCATCAGTTATTAGCTAATAATCGACACCTATAGTGCCCAAGTTGGCGCCCTTCTATGGCGCGAAGGTATATGGCGTCGGTTTATTAGGTAATAACTGACGCCTATAGTGCCCTGCTGGCATGTTTTCGTTGGCGCGCGAAGGGTTTTGGCGTCGGTTTTTGAACCGACGCGTAACGGCTGGGCTTTTGGCGTCGCCCACATAGGTGTCGCTTAGAAACCGACACTAAAGGCCTTAAATAACCGACACTAAAGGTCGGTTATGTACTAGTGATACCATCGACGAGGTGTTGATGGTATCGACACCTGGAGCACAATCCGCTCTTCGCGACCATCGACATTTGTCGATTGCTTGATGTGGGGGGCTGGATAGGTGATGTGTCGATACTATCGACATGGGTCGATGGTATCGACCCATCCCACAGATCGACTACTTCATTTTGGCACGCTCCGTTGATCTCTTCTTGCGGATCGGTGACATGTCACGTCGATACCATCGATGAGGTGTCGATGGTATCGACTATTTATGGTTCGATTACCCTCGTGAGGCCCAGGCGCTGCATCTTTGCTGACCCCGGGACGATACCATCGACTGGGTTGTCGATGGTATCGACTTCACTGAGAAGAATTTGTCTGTAAATCTTCAGGGATCTCGTGAGCATCGACTTCATTGTCGATACTATTGACTGCTTCTTTTCTTGTTCGATGATAGCATGTCGATACCATCGATGAGGTCGTCGATAGTATCGACTTAGAAAGATTGATGTAGCTGCTTCCCTGCACCCATGTCCCTACCATCGACATTGTGGTTGATGGTATCAACTTTGATTCAGTACTGCACACTGAGCAAAACAATTAGGGTATCATTTTTACTCTAAAAACGAAATTAAACAAAACTAACTTGCAAATGCAAAAGAAAATGAAGGAACTACAGATTAAAACTATCGATGGTTGGGTTGCCTCCCAACAAGCGCCCTTGTTTATTGTCTTAGGCTAGACGCAATAAGGCTCTTCATTCTTCCTTAAGTGCCATGAGTTTAACCTCATGCACTTTTCTCATGTAGTTCTCTCCAAAGTAAAGCTTCAACCTTTGACCATTAACTAGGAACGTGATCTCTCCATATCTCACCATAATAGCACCATGTGGGCGCACCTCCTCCACAACAAAAGGTCCACTCCACCTGGATTTCAATTTCCAAGGATGAAGCTTCAGTCTCGAGTTGAATAGTAAAATGTGATCACCCTTTTTGAAAACACGCGTTTGAATGTGGCGGTCATGGATTTGCTTTGTCCTCTCTTTATAGATCCTTTGATTCTCATAGGCATTCATCTTAAGCTCATTCATTTAGCTCCAATAGTCTCTTTTACCCTGCATCATCATAACTCACATTGAGCTTCCGTAGCGCCCAGTGCGCCTTGTGCTCTAACTCAACCGGCAAATGGCAAGCCCTCCCATAAGCCAACCTAAAAGGCGTAGTGCCTATAGGTGTTTTAAACTCGGTCCTATATGCCCATAAAGCATCTGGTAGGAGTGCACTCCAATTTTTCCTGGAAGATGCCACTGTGCGTTCCAATATCTTTTTGATCTCGCGATTGGAAACCTCAACTTGACCTTGAGTCTGCGGATGATACAGGGTACCGACATTGTGCTTTACCCCATATTTACTCATTAGTGTAGCAAATTTCTTGTTCGTGAAGTGGGTGCCTCCATCACTTATAATCATACGGGGCACACCAAACCCACAAAAGATATGTTCTTTCACGAACCTGCACACTACCACAGCGTCATTAGTTCTTGTGGGTATTGCCTCTACCCACTTCGACACATAATCAACGGCCAACAAAATATATAAATTAGAATTCGAGGACACAAATGGTCCCATGAAATCGACGCCCCATAAGTCAAATACCTCAACTTCTTGAAATACATTGAGGGGCATATCTTGCCTCTTTGAGATATTACCTGCCCTTTGACACGCGTCACATCTTTTCACACAGTCATAGGCATCCCGAAAGAGTGTAGGCCAATAAAGACCACTCTCTAACACTTTGGTCATTGTCCTTGTGCTCGCATGATGGCCGCCAGTGGGTAATGTATGGCAGTGTGTAAGTACACTCTCATATTCATCCTCTGGTACACACCTGCGTAAGATGACATCCCTTCATTGCCTCAACAAAATGGGGTCATCCCAAAAGTAATATTTTAAAGAATGGAAAAATCTCTTATTTTCTTGAAAATTCCAATCGTCCGGTATTTCCTTGCAAGCAAGATAATTTACAATGTGCGAAAAACATAGATCTTTGGATTTTATGGAAAGGATTTGCTCATCGGGAAATGTCTCAGTAATGGGTATATTGATATCTCGCTCATCTACCTGCTCTAACCGAGACAAATGGTCTGCAATCACGTTCTCAATACCCGCCTTGTCTTTAATTTTAATGTCAAACTCTTGTAGGAGCAAGATCCACCAAATTAATCTAGGTTTGGAATCTTTCTTTTCCATTAAGTATTTAATAGCAGCATGGTCTGTCCAAACCACAACTTTTGACCCCACTAAATATTGCCTAAATTTTTCAAATGCGAAAACCACAGCAAGAAGTTCTTTTTCAGTGGTAGTATAGTTAAGTTGTGCATCATTTAAGGTCTTTGATGCATAGAAGATTACTACAGGTTTGTTCTCAAAATGCTTCCCAAGAACAGCCCCAACAGCAAAATCTGATGAATCGCACATGAGCTCGAACGGTTTGTTCCAATCTGGCGTTTGAACAACCGGTGCCGAAATTAATTTTTCTTTAAGAATATTGAAGGAATGCATGAATTTATCATTAAAATCAAACATTGTGTCCTTCTCAAGCAATTCATACAATGGTTTAGCAATTTTGGAAAAATCTTTGATAAAACGGCGATAGAACCTCGCATGCCCAAGGAAACTCCTCACTCCCTTCACTGAGTTCGGTGGAGGTAATTTGGCAATAACCTTGATATTTACTGGATCTACCTCCAGTCCTTTGCTAGACACTTTGTGTCCAAACACTATTCCTTCACTAACCATCATATGACACTTTTCCCAATTTAAAACCAGATGTGTATCTTCACATATTTGTAGCACTCTATCCAAATTTTGCAAACACTCATCAAAGGATGCACCGTGGATGGAAAAGTCATCCATGAAAACCTCTAAGCAGCGTTCTACCATATCAGAAAATATATCTAGCATACAACACTGAAAAGTAGCTGGTGCGTTGCATAACCCAAATGGCATTCGGTGATATGCAAAAGTCCCATAAGGACAAGTGAAGGTGGACTTCTCCTGATCCTTAGGGTCTATAGAAATTTAATTATTGCCGGAATAACCGTCCAAAAAGCAAAAATGAGTGGCCATCCATCAGCTCTAAAATCTGATCAATAAATGGGAGCGGAAAATGATCCTTTAGAGTTGCGGAATTCAAGCGGCGATAGTCAATGCAAACACGCCACATGGTTACCAATCAGGTAGTAACAGGTTCATTCATAATATCCTGAGTCACGGTGATTCCCCCCTTTTTAGGGACTACCTGTGTGGGGCTTACCCACGTCGAGTCTGAAATAGCATAGATGATGCCTACAGAAAGGATCTTGATCACCTCCTTCTTGACGACCTCCATCATGCTCGGGTTGAGTTGACGTTGTGGCTGAATCACAGACTTGGCTCCTTCCTCGAGCCGGATCTTGTACTAGCAAAGCATAGGGGAAATCCCCTTAATATTAGCAACTGACCACCCAAATGCGCCATGCTGGTTCTTCAGTACGATCATCAACTGCTCTTCTTCACCGGTACTCACATATGTCAAAATAATCACCGGTAGTTTTTCACCATCAGCTAAGAATGCATACTTCAAGTGAGGAGGCAGTGGCTTCAGTTCTAATTCTAGTGGACAGATCAATGATGATTGAAGTGGTGGTGGGAGCGGCCCAAGATCCTCATAATGCTTGGCATAATAGCACGGGAGCACCTTAAGCATCTTTATACATTCTTGTAACGACGTGCTTCTCATCCAATCATTCATGATGTTAAATAAGAAAGCTTCAAGGGGCAACTCTGGATATGAGTCAAGCGCAGAACTTGCTATTGTATCATCCTCAGTAGATAGAGGAATGTCCTCCTCTTCATTATTTGGATAACCCATAGCTTTAAAAAGAGAAACAACTTTTGTTTGTTCCATAATATCTACTGCCAGTGTCCCCTTATCTACCTTGGTCATTACATGAGCCATATCCAGAAATGGCTTCCCTAAACAAAGAGAAATGTTTTGATCAAATTGCTTCACCATGCGACATTGCTCCTTTGCCTGTGATTGTTTTGTATTTGGTGGCATAACCATTTCAAATTTGTCATCCACTATTCCCAATGTCAATTGACCTCTACCCATCTCCAATATCATATCAGCAGTAGCCTGGAAGGGTCTTCCTAGGAGTATCTCATTCTCTTGGTCATCTTGCATTTCCATTACCACAAAATCAGCTGGAAATACAAATCTATCAACCTTTACCAGAACATCCTCACAAATACCATATGGTTGTACCACAGAATTATCTGCGAGTTGAATCGTCATGTTGCTTTGTCTAGATTCCTTAAGACCCAGCTTCTTGAATGTCGAGAGGGGCATCAAGTTTATACTTGCCCCAAGATCGCACAACGCTTCACCGAATTTCACCTTACCAATGTAACATGAAATATTGAAGCAGCCTGGATCTTGTCGTTTTGGTGGTAATGTTCCCAAAATGAAGGTGCTAACCTGCTCTTTAAGAACCACAAGCTCAGTATCAGGAATCTTCCTCTTCTTGGTAATTATATCCTTTAGAAACTTACCATAAGACGGTATCTGCTCAATAGCTTCTAACAGCGGGATGTTGACTAAAAGTTTCCTAAAACTATCTAGGAACTTTTTGAACTGAGCGTCCACTTTCTTTGCCTTCATATTGTTTGGATAGGGAACTGGAATGATGTGTGCCCTCTGATGTGGCGGCACATATGGCGTCCTCTTTTTAGTCTCTTCCTCAGCAATGGGCTCTGTTGTGGCTTCCTCTACATCATCCTCTATTGGCTCTATGATTGTGACCTCCTCTGTGGCCTCACCTGTGGTCTCTGGTTGGGGTGTGCTTGGTTCATCAGCCTTAGAGTTTAAAATCTTCTTTCCACTCCTTAACAAGATTGCTTTGGCTTGTTGATTTCCTCCTAGAACATTTGTATTTCCTGGAAAACCTTACTGCGTTGGTTTCTTCAAGCTTGAAATCTCTATTGTCATCTGTGCTAAGGATGTCTCAAGTGTCCTCATCTGAGCCCCATGACTTTGTAAAGCTTGCCCAAACTAATTCATGAACTCTCCTTGTTGCTTGATTTGTTGACCAAACGTGCTCATGAGTTCTTAATTCTACTTGATTACTTGATTGAGCAACTCATTGCTCTTTTCTTCTACAGTGGGTTGTGGCTTAGCTTCCGGATCCTGCAAGAAATTTTTGGGATCTTTCCAAGAAAATTTCTTATCCTTCCTCCAGGAATAGTCGTTATTCCTATATCCCTGTTGCTGACGCATGAATTTCAAATGTGCTTCATCATCAGACTCTTCATTTTATTTTGCCAGAAGTCTCTTTGCAATAAGATCCATCTTATCATTCAGTTCTTTAATGACTTTAGCGTCCCCTACATATCTAACTTGTTCAGGCGCATCTCTGGTACCCCATGACTACTTCTTTGCCATGTTTTTAAGAATCTCCCAACACCTTGTATCAGTATTGTTCAGACAGAATCATGATCTTGCTGAATCTAAATTGCTTCTGTCATGCTCATTAAGCGCGAAGTAGAAAATCTTCACCTATTTTTCCTTATCTAACCCATGATGAGGGCATCTTCTCAGCTTTATCTGAAAAATTTTCCCAGGTCTCTGAATAAGTTTCCCCTGCATTCTGAGTGAAGTTGTGGATTTTCCTGATTACATCATTAGTCTTCTCATGTGGGAAGAAATTCTCAAAGAAAACCTTAATCATCTGATCCCAAGTCTCAACAATCTCATCATCCAGATTATGAAACCACTCCCTTGCATTTCCTACAAGAGAACTTGGGAACTGTTTTAAATACAGTGTCTCCTACGGAAAATGATCGATCTTGATCATGTCACAATTCTCCACGAAGGTGCTTATGTGGGCCACTGGATCTTCATTCTTTAGTCCATGGAATGCTTGAGATTTGACTAGATTTATTAGTGTTGGGTCAAATTTTTATAAGTCGAGATGTTGACTGCCTGCTTCTTGATCGGCCCTTTTGATGCGGAGGAAGAAGACGCCTTGATCTTTTCACATATCGTCTTTTCTTTAGCCATCTCTTCTTGTTCAGAATCTGAATTTACTCTCTCAGATTGATTCTGAATTTAGTGCTCCTCGTCGTCTGATCCTGAAGATTGGACCTCTGGTAATGACTGTGTGTAGTCTGTGCTACGCGTGCTCACCATGCATTGGTACCTGCAAAATGATATATTTAGTTAAGTACAGTGCTAGACAAATATAGATTTTTGAAAAATAGACAATCAATTGCAAGAATTAAAAATGTAATTAAAAGAAAAAGGTAGCCTAGAGTGGCTGCTTATAGCACTCGCAGTGCCAACAATTGTCGTTTCCCCGGCAGCGGCGCCAAAAACTTGACACGAATTTACCATGCGTAAAACGCAAGTGCACGTGTCAGAGTAATATAGGCCTTTTTGAGGCCCGAGTCAAACTCAGGGAAACGTAATTATTGGTAGACTACTAATAACTACTTGCAATCAGCTAGACCGATTTAAAATGATTTGAGAGTTGATTGAAAAAGAAAAGAAAAATAAAAGAAAACTGAGAAATCGATTAAATTTTTGGTTTAATCAATTTGAATGGAAATCTTTAGGATTGTGATTTCACCGTAGGTTCTCATTGTATTAATTCCTACACAGTTATCCTAATTCGTCTCTCATTCCGGGTAGTGTCCTATATTTAGAATTGCTCACTTTCGTGATACAATTTACTACCTAAATCTAGGTCGGTTCCACGGTAGTAGTAACCTATACCCTAAACTAGGTGCATGAAGACCATACTCTAGGTTTCCACCATTAACTGTACATCGCCTTGTTCAAAGGATTTATTAGTTAATGTGAATTTCGTCTCTTTTCAACCATTAATTCTTATTTCAAAGTAATTAAAGGCATTAGATTATCATTAGGGTGATCAATCATAATGATATAATGAAGAAAACGAAATCATACCATGGATTTAAGAGACAAATTATGAAATATTATGGTAAAAATGTCATACAACAATCACCCGGGCTACTCCCGGTCCTAAAGATAAAGGGGATTAGCCCCGCATGTTCATCTCCATGAAAGACATGATGAGAGAAAGGGAAAAAATGGGGAAAACGTGGATAGAAATGATGTAACCCCTGAACGGAGGAGATCTGGGCATTCCTCAGCGTAGAATGAGCGATCTATAGCCTTTCGGTAGTGGAAAACTCCTTATGCAGCTCTCAGAACGATCGGGGCGTGGATCTGGGCTCCGTTCTTCTCTCCTCTCCTCCTTGAGACTTATGCAATGACTAATGATGTGATCCTTCACTTAGGGTCATCGTAATTAGGTATATGTAACACTTTAGATCATTAAAAGATCACCACCATCCGATTAGCAATGATCTGTAACGAAACCTGATCTGACAGCGTCGATACCATCGACGCGGGTCGATGATATCGACCTGTCATAATATCGACAATTCTTCCTTTTCCTTACATTTCGTGATGATGCAGACTCGATACCATCGACTTCAGTGTCGATGGTATCGACACCTTTAGGCATCGCTTTTATCACCAATCTGACACTGAAGCTGGGCGAGGTCGATAGTATCGACTTTATGTCGATAGTATCGACCAGTTGACTGCTGGCTCGCTTTAGGTATCTCACTACCATCGACTTCAATATCGATGGTATCGACGCATCTTTGTTCCTTGTGGTTGTCTCACTGTGACCGAGTCGATACTATCGATACTTTTCGATGGTATCGACAGCTGCCTATATTTGTTTTTCTAGAAATTTCAAAATAAATTTGAATCAGCCTTGCTAAAACACATCCATATGATCATTTATAACCAAAAAGATGAAATATAGTAGATTTGATCCAAAATGAGATTCTAGACTAAAGCGAGTGAATTATGTGATACTAACCACAAATGTGACTAATAAACACATAAAACGCATGTAAAACTAGTCTATAAAAGTGACTCAAAATCCTCGCATCAAGATACTTCTTGGAGTGAAGGTTGTCTAGGAACCTACAATAAGGAGTCTTCTCAACTTGGTGCTCTTCCACTAGTTGTTAAAGAAGAGGTGAAGCATGGTACTCTTCCTCGTCTGTCAAAGAAGAGGTGGTTTTGTGCTCTTCTTTGTCCATCAAAGAAGAGGTGGTTTGATGCTATTCTGCATCCATCAAAGAAGAGGTAATGAGGGTGACCTTCCAACGGCCCCTCAAAGAAGGTGGTAGTTTTCCTTGAGCTGAAAAGGAGGGTTTATCTTGACCCACAAAAGACACTGGTAAATTTTTTGTATTGTGTATCAATATATCAAAGGAATAAAATGCATGGTTTAGAAATCATGGTTGGAAAGAATCAGGTAGTGGACTGACGTCATTTGACAAAACCACTCTAAATCAGTGTCTCTTGTGGTTTCACCTTTGCTTTATATTTTCTCTACATTTTTAAGTAAAGTAATTTTATTTGGTGAAAATTATCATAAAGCTCTATTAACCCCCTCCCTCTAGATCTTCCATTTGGTATCAAGGAAGGTCTTCAAGGAGCCCTAACATGTCTTGAAGGATGGGAGCGAACGTGACTAGCCACCTCAACTTGAAAGGAGCTTATGTGAGCAAGCCACCAGTATTCAATGGATCAAACTACACTTACCGGAAAATAAGGATGCAATTCTATTTCCAGGGGATCAAATTTGAACTTTGGAAGATGATAGATCATCCATATGTACCTCTAACCACTGAGCTAGAAACATGGAACCCTAACATGGTAAAGCAAGCTACACTCAATGCAAAGGTTATAAGCATTATTTATTATTCTTTATCTGTTAGTGAATTTGATCGCATATCCTCATGTGAAATTGCTCATGAAATTTGGCACAAATTAGTCATAACACATGAAGGAGTTACCCATGTGAAGAACACTAAAATTAGTATGATAAAACACATGTTTGAATTATTTTGTATGCAACCTAACAAAACATTACATAAATATATGGTAGATTCTCTAACATTGTTAACAGCCTAAGTGTGTTGGGGAAGAACATAAGAAAGGAAGATCAAGTATCCAAAATACTTAAATCATTGCATCTTGAGTCCTCATGAGGCACACCTTAGGGCTTCATACTCCACCCTATATAAAGGGGTAAAGCCCTGGTCGAGGTCCAGAGAGAAATCCCACGCAATACAACCTATTCTTCTTCTTCTTTCCGTGCTAACCCTAACCAAGAGGGTAGGGAGAACCCTGGTGCAAACGGGGGATCAAGAAGTGGCCTGGATGGTGGCTTGGTGCTTCCACAAGAGACCTAAGGAGGCTCCACCCTCATCTTCCTGCTCTAACCCTACGCAATACATGCAAAACACCTATAACCTAGCTGCAGATCGCATCACTAGTCCTCTTATGAATAGACATTTTGGTCATGATTTGTAGCATGGTTGGCTGCGACAGGGTGGGGTGGAGGCAGGAAAGGGATCCTAGCAAGGCACGAGCCTCAAGGAGGTGGGAGGAAGGCCGCGAAGTGCTGCAGGTCAGCAGCTAGGGCGGCGACCTGATGGTTGTGTGAGGAAGAAGGAACCAGGGTGGCGTTCGATGGCGTTGCCCTTCCGCAAACTGAACAACCAATCCACTTATCGAGGGCAAAACTGACATTTGGTTATGTTTTCCAAATCGCAAGAGCCTTGCATGGTAAAGGAGGCAACGTGGCGCTCTCTGATTGGTCCAGAGTAAGTGAATTTCATTAAATTCATAACTTTTTAACGGTAGCTCGGTTGGGGACATATAATACATGAATCTTGCTCAGAAAAGCACGAGGAATTCAATAAAATTACTAGTAGAGACTAGTTTTACTTCTACTTCGAAAAGTAATGGAAGATGTCAACTTTAATGTGTTAATGTTTAAAGAACCCTATTTTGAGATGAATAATATATTTATAAGGGTTTAATGGATGATTAGAGTTGGTATTAACCTGTTAATGATGAAAGGGCACATTAGGAACAAAAAGGATGAACTTTGCATGTAATTAGTTTAATTTCGAGTTTAATGTGCATGAATAATACTTTAATGGGCCTTGAAACCCTAATGTTGGTAAATTCGACTCTTAATAGCTTTAATTATTCAAAGTGGTGAATAAAGATGAGACATAATGATCCTAGGCTATTTCGAGCATTAAAGTTCCTAAATTATGGATAAATAACCTTAATATAGAAATTAGGGTTTTTGAATGAATCAAGATGGAATTAACGACAAATAAAGTTCGCATGTGAATTCAATCATAATGAACTATGAATTGACGATAAATGAGCACAATGATCTTTTTTTTTTGTATGAAAGCTCCTGTGTCTTTTTATATTTTGGGAAAAAAAGGGGGAAAGAAAGCAAAACATAATCAGTGCATGTAAGCCGTTACCTGGTTTAAAAGCTCAGCAAGAGAGACCAAGCTGAAAACAGAAAAGAAAATAGCAAAACTGTCTGCACAGAACTAAGTCGTAAGGAGGCAAAAGGTACTTTGTACCTTAAGCCATTGAGATTCTATCCCTGTGTATCTTTTCTCATGAACACGAATATTTCTTTCATGCCAAAGAGTATAAAGGGTCAATAAGGCACAAAGGTGAGCATCTTTACTCGACCACTTGATCAGGTCCTCACAGCATCTCAGAGTCAGACCAAGAACCTGACCTTTAGTCCATAGCTCCTTAGAATAGGGACAGTTGAACATAACATGGACAACGTCCTCACAATCATTCCTACATAAATAGCACATAGATGAGGTATAAATGCCCAGCTTCATGATGTAATCAGTAGTTAGCAATTTAAGATGAGCCACCTTCCATGCATGAATATGAAAGTTCCTTGGGCAAGCAAACTTCCACACCCATTTGAAGATCTCAGACCTGCATCCTCTCTCTATGACATTATCATAAATGAGAGAAAATCTAGGATAAGACTCACCCATGAGACTAACAGTATCATTGCCTACGGAAATGATGTAGTTTTCCTTTAACCTATTCAAGATAGAACTATTTCTTCTATTCTGCAGAAAATTCCAATGGCCGTCCTTAATGATGCGGCTAAGCAAGGCATCATTTGGAACCCCAAGACTTAAAGCCACCTTAGGTCCAATAACGTCCATCAAGAACTTGTTACCAGGTAACCAGGGGTCACCCCACAACCTAATAGTCTTTCCATCACCAACAGAGAACTTGAGATGAGGAATGAGTAAATCTCTCACACAAATCAATTGATTAATGAGCCGTGAATTTGAACTTCACACATTAAGCAACCAAACCGTGGTCTTGTGAAAGTACTTCTCATGAACCCATCGAACCCAAAGGCTATCTTTCTTAGCAGCAAGATTCGAAAGGTTAACAATGGAGGCAGACTTAATAGAAGCCCTCATAGAGACAATATTTAATCCCCCTTCATCCTTAGGCAGAATAATATATGTCCACTTAACAAGATGAACACCATTATTAGCCTTGGATCCTCCCCATAAAAACTTTCTATAAATTTTCTCAATATCATCAGCTATAGAAAACGGCAAAGGAAAAGCAGACGACCAATACCTTTGGATGGCCATAACAGTAGACTGAATAAGCTCCAAACGCCCAGCCATGGATAACATATTAGACTTCTAACCATCCAATCTAGCTTTAATTCTATCCATCAAAGGAGCACAGAAATTCTTCTTAAGCTTACCAATAAACAAAGGAACTCCAAGGTATCTATGAGGCAAGGATCCTTCCTCAATATTGAGAATGGCCTCCATCTCCTTCTTATCCACATTACAGCTATAAAACACAGAGCTCTTTGCAGGATTCAAACATAAACCAGTCAAGGTTTTAAGATCTTCAAACAAAGCACTAATATTTCGAGCATTATGAGAATTAGCTTCGGAAAAAATCATCAAATCATCAGCGAAGATAAGATGAGACACATTGAAATTGGCAGAAGCTCTAAGCGGAGAAATTTTCTTATCATCAATAGCCTGCTTCATCAAAATGGAAAAGCATTGCATAACAATCACAAAGAGGTAGGGGGAAAGAGGATCGCCTTGCCTCACTCCATTGCTAGGACTAAAGGACTCAAGAGGTTCTCTATTAAAAAGAACTTGATAAGAGTAGTGAGGAAAATCTCCTTTATCCAAACGAGCCAGCATTGAGGAAAATTCATCTTTCTCAGAATAACAAAAAGCGAGTCCCAATTGAAGGAGTCATATGCTTTTGTAAGGTCCGCTTTAATGCACATTCTAGGGCTGCCATGAGACCTGTTGAAGTCATGAATAATTTCATTGGAAAGCAAGATAGCATCTTTGATACTTCTACCCTTCACAAAAGCACACTGATTGGGGCTGATAAGAGATGTAAGCACACCCTGCAACCTATTAGTCAAAATTTTGAGATGACCTTGTAAATAACATTGCATAAAGATATAGGACGCCAATTCTTCAACTCCTCAGTACCATTTCCCTTAGGGATAAGACAGATAAACGTTTTATTAGCCTCTTTCAGAAGTCTACCAGTTCTGAAAAAATCAAGAACAACATGAATAAGATCGTCTTTAATATCTCTCCAACAATGTTTAAAGAACTTGCCATTAAACCCGTCTGGTCCAGGGCTTTTGTCAATGTTAAGACTCATAAAGACATCTTCAACCTCCTTGGGAGTGACAAGCTTGTCCAGAGACATCTTCTAAACCTCATCAAGCTGAGGAAACACCAACTGATTTAGTTTAAAGGTATCCACCCCCTCATTTTTGTTAAAGATATTTCTATAGAAGTTGTAAACAAAATCTTTCATCACTTCAGGATTAGACTCCAACATGCCATTTATGTTAAGGCATCTAATAGTGTTTCTGTGTCTTCTAGTTCTTAAGGAAGAGTAAAAGAATTTAGAGTTCATGTTTCCTTCCTTCAACCAACTAACTCGAGATTTCTGCCTGAGCAAGGACTCATACTTTCGGTCCCGTCCAGTCCAGTCTAGTCCGTTATGAGTTCGGTCTGGTCTGCGGTCCATGAATTTTAGTGAGTTCGATCTCGGTCCGGTCCGGTCCAAAATCGGTCCGACCATGGACCGGACTACATACTGACTTTTATATAAAATACATGTATATTTGTAGGTATATTATGAAACAAGTACAAATAAAGTATGTGTATAAGCACTAGTAATGTAAATGTTTGCTATTAATGTTATATAATTGTTAGAAGTGACTAAGACTATCAACTTTTTACAATTAAACAAGTGGTAAAAAATGTAAAAAAAGGCTAATTACGATCCAAATGGTCTGGTTTGGTCCGGTCTGGTCCTACCTCAGAACGGTCCAGTCTCGGTCCGGTCCTACTTCCAAATGGTCCGGTCTATGGTCTATAAATTTATACAAAGTCAGTCCTCGGTCCGGTGCGGTCCAATTCTGGACCGATGCTCACCCCTACATCCAAGGCCAAACCAAAGCACCACACTCTCTCTCATGAATACAAGAAAGAAAAGGAACACTCTAGATGTGGAAAATTGTAAGATAACCCTCATATTTGGGTAAATTGCAATTTGACCCAAAACAAGCACATAAAGCACAAGCATCATCCAAACAAGATCAAACTATAGACTTAAGCTCTTCATAAGATCTAATACCATCTCAAAGGATTAGAGCAAGGTTTTAAGCACTTAATCAGGCCAAAGCAAATAGGTTTAGCCCAAAACACAGGTCAAGGGTCTTATAGAATAGTTTGCAATCATTACTATCAGGTGGTCGTTGTGGGTTGTCCCTACAGTATTGCACTTTCCATTCATTTTCATCGTGGCCAAAATATTGTATAAAGAAATCTTTCAGTCACACACCTTGTCTAATGAATTACAAGCAATGTCTTAAAAGAAATATATAAGAAAGTGCCCAAATATGTTCTATTGTGCCCATATACATTTTATTGCACCCAAGTATGTTCCATTGTGCCCATATAAGTTCCAATATGACCATGTATCTTCCATTGCACCCATATACATTCCATTAAGTCCATATATGTTTCATTGTGCTCATATATGTTCTATTACACCCATATATCTCTCATTGAGCCCATATATGTTTCATTGCATCCATATATGTTCCATTGCATCCATATATGTTGCATTGCGCCCATATACATTCCACTACGTGCATATATGTTCCATTACACACATATATGTCTGATTGCACCCATATATGTTTTATTGCACCCATATATGTTCCATTGTGCCCATATAAGTTCCATTGCACCCATGTATGTTCCATTATGCCCATATATGTTCCATTGCACCCATGTATGTTCCATTGTGCCCATATAAGTTCCAATATGACCATGTATCTTCCATTGCACCCATATACATTCCATTAAGTCCATATATGTTTCATTGTGCTCATATATGTTCTATTGCACCCATATATCTCTCATTGAGCCCATATATGTTTCATTGCATCCATATATGTTCCATTGCATCCATATATGTTGCATTGCTCCCATATACATTCCACTGCGTGCATATATGTTCCATTACACACATATATGTCTGATTGCACCCATATATGTTTTATTGCACCCATGTATGTTCCATTATGCCCATATATGTTCCATTGCACCCATGTATGTTCCATTATGCCCATATATGTTCCATTAAGCACATATGCATTCCACTGTGCCCATATACATTCCACTACACCCATATATATTCCAGTACACCTATATTTGTTTTATTGCACCCATATATGTTTTATTGTACCAATATATGTTTCATTGCACCCATATATGTTGTGTTGCACCCATGTATGCTCCATTGTGCCCATATATATTCCATTGTGACCATCTAAGTTCCATTGCGCCCATATATGTTCCATTGCACCCATATATGTTTCACTGCATCCATATATGTTCTATTACATCCATATATGTTTCATTATGCCCATATATGTTTCATTGCACCTATATACGTTCCAATGTGCCCACATACATTAAGTATGTGATGAGACACTTGTTTGATTACAATATGGCATGCCACCCTTTCATGGGCATCCCATGGCAGATATTGATGACAATTCTTTTTCACACTGTATAAGCATGCATTGTTGTAGTAGAACAACATTTTTTATTTCATGCATGTAATGCCCGGGCCCACTGCCCAAGGCTCTAGTAGAGTTTTAGGAATGATGACTGTCCCCACAGACCACCACTAGCCTTAACTGCATGTTTTGTCCTCACTCACGCACATGCCAGGATCAACTTCCCAACAGGTCACCCATCCCAGTACTACTCCAAGCTGAGAACGCTTAACTATGGAGTTCTTTAGTGATGGGCTCCCAGAAAAGGAGGTGCACCTTGGTGATATGGGTAGTCCAATCATTCCTTTTAAGATCAATTTATCCAAGGCCTCAAATCCTGGGATGTTACAATCTCCCCCACTTAGACTCTTGATGTCCTCATCAAGGCTCAACTATAAGGCCTCATAATCTCTTTCCTATTTTAGTGCAGACCCACAATGGCCCATGGACACCCAGCTCCTGATCACGGAATACCAGCGCAAGGGTGGCTACGTCAACCATGGACAGCCATTTCCTACATGCCTGGACCGCACGACTCAAGACTAGCATGTCACATGCCCATGTGGGCCCCACCTACTGGAGGGGTTATGGCTCTGATACCATTTGTAACGCCTGGGCCCACTTCCCAAGGCTCTAGTAGAGTTTTAGGAATGATGACGGTCCCCACAGACCACCACTAGCCTTAACTGCGCGCTTTGTCCTCACTCACGCGCATGCCAGGATCAACTTCCTGATAGGTCACCCATCCCAGTACTACTCCAAGTTGAGCACACTTAACTATGGAGTTCTTTAGTGATGGGCTCCCAGAAAAGGAGGTGCACCTTGGTGATATGGGTAGTCCAATCATTCCTTTTAAGATCAATTTATCCAAGGCCTCAAATCCTGGGATGTTACAATGCAAGTCTCCAACAAATGCCAATGGTAATTTGAGTGAAGCACCATTATGGCTTTGTCATTTAAGTTTAATTCATCTAGTCGCCTAGTGAAGTACATTTCTATGTTACTGTTATCACCTCCTTCTATTGAACGACATGGATTGACGTGTAGTATTATGGGCATTTTATGATCAAGTCTAGTCGCATACTAGTCTTGAGAAATTTTGCACATCGACTGTATTTATACTACACATTAGAAAAATGTTGGAGTGGTTAGAACATATATATATGGGTGCAATGGAGCATACATGGGCACAATGGAACATATATAGGAACAATAGAACATATATAGGCATAGTCAAACATATATGGGTACAATAAAACATATATGGACGCATTGGAACATATATGGGTGCAGTGGAGCGTATATGGGCGCAATGGAACGTATATGGGCGTAATGGAACATATATGTACATAATGCATAGTCACTTGCATCACACAACATCTTAAACAGGAGGTCCCATCTAGTACTTGAATTAAAGGCATAGTTGTGAGATCTTGAAACATATATGGGTGCAGTGGAACATATATGGGTGCAGTGGAACGTATATGGGTACAATGGAATATGTATGTAAATAATAGAACATACATGGGCACAATGGAATGTATATGGGTGCAATAGAACATACATGGGCATAATGAAACATATATAGGTGCAATAAATCATTTATGGGTGTAATTGAACATATATGGGGCAAAGTGGAACGTATATGGGTGCAATGGAATGTATATGCATGCAATGAAACATATATGGGCGTAATGGAACATATATGGGTGCAATGAAACATATATTGGCACAATAGAACATATATGGGCGACGTGGAACGTCTATGGGCAAAGTGGAATGTATATGGGTGCAGTGGAATGTGTATGGGCGCAATCGAACGTATATGGGCACAATGGAATATATATGGGTGCAATGGAATATATATGGGCAGAATGGAACGTACATGGGTGCAATGGAATGTATATGGGCACAATGGAATATATATGGCATAGTGGAACATATATGGGCGTAATGGAACACATATGGATGCAATGGGACATACATGGGCGCAATGGGACGTACATGGGTGCAATGGGACGTAAATGAGCAGAATAAAACATATATGAGCGTAGTGGAACATATTTGGGCATAATTAAACGTATATGGGTACAAATGCACAAATATGGGCACAGTGGAACGTATATGGGTGCAATGGAACATAAATGAGAAAAATAGAACATATATGGGAGCAATGGAGCATATAAGGGCGCAATGGAATGTATATGGGTGAAATGGAACATAATGTAGGTGCAGCGACCTAACATATATGTACATTTCTTACCATTTCCAAAAGAAAAACCTGGATATTTCAGGCTTGGCAATAAATCCTCCCCCAACACTCCAGTATCTCCATGCAACCACAAGGTTTGACCAACTATTACAGTTGATATCACCAACTTTAGAAATTGTTGGTCACTTTGATTGAGGTGGTCCGGTGTTGTCTTATCTATTTTAGAGGGTTGTACATTTATCAACAAATTGGGGGACTCACCTGATGACAGGTCAACTAGTGAAGGGAACTTGCATCTTGATGAAAGCCTACATTCTTATTGTTAAACAAGACAAAAATGTAATCTTGGTTTAGGGTTTGTTAGACAATATATGCTACAATTTAACATTTATTATAAGTCAATACCTTCTTTTTCACTTAAACATTGTTCTTCATCTGGAGATTTTGGGGAGAACTCTTCACTTCCAAATTTATGCTCTTGTTTCTTCTGCGATGATGCTTCTTCCCAAACATACAATTTGCATGTATTTTCCTCGTCATGATTTGCCTAGTGCTCTACGTAAGGTTGGGTGTAATCATCAATCTCAGAGAGTCTTTGCTTCATTGTCATGTTAGCAGTGTGCAACTCGTCACAGTAGTCATGAAGTATGTCTATGTCTTTTTGCATCCTCATGAACAACTTCTTGTTATCTTTTTCCTTCTCCTTTGCAATTCTCTTCTCCACCGCCAGCTTGGTCTTCAGTGCTTCAATCTCGACAATCAAAGCTTCCATTTTGCCTTTTTGCATTTTAGGTATTGCATGTTGTTTGCTTGCATCTCGTGTAGGTTCACTTCTGGATACAGATGGTGGATGCATGGGATCCTTAAAAATTATCAAAGGCAAGGAAACTAATTTTAGATTTCTTTGTTGGAGTATGGACGGCAACCTTGTTGTGTAAGACTACCTATTTATGATTATTTGCTCGTTGGGGTGCTTCATTCCTAGGAAGTTGCCCAACTTTAATAACCAAGGTTGTGGTAGTTCATGAAATGAGGTATTAATATACATTACAACCAAATGGGCATATTGTTAATAATGCTATGTGGGCGCAATGCTTATTTAGCAGGCAAGTTATTAAGATAAAAATGTAATATCGTCAGCAATAGGGTGCAACCATTCATGTATCCTCCATCATCCTTCATGTCCTTCACCATTTCAAATCCTTGACAAAGTAGTTCTTATACCACGACGAACCAGTCATAACTTTCAAGTTTATCTAAATCTTCAGTGAGCGGGTACAAGCAATTCATGATTTGACCAGATCTAGAGGGGAAGAGAAAGTGTCTGAATAATACAACTACCAACATCTTGACATGGCCCCTCCTCAGCTCATCCATATTTACACGAGGAAGAGTTTGTATCTTCTCCACAATTGATGCTAACCTTGGGTCCTCCCCACCAAAATATTTTTGACGGATGTGTGACTTGGACACTAACTTTTTGAAAGTGACCCTGCCATCTATATTACATACATGAAAAACATGCAATTTGCTATGTAAGTTTGGGGATTTTGTTGTGTGAGTTTCTATGTTAGTTTTGCGCATTGCCACATTAAATGGGCAGCTTACAATGTTAAGTGTGCATGATCCCACAAAATCGGGCATGTTGCTATGTTAAGTGGGTGCGATCCCATGGAAACTAGGCGCATTGAAAATGCAAACTCAGTGCATATGTAGAAATTGGGTGCATTGCCACGGAAAAGGGTGCTTTGGCATACGTTGGGTGTGTTGATACAAAAGGGGGCACGTTGGTGTAAGTTGAGTGGGTTGAAGGGGGCGCATTGCCACACAAAGTGGGCATAATAGAACGTATTTTGGGTGCAATAGAATGTATATATGTGCAATGAGATGTATATTGACATTGATATGTAAGTTTGGGTGCATTTTTAAGAAAAGCGGGGCACATTTGTTATGAAACTGGGTGTGTTTCTATGATATGCTCCAAAAATTGAGTTTGATTGCAATGGTCAGTGGGCACATTGCTACATAAGGTGTAATATAATAGAAAATGGACACATTCGTAGTTA
Source organism: Alisma plantago-aquatica (assembly GCA_963693085.1). Lineage (NCBI taxonomy): Eukaryota > Viridiplantae > Streptophyta > Magnoliopsida > Alismatales > Alismataceae > Alisma > Alisma plantago-aquatica. Next base: position 470,430,921 of record OY856414.1, read on the forward strand.
ATAAACATGTATAAATAGGAGAATGCCTCTCACAGTAAGACCCCCCTAGAAGTTGCCTTATTTCATCTGCATCAAATTCCAATGTATGACTCTTGAAGTCGAATGTCCCATCTTGGTTCATCTACAGTGAACTCCAATGTCTAACTCCCAAAGTTCAATGTCCAATCTTGGTTCATCTGCAATGAACTCCAATGTCTAACTCCCTAAGTTGAATGTCCCATACTGGTTGTTGTAACAAAATGCGAGATCCTCTATCAGCATCGTGTCATTAACTGGTACTCACCCTATGTTAATTAGGCATTTGAAAGGTGTTTTTGTGAAAATGGCTTGTTCCTCTTCACTAAAAATGTTGTATGTCTTTAAATATTTTCCATAAACACCTAGACTTCAACCACTTTGGCTTGTCTGCATCAGATGCTTTTTCCTCTTTGAGTTCTTCTGCCACTTTGGACTTCTTTGTTGACACTTTTGTTTTCCTTACATTGTGCACCTTTTTTTCCTTGTGTCACTCTTCTTTGTTCCCTCTTATTGCGTAGGAGATGGAGATGTGGAAGTTGGTGTCTCCAGTGGAGGAGGAGCTTTCTTGTTTGCAACAGGTGAGGTCATCTTTCTCTTAACCACCTTTTTTGGACATGTGTTCTGTTTAGGATCTGACGCCAGTGTTGGAACTTTTTCCTATGGGTGAACTGTCATCGATGATGGACCTACTATCTATGGTGGGGGTGCCGCTATGTCTGGCGGTGGACCTGCTATCTCTGGTGGATGAGGTGTTTGTTGTTAATTTTAATATTACATCGTTACAATGAACAACGACGGGTGCAATTAGGTTAATAGTTTTGGCTGATCTAGATAAGAAAGCGTAGAATAAACCAATGCATGAGAATAAAAAAACAAAGGTTAGGAATACAAACTGAATCATTTGTTGAGAAATAAACTTGATATACTTAAAGAAATCAGCACCCTGCAATCCTTATGGATAGGCATCATTCTCCTAGTTGACCCAGTCACAAACTTGGAGAAGAGATCGCCTTTCTCGTGTTGATGATGAACAATGCTAATAATGAATGACTTGCACCACCAGTGCGGCCCAGCGACCACAGGAACCACCGCCTAAAAGATCACAATTTAGAAGGGAGAGTATGGACGAACTCGCTATGCCCATGAGAAGATCTCCACGCAGCAACACAGGGGCGATAGCTGGAGAAGACATTGGCTTTAGGATTTGCAAAACACAAACTCAAATGTTGATGGTTGTATATTCGAAAGATGTGTTTAACCCTAATGATCTGAGGCTTATTTATAGCCTTACACGCCCTGTAATCCTATGCCCATTAATAAGCGATCACTTGATCGCGTACACATTGCGAAAAAATATATGAGGAAAAACACTTTTCAATCAGGATTAATAAATACGGTTAGGAAAGAAACAATTAATTAAATCAATAATTAATTACGTAGTTGTATCCTAGTGCAAAAAGAAGATGGAAGACATTCTCCACAATCCACAAGTCACAAGCCTGAGCCTGTATCCGACCCGGCCAGGTGAGGCATGGTGGGTGCGTGTGCGTGCGTGTGTTGTGGTCACCGTACCCACCAAGGAGGTGAGCATACCCTCTTCTGGGACCTTTGGACACTAGTGTCACATGTGATCCTACATATACGGACCACAAAAGTTCTAGGAGTGAGTAATGTGGGACAAAACTGTTCCCCGTTTACACTAGACACAAAACTACATTCCTCCTTTGTACTAGCTACACTACATTGGGCTTAACCCATGCTATATACATGGCTGTAGGAGACATATATCTAACAATATCCCACAAAGTCCAATGTGTAGTGTACTCTACCTTTTAGTCCTCTATACTGTGCTTTTAGTAAATATCTTTCGGTTTGAATTTACCCGAGTTATCCAACTGTGACCCCCACAGGAACTAGGTGAACAAAAGTCGTGAAACTAAACCTTGGGTGCAAGAGTATAGGTTGGTAACAACATAATAAATACATGGTAGAAAAGAAAACCATGCATTAAGGATATGCATACAAAACTTTATGTCATGATTGATATCAGAGAACAACCCAAAATTCTTCTATTGCGGCCTATCCTAAGACTTGCCATCATTCAGTAATCTCTTACTAACTTGCAGTCATGACACTAATAGGTTTCTCAGGGGATAGACACATAGAATCATGAAGCATCAAAGTAATTACATAGTGTCATCCAATTCACCTGAAAACTTGTTATTACCACATTGAACCCAATTTGTGGGATCTCTACTCTGTTGGGTTGGGTTGCTACTACCTGCAAATAATGAGGGGTTTCAGTCCCATCCCCAACCTAAATTTTTCCACTAAGGCTAGGGTAAGACCTTTAGTGAAAGGATCAGCTATATTTTCTTTGGTACCAACGTAGTCCACAACGACGACCCCATTAGACACTAACTCCCTTACAGAATTGAGTCTGACTTGGATGTGTATACATTGTTTTTTATTGTACTTGTGACTCTTTATCTTAGGAATGGTTGTAGTGCTATCACAGTGAACTAAAATTGTAGGAAGCAGCTTCTTTACCATAGGTAAACTGAACATAAGTCCATGTAGCCATTCATCTTCCAATCCAGTTTCATCTAAAGCACACAAATCTTCCTCAAAAATAGACTGAGACAATATGTTCTACTTCTTAGACCTCCAAGAAACAACTCCTCCTCCCAATAGGAATACATATCCTGAGACACTATTACTCCCAGAGTTGATGGAAATCCATCTTGCATCACTATATCCTTCGACTACATAAGGATATTGTCCATAATGCAGCCTAAGGAAACAAGTTCCCTTGATTTACCTCAAAACTCTATCAAGAGCTTCCCAATGGGTATTGTCGAGACAACTGGTGTATCTAGTTAACTTTCTCATGACAAACACAATGTCTGGACATGTGCAGTTCATAAGATACATCAAACTTTTGATAATTTGAGAGTATCGTAATTGAGACACTAGAACCCCAGTCTCATTCTTGAACATGGCCTTGGATGAATCATATAGAGCCTTTATAGGCTTACGTGATGTGTACTCAAACCTCTCCAATATCTTCTCATCATAATGAAACTAAGAGAGATTTATATTATTAGTAGACCTTATGATTTTAAGCCCTAAAATCACATCAGTGACACCCATATCCTTCATCTCAAACTTGCTACACAAGAATGACTTTGACTCATTTAATACTTTTATATCGGAACCAAAAAGTAGGATGTCATTGACATATAAGCATAACAAAATAAATCCATCATTGATGATTTTTCAATAGAGACACTTATCAAGTTCATTAGAAACAAAGCCAAACAATGATATCACATAATTAAACTTCTCATTCCATTGCTTAGGGGCTTGTTTCAAGCCATATAATGACTTAACAAGTTTACACACTTTGGACTCATTCCTATGACCCACAAATCCCTTAGGTTGTTCCATATATATCTCTTCCTGAAGATCACCATGTAAGAATGCGGTCTTGACATCCATCTGATGGATACAAAGATTATAAATGGAAGCCAATGCTATAAGCACTCAGATTGTGGTCATACGGGAAACATGGGAATATGTATCAAAATAATCTATTCCTTCCCTTTGTGGGTAACCCTTAACAACTAATCTAGCTTTATACTTAATGATTGTCCAATATGCATTAAGTTTCTTCTTCACCATCCATTTGCAACCAACTGCAGAACAACCATAAGGCAAATCCACCAATTCCCAAGTTCCATTTGAGAGAATTGATTAGATTTCATCATTAACAGTTTCATTCCCAAAGCTTAGCTTCTAGAGATTCCATAGCTTGTTTGAAAGTTACAGGATCATCCTCAACATTGTAAGTGAGAAACTCACTTCCAAAGTCCTTGGATGTCCTAGTTCATTTACTTATCCTTAGTTCAACCATTTCTTCAGAATTATCAGATTCAAAAATAGTGTGACGTCCCCAGATTTTCGAAAACTTAATCTGATGTGTGACATCCAATTTGAAATCCTCACCTCAGCAAGAATCCCAATTTAAACATCCCACACTAGGCTAAGAAGAAGAAAATCAGAGGAAGTCAAAAGGAAACAATTAGTAGCACATGTACATGAACAATAATAAAACCATACACACATGTTCACCATTCAACATATAATTACAACATGAATTGTTACAACATTTGATATTACATATTGAACAACAAACTATACATATAAATGTACTACCACTAAACTACATGATCTTAAGACAACAGGTCCACCTATACATCATCTTGACACACAACTCTCACCTATCCTGGATCTTTAAGAGCATAACCACAACCTAAACAAAAGATTACATGTGGTACACGTCAGCACAATATTCAAGAATATTGTACTGAGTACACCTACATGTCTTTTATATACCTCTCATCATATCTTGGCAATAAGATAAAACTAATATATTTGGCAGTAACAGAAGAATATAAGAAAAGTGTATACTTGCATCAAGATATTCATTACCAAAAGAGAACACATATTTTAAGCACATTTTCCATTATATATCCATGCATTTGCCACCTGAGGGAATAATGCATCATCTCAGCTACCAAAGAGTATGAGATGTAAGGCCTTATGATCTACTTCCAAAGAGTTAGATCATTATACAATGTGATTTGCTACCAAAGAGAATGATCACTTTCCAGCACTATGCTACCAAAGAGAATTAGTGATTTCATATAATGGAACATATATATTATGTTTGATGTGTTCATAACAATAAGTATGGAAAGCTCAAGCAACATAGCATACAACAACAATCATTTCAACCAATACCATATGCCAAGTATTTACTATCATATAACACAAGAAAATTGTATAATAAGCCAAGTAAGAGGCAATGGAGTACCTTGATCAAGACAAACCTAATCATCATATTCCTCATGTCAACTATATCCTTGTCAACCCCTGATTAAGAGAAGATAATATGTACCATCATTAGGTTCTCATCATCTTACATCTCATCTTAACCCTAATCGTGTTCATTAGGGTTTCACTTAGTCATTGGGATATTCTCATTAGAATATGTACTTTATTACTTGTCTTATCATCTTGTTGTTATGTTCCTAACTTGGAAATTAGCTTACTGATCTCATATTCCAGATTAGGATACATAATATGAATATCATGTTTTTTTATCTTCTTTTATATAAATTAAACCTAGGTTACATGTATTATACAAAAATAGGGTTTCATCCCATGTATTAAGGGTCATCTTCATGTAATATGAATTCTATGCATGTAACTGATATCCGAGTTACATCTTAGCTTCATATTATTGATATGAACTTACTCTGTAAATTTCACTATTTATTGAGTATGTATGTATTTATTACATTTTATTTAGGGTTATTAGCCCTAACTAGTCATATTAATCAAATTACATGATTTCATTCATTAACATGACCATATCTGCATCATATGCATTACAAACATGAATTATGATTTATTGGTATTTTCTCATAATTTTAGGTCGCGATATGATATTTATTATCTATCAATTAAGCATTTCACAACTAACAAGATATCACTGAGATTAATCTTTAAAAGATTGATATTATAATTCTATTGTGTTCTAATCATTTTTCTGAGAATTTCGGTACCTTTTTGTATTTTTCTGACATCGGAGCTATTTTATAGGATTTATTGAAGAACTGCATATTTACTGACCAATTTGTCTTTGACGGCCAATCGGGCGTCGCCACGTGTCAAAGAAGAGACGCAGCTCTTTGCCTGAGCTGCTCGATTCTATGGCGGTTCACACACGTGGACCCGGTTGAGCTGGTCCTCTCTTCTCCCCCTTTCACGCTCACAGTTCGACAGAATCCTTTCATGTCTGTGTGCGTCTGTTCTTGGCACCGCACGACGCCCGTGGACATCCATCGCCGCTGGGAGAGTCTGGCGAGGGATCCACGTGGGTTGGGTTCCGCATTGAAAGCTTGCACCCCCGCCATCAGACTCATGGTGATCTTCCATGCATGTGCCCTAGTCTCTCTACAACTCAAGCTGTTGCCCTGATTTCCTGGTCAGAGCAGCTCCGGTGCAGCAAAATGCAGACCCTTTTGCTCTTCTCATCAACCTACGTGAACGCCTCCTCCTACTCCTGCTTGTTCCTCCAACCTGGTATGGCTAGCGGCAGTTCCTGCTGACCGGGCACAGCCACGAGACTGGTGTCCAGTGAGAGATCAGCACCACCCCTCTCACCTCTGTTGGCTTCCTGGATGTTGTTCAGTCATCCATGGCAGCTCCAAACACTGCATGGCCTCCTCCACACAGTGCCCATGGAGGCCGCTGCTGTAAGGTGTTGTTGCGGTTGAGAAAGAAGGGAGAAACACTCATGTTCATCACCAAGCACACCAGACACTTCTAAAAACTTTGTCTAATGTTTGTAGATCTGACCATGACACCAAAATATTAGTGGAAGTAGATGTGATCTGTATCGGCAGCACTGTGCCTGTAGAACAGGGTGGAAAGATGTGGAGGAGACAAAGATGGTTTCCTTTCCTTTGGTGGCTTCGTGTCCCTATTGATGGGTCTGTGTTAAAAACCGAGCAAGTCCAAGATAACTACTCGTTCTAGACTTCGTATCCACCTATGGACTCTAAGCAGCACGTTGAGAAAGTGGGGTCTTGGTCCCCGGTCCTATAACTGCAAGGAAGGATAAGCCCTCCATAACCATTGGATGGTATCCAAGGGTCAACAACCATATCCACTTAATTATTCCATGGTCACTTCTTCTCAAAGTGGCACCAACCTGTATACATTAAAAAGGGGTAGTGTAACACTGCTCATATCAACAGCTTGGTCTAAAATCATTAATAGACTTAGTTCTAATGTCACCAACACATACATTATTTCACCAATTTCAAATCACAATATTTCCTTCTAGGAACTTTAGATCTTTATGAAATTCGAGCCATAGTTTTATCCTCATCATAGTTGCATTCCATTCTATTTTGGTGCAAAAACTCATTTACTTGATCAACCAACAACTTAATCCAAAATGGCACATACTTAAGGGTATCAATCATATTATTAACACCAACGACTTCAATCTTTGCCAAACTAGATGAATTACATTCATATGATCGAAACTCACTTTAAGACTATAATTTTGTCACTACAATATGTATAACCAAGAATATCAAAAGTTCACTCCATCACATCCTACTCACCTTAAAATAAATTTCGTCCTCGAAATTAAGACAAAATTCTAGTCTTTGACATCATATACATCTTAAAAGAAATTCTATCCTCAAAATTATTCCATCTTCTTACTTCAAGGAAAAACCAAAAGGTCATCATCCATATGTAGGGCACCACTCTATGCGCAACATAGTCAAAAGCTCCAGAACTATATCCAGGCTACTAGGATGTTTTTTTAAAGCATCTAGGGTGAAACTTCCCTTCATAAGAGATTGAAACTAGGGTTTAGAAACTCTAGTTATGTCATGACATACCTTGTATGTTAGGGTTGCACCCTTATCTTTACCCATGCATTAGGGTTTCCACATCATATTACCATGTTCTAAAGGAGTTAACTAAAGTTAACCAATTACATCTTGATGTCATCAACATTTTATTGAGCTAATTGTTATAACATGTTCAACATTAACATATGTCTTTTAGGAGGGAGTTAACTTAAAGTTAACCCACTTTATCCATCTAGATTATGTCATGGTATCGTAACCGTTATGTTGTGCTAACGGTCAAACTATATTTTTCATCTTTATTAAGCACTAAGGTTAATACCTCATATAACATGTTTCATTCATATGATCTTATTTCATTGTTCATAGTAGATTGCAACATTACTAGTGATTTCATCACAAGATTAACTAGTAGTATCACATTATCATCATTATTCATGTATAAAGTTAACCATTTATGCATTGATATCTATTAAACCATCTCTAGGTTTCCATCATATCATGTTTATATATCACATCTCGAGATTAGATCACGTCTTTACATATATTATATCATGGTTGTGCTAAACAAACTTAGGTGAGTGGCTTGTCAAACATATATCAGAACATTATCTAGCCCAATTGAGGTTCTTCTGACCCATATCATGAGGGTAGTGTCATGCTCAATCCTTCTGAGTTAACTCAACTCTGTGAGTAACTCATATGCATATACTTTATCTTTCCTCTCTTAGTCTAGGGTTCTTGGATTACCTCATTGGCACTAGTTATAGCCTTACAAGCTCTAGACACACAAGCACAAGCAAAAATGCTATGACATACTCTTCATAGGTCTCTACCCATGAGTTATTCTTACTCAACACTATCTTTTACACATGTCACTAGTATCCTATGTGGGGAACCACCAACCCGAGCTTGAGGCTTCACAAAAACTAACACGGCTACCTCCTCCAGGGTCTTGGGCTCTCTCCCTCACCCAGATGGCAGGCACTCATATTCTTATTTACATATGCACACATAACCAACCTCTCTCTGACTCTAGGGTTTGGTCCTCCCAAGGACATCTAGGGTTCAAGAATACTATAGGAATCACACATAGAGCAACTCAACTCATTCACTCAGGAGTATTCTAGTTTAGGACATATCATATCACATATCTCATAATTCTCATATCTTGGAGTTTAGGTTCTCTGACCTTCTCCCAATGGGTCTCACTCTCTCTGGAGTTAACCCTAAAACTGGTCCTAACACTAGTGGTCCTCCTTTGTAAAAGAGCTTGAGGCTCATGCTGACTCACAACTTTGTCTTAACTTAGCTTATCTTATCTCATAAAAGCCTATTTACTTGCATCATTGAAACTAATCTCAAAACCTCAAAACTGAACTTATGTCCTCGAAGACAAACATAGATCATCCTAAACCATTTTGTATCATCAAAACTTATTTCATCTATTCCATCTATCACATATACCAAACAAGGCTCTAGACATCTAATCTAGAACTACTCTCTCTTCTAGACTGATGTCATTCACTTTCACTTAGGTTGCATGATCACCTCCTACTCATACATGTGTGGGGACACATTTTTGTAATACATATACATAATAAAATATTATATAATTTTTTTTCTCCGACAAAACATGCATCAGAGAAAACTATCCAGGTTCGATCTTATTGGAATCAAAAACCAAATCCACAAAATGAGTGTCCCACACATATTAGAGAGTATAGTGTCATGAAAACTAGTGAAAAGGGTGATAACAGGGTGTAGACTAGTGTAGCTACTCTAGACAACATGCACAATATGTCTAGGGTTTCTCTTCCCTTGATGCACATCATTTCAAAATAATGCAACGTCCCATACCGCTACACTATAAGGAAAGAATGGCATCTAAGGACCTGCTATACAACAAGTACTAGTCTAGGCCTAGTTCTCTGACATCTAGGTGCTAATCTAGAGGCTAAGTCAGATCTAGTCTCTAAAAGATGACTAATCTGACCCTAAAGATTGTTAAGTGCAAGGTTCTTTAGTTTTGAGTTGCATAATGAGCAAATGTCAGTCTTTGCTATTGTTCATGCTCTGATACCACCTGTGACGTCCCCAGATTTTCTAAAACTTAATCTGATGTGTGATGTCCAAATTGAAATCCTCACCTTAGCAAGAATCCCAATTTAAACATCCCACACTAGGCTAAGAAGAAGAAAATCAGACTAAGTCAAAAGGAAACAATCAGTAGCACATGTACATGAACAATAATAAAACAATACACACATGTTCACCATTCAACATATAATTACAACATGAATTGTTACAACATTTGATATTACATATTGAACAGCAAACTATACATATACATGTACTACCACTAAACTAAAGGATCTTAAGACAACATGTCCACATGTACATCATCTTGACACACAACTCTCAACTATCCTGGATCTTCAAGAGCATAACCACAACCTAAACAAAAGATTACATGTGGTACACGTCAGCACAATATTCAAGAATATTGTACTGAGTACGCCTACGTGTCTTTTATATACCTCTCATCATATCTTGGCAATAATATAAAACTAATATACTTGGCAGTAACAGAAGAATATAAGAAAAGCATATACTTGCACCAAGATATTCATTAGCAAAAGAGAACACATATTTTAAGCACATTTTCCATTATATATCCATGCATTTGTCACCTCAGGGAATAATGCATCATCTCAGCTACCAAAGAGTATGAGATGTAAGGCCTTACGATCTACTACCAAAGAGTTAGATCATTGTACAATGTGATCTGCTACCAAAGAGAATGATCACTTTCCAGCACTATGCTACCAAAGAGAATTAGTGCTTTCATATAATGGAACAGATATATTATGTTTGATGTGTTCATAACAATAAGTATGGAAAGCTCAAGCAACATAGCATACAACAACAATCATTTCAACCAATACCATATGCCAAGTATTTACTACCATATAACACAATAAAATTGTATAATAAGCCAAGTAAGAGGCAATGGCGTACCTTGATCAAGACAAACCTAATCATCGTATTCCTCATGTCAACTATATCCTTGTCAACCCCTGATTAAGATAAGATAATATGTACCATCATTAGGTTCTCATCATCTTACATCTCATCTTAACCCTAATCGTGTTCATTAGGGTTTCACTTAGTCATTGGGATATTCTCATTAGAATATGTACTTTATTACTTGTCTTATCATCTTGTTGTTATGTTCCTAACTTGGAAATTAGCTTACTGATCTCATATTCCATATTAGGATACATAATATGAATATCATGTTTTTTATCTTCTTTTATATAAATTAAACCTAGGTTACATGTATTATACAAAAATAGGGTTTCATCCCATGTATTAAGGGTCATCTTCATGTAATATGAATTCTTTGCATGTAACTGATATCTGAGTTACATCTTAGCTTCAAATTACTGATATGAACTTACTCTATAAATTTCACTATTTATTGAGTATGTATGTATTTAGTACATTTTATTTAGGGTTATTAGCCCTAACTAGTCATATTAATCAAATTACATGATTGCATTTATTAACATGACCATATCTACATCATATGCATTACAAACATGAATTATGATTTAATGGTATTTTATCATAATTTTAGGCCGTTGTATGATATTTATTATCTATCAATTAAGCATTTCACAACTAACAAGATATCACTGAGATTAATCTTCAAAAGTCTGATATTATAGTTCTATTGTGTTCTAATCATTTTTCTGAGAATTTTGGTACCTTATTTGTATTTTTCTGACATCAGAGCTATTTTATAAGATTTATTGAAGAAATGCATATTTACTGACCTATTTGTCTTTGACAACCAATCGGGCGTCGCCATGTGGCAAAGAAGAGACGCAGCTCTTTGCCTGAGCTGCTCGATTCTCTGGCGGTTCGTGCGTGTGGACCCGGTTGAGTCGATCCTCTCTTCTCCCCCTTTCACGCTCACAGCCTGACGGAATCCTTTCCTGTCTATGTGCATCCGTTCTTGGCGCCGCACGACGCCCGTGGACATCCGTCACCGCTGGGAGAGTCCGGTGAGGGATCCACGTGGGTTGGGTTCTGCATTGAAAGCTTGCGCCCCCACCATCAGACTCATGGTGATCGTCTGTGCGTGTGCCCTGGTCTCTCTACAACTCAAGGTTTCGCCCTGATTTCATGGTCAGAGTAGCTCCGGCGCAGCAAAATGCAGGCCCTTTTGCTCTTCTCATCAACCTACATGAACGCCTCCTCCTACTCCTACTTGTTCCTCCAACCTGGTATGGCTGGCGGCAGTTCCTGCTGACTGGGCGCCGCCACGAGACTGGTCTCTAGTGAGAGATCAGCACCGCCCCTCTCACCTCTGTTGGCTTCCTGGATGTTGTTCAGTCATCCATGGCAGCTCCAAACACTGCATGGCCTCCTCCTCACGGTGCTCATGGAGGCCGCTGCCGCTAGGTGTTGTTGTAGTCGAGAAAGAAGGGAGAAACACTCTTGTTCATTACCAAGCACACCAGACACTTCTATAAACTTTGTTCAATGTCTGTAGATCTGACCATGACACTGAAATATTAGTGGAAGTAGATGTGATCTGTATCGGCAGCATTGTGCCTGCAGAACAGGGTGGAAAGATGTGGAGGAGACAAAGATGGTTTCCTCTCCTTTGGTGGCTTCGTTTCCCTATTGATGGGTCTTTGTGAAAAATTGAGCAAGTCCAAGATAATTTCCCATTCAGGACTTCGTATCCACCTACAGACTCTAAGAAGCACATTAAGAAAGTGGGGTCTTGGTCCCCGGTCCTATAACTACAAGGAAGGATAAGCCCTCCATCACCATTGGATGGTATCCAAGGGTCAACAGCCATATCCACTTAATTATTCCATGGTCACTTCTTCTCAAAGAGGCGCCAACCCGTATACGTTAAAAAGGGGTAGTGTAACACTGCTCATATCAATAGCTTGGTCTAAAATCATTAACATACTTAGTTCTAATGTCACCAACACATACATTATTTCACCAATTTCAAATCACAATATCTCCTTCTAGGAACTTCAGATCTTTATGAAATTTGAGCCATAGTTTTATCCTCATCATAGTTGCATTCCATTCTATTTTGGTGCAAAAACACATTTACTTAATCAAACAACAACTTAATCCAAAATGGCACATACTTAAGGGTATCAATCATATTATTAACATCAACAACTTCAATCTTTGCCAAACTAGATGAAGTACATTCATATGATTGAAACTCACTTTAAGACTATCATCTTGTCACTATAATATGTATAACCAAGAATATCAAAAGTTCACTCCATCACATCCTACTCACCTTAAAAGAAATTTCGTCCTCAAAATTAAGACAAAATTCTAGTCTTTGACATCATATGCATCTTAAAAGAAATTTTATCCTCGAAATTACGCCATCTTCTTACTTCAAGGAAAAACCAAAAGGTCCTCATCCATATGTAGGGCACCACTCTATGCGCAACATAGTCAAAAGCTACATAACTATATCCAGGTTACTAGGATGTTTTTTTTAAAGCATCTAGGGTGAAACTTCCCTTCATAAGAGATTGAAACTAGGGTTTAGAAACTCTGGTTATGTCATGACATACCTTGTATGTTAGGGTTGCACCCTTATCTTTACCCATGCATTAGGGTTCCCACATCATATTACCATGTTCTAAAGGAGTTAACTAAAGTTAACCAATTACATCTTGATGTCATCAACATTTTATTGAGATAATTGTTATAACATGTTCAACATTAACATATGTTTTTTAGGAGGGAGTTAACTTAAAGTTAACCCGCTTTATCCATCTAGATTATATCATGGTATCATAACCGTTATGTTGTGCTAACGGTCAAACTATATTTTTCATCTTTATTAAGCACTAAGGTTAATACCTCATATAACATGTTTCATTCATATGATCTTATTTCATTGTTCATAGTAGATTGCAATATTACTAGTGATTTCATCACAAGATTAACTAGTAGTATAACATTATCATCATTATTCATGTATATAGTTAACCATTTATGCATTGATATCTATTAAAGCATCTCTAGGTTTCCATCATATCATGTCTATATATCACATCTCGAGATTAGATCACATCTTTACATATATTATATCATGGTTGTGCTAAACAAACTTAGGTGAGTGGCTTGTCAAACATATATCAAAACTTTATCTAGTCCAATTGAGGTTCTTCTGATCCATATCATGAGGGTAGTGTCATGCTCAATACTTCTAAGCTAACTCAACTCTGTGAGTAACTCATATGCATATACTTTATCTTTCCTCTCTTAGTCTAGGGTTCTTGGATTACCTCATTGGCACTAGTTATAGCCTTACAAGCTCTAGCCACACAAGCACAAACAAAACATACTATGACATACTCTTCATAGGTCTTTACCATGAGTTATTCTTACTCAACACTATCTTTTACGCATGTCACTAGTGTCCTATGTGGGGAACCACCAACCCGAGCTTGAGGCTTCACAAAAACTAACACGGCTACCTCCTCCAGGGTCTTGGGCTCTCTCCCTCACCCAGATGGCAGGCACTCATATTCTTATTTACATATGCACACATAACCAATCTCTCTCTGACTCTAGTGTTTGGTCCTCCCAAGGACATCTAGGGTTCAAGAAGACTATAGGAATCACACATAGAGCAACTCAACTCATTCACTCAGGAGTATTCTAGTTTAGGATATATCATATCACATAACTCATAATTCTCATATCTTAGAGTTTAGGTTCTCTGACCTTCTCCCAATGGGTCTCACTCTCTCTGGAGTTGACTCTAAAACTGGTCCTAACACTAGAGGTCCTCCTTTGTAAAAGAGCTTGAGGCTCATGCTGACTCACAACTTTGTCTTAACTTAGCTTATCTTCTCATAAAAGCCTATTTACTTGCATCATTGAAACTAATATCAAAACCTCAAAACTGAACGTATGTCCTTGAAAACAAACATAGATCATCATAAACCATTTTATATCTTCAAAACTTATTTCATCTATTCCATCTATCACATATACCAAACAAGGCTCTAGACATCTAATCTAGAACTACTCTCTCTTCTAGACTGATGTCATTCACTTTCACTTAGGTTGCATGATCACCTCCTACTCATACATGTGTGGGGACACATTTTTGTAATACATATACATAATAAAAAAAATTCTCCGATAAAACATGCGTCAGAGAAAACTATCCAGGTTCGATCTGATTGGAATCAAAAACCAAATCCACAAAATGAGTGTCCCACACATAGTAGAGAGTACAATGTCATGAAAACTAGTGAAAAGGGTGAGAATAGGGTGTAGACTAGTGTGGCTACTCTAGACAATGTGCATAATATGTGTAGGGTTTCTCTTCCCTTGATGCACATCATTTCCAAACAATGCAACGTCCCATACCACTGCACTATAAGGAAAGAATGGCATCTAAGGACCTGCTATATAACAAGCACCAGTCTGGACCTGGTTCTCTGACATCTAGGTGCTAACCTAGAGGCTAAGTCAGATCTAGTCTCTAAAAGATGACTAATCTAACCCTAAAGATTATTAAGTGCAAGGTTCTTTAGTTTTGAGTTGCATAGTGAGCAAATGTCAGGCTTTGCTATTGTTCATGCTCTGATACCACCTGTGACATCCCTAGATTTTCTAAAACTTAATCTGATGTATGACGTCCAAATTGAAATCCTCACCTCAGCAAGAATCCTAATTTAAACATCCCACACTAGGGTAAGAAGAAGAAAATCAGAGGAAGTCAAAAGAAAACAATCAGTAGCACATGTACATGAACAATAATAAAACCATACACACATGTTCGCCATTCAACATATAATTACAACATGAATTGTTACAATATTTGATATTACATATTGAATAGAAAACTATACATATACATGTACTACCACTAAACTACAGGATCTTAAGACAACATGTCCACCTATACAACATCTTGACACACAACTCTCAACTATCCTGGATCTTCAAGAGCATAACCACAACCTAAACAAAATATTACATGTGGTATATGTCAGCACAATATTCAAGAATATTGTATTGAGTACGCCTATGTGTCTTTTATATACCTCTCATCATATCTTGGCAATAAGATAAAACTAATATACTTGGCAGTAACAGAAGAATATAAGAAAAGCATATACTTGCACCAAGATATTCATTAGCAAAAGAGAACACATATTTTAAGCACATTTTCCATTATATATCCATGCATTTTCCACCTCAGGGAATAATGCATCATCTCATCTACCAAAGAGTATGATATGTAAGGCCTTATGATCTACTACCAAAGAGTTAGATCATTGTACAATGTGATCTGCTACCAAAGAGAATGATCACTTTCCAGCACTATGCTACCAAAGAGAATTAGTGCTTTCATATAATGGAATAGATATATTATGTTTGATGTGTTCATAACAATAAGTATGGAAGCTCAAGCAACATAGCATACAACAACAATCATTTCAACCAATACCATATGCCAAGTATTTACTACCATATAACACAAGCAAATTGTATAATAAGCCAAGTAAGAGGCAATGGCGTACCTTGATCAAGACAAACCTAATCATCATATTCCTCATGTCAACTATATCTTGTCAACCCCTGATTAAGAGAAGATAATATGTACCATCATTAGGTTCTCATCATCTTACATCTCATCTTAACCCTAATCGTATTCATTAGGGTTTCACTTAGTCATTGGGATATTCTCATTAGAATATGTACTTTATTACTTTTCTTATCATCTTGTTGTTATGTTCCTAACTTGGAAATTAGCTTACTGATCTCATATTCTAGATTAGGATACATACTATGAATATCATGTTCTTTAATCTTCTTTTATATAAATTAAACCTAGGTTACATGTATTATACAAAAATAGGGTTTCATCCCATGTATTAAGGGTCATCTTCATGTAATATGAATTCTATGCATGTAAATGATATCCGAGTTACATCTTAGCTTCATATGATATGAACTTACTCTATAAATTTCACTATTTATTGAGTATGTATGTATTTATTACATTTTATTTAGGGTTATTAGCCCTAACTAGTCATATTAATCAAATTACATGGTTTCATTCATTAACATGACCATATCTACATCATATGCATTACAAACATGAATTATGATTTACTGATATTTTCTCATAATTTTATGTCGTTGTATGATATTTATTATCTATCAATTAAGCATTTCACAACTAATAAGATATCACTGAGATTAATTCTTCAAAAGACTGATATTATAGTCCTATTGTTTTATAATCATTTTTCTGAGAATTTTGGTACCTTATTTGTATTTTTCTGACATCGAAGCTATTTTATAGGATTTATTGAAGAACTGCATATTTACTGACCTATTTTGTTGGATAAATTGGACATTATGATAAATCCCTTTGTTTCGATGATGACAAACATTTCATTCTTGTCAATCTAATGTGCTACTTGAGTGTTGCAGGAATGAGGTGGATGACAAAGCTCTAGGGAATCTATATGCTTGAATGATTGTAAATGTCATGAAATGTAATCAATTGTAAACTTGTGCAAATATATAATGTACAAGTACTTAGACTTCATGTAAATCAAGCGTTAGATCTTCCCTAGCCAATCACCACACCTAGATAAGTCATCCCCTTCAATAGTGTCACATATGCACACTCATACACATACTTAATGCCTTAAATTGAAACATTGAAACAGGGTCAATCTCGGTCGACAAACTCCTCGACCGAGAAAGACCCAGGTAGCCGTTAGACACAGCTGATAAGGTAGTTGGCAGTTGGAGATGAACGTTGCAAATACTTTATCCAGAGAGACTGTCGGTCGACAAAACTTCGACCGAGTAGGCATCTCGGTCGACAATTCCTCGACCGAGATGGACTCTGACAGCAACTGCAGAATTAATTAACTAGCCGTTGCTAATGCAACTAACTTATATCTAACGGCTAGTTAAGCACTTAGAACCCCCTAGAAAGTGTCTAGAACGTCCTTAAGCACTTGTAGGTCATTCCTATAAATAGGACATGCCTTAGGACACCTAAAGACACCCAAGCTACACTTGTGCTACACTTGATCTTGAATACTCATTGGCAATCTGTTTTGAGCAATAGAACAATTCCAACATTGGCTATTCATTCCTATTGCTCTAATTTCGTGTCCTATAGGCTAGACTCTCCTATCCACTGCAATCACACTTATATACATATTGGTTAGGAGATCTACACGCTTGATATAGGCAAATCAAGCCTTGTGCTTCAAAGGATAAGTTGTAATTTCCTTTTTCCTTCTTGTTCCTTTTATTCTTTGTATTATCCTTGCTACTCCTAGGGTTGGAGGCTGCGGATTGGAGAAGGTTCTTCTTAGAGGAGAAGGTGGACTTCAATCTACTTCAAGAAGGCTATTGCAACGGGAAGCTACTTCAAGAAGGCTATTGCAACGGGAAGCTACTTCAGGAGGAAGGCTACTTCAAGGTTGGTGCAATTACTTCTAGGTGAAGGCTGATTCAAGGTTGGTGCAATTACTTCTAGGTGAAGGCTGCTTGAAGGGTTTAGGGAAAGATTTGTAATTTTATGTAAAGTCCTTGCGAGGTAATAAAATTAATTTCTTTCCAAATCCCGGTTGGGTAAGCAACCGGGTAGTGGACTGACTACCTTAGTATTTTCTAAGGTAGGAACCACTCTAAATCCTTGTCCCCTTGTCCAATATTCTTGTGGTTGTTTGTTTGAGTTAAATAATTGTTAAAATATTTAAAAACTCTATTCACCCCCCCTCTAGTGTTTTTCAATTGGTATCAGAGCGGGCTTCAAGGAACCCTAACAAGGTCTTGAAGAATGGGTGACGGGGTGCTCAACAACCTTAACCTTGAAGGGACATTTGTTGCTAGGCCTCCAGCGTTTGATGGAACAAACTACACATATTGGAAGAGAAGGATGCAGTTCTACTTCCAAGGCATTAGTTGGGACTTATGGAGGATGGTGTCAACTCCATACGAGCTTCCTCAAATGCAATATGCAGAATGGGATGCAAATACGGTAAAGTTGGCTCAAATGAATGCCAAAGCTGTAAGCATTTTATATTGTTCAATTTCAGTAGGAGAATTTAATAGAATATCAAACTGTGACACAGCCTATGACATTTGGCATAGACTGTCCATAACTTATGAAGGTACAGTTCAAGTTAAGAATTCTAAGATTAGTATGCTTAAACAGAAGTTTGAACACTTTCGTATGGATCCAAATGAATCCATTAGTGAAATGTTTGCAAAATTCTCTTCTATTGTTAATGGTTTAAATGCCTTAGGAAAAACCGTTCTTGAAGAAGGCCAGGTATCAAAGGTACTTCGATCACTTCCTCCCAAATACAAGCCCAAGGTAACAGCCATTGAAGAAGCTAATGATCTCACTAAACTGAAAATGGAGCAACTCATTGGCAATCTAGAAGCTCATGAGGCAACTTTAGAAGAGGAAGAAAGAAGAGAACGTGAACGTCAACAAGGCAAAAAGAAGGACATTGCATTCAAAGCATCAACCAAGGACACTCATGACACAAGTGAAGATGATAGTGAAGAAGAAACTCTCATTGTAAATGGTAAGCAATATAAAAGTTTTAAAACTAATAAAACTTCTAGTGTTTCTTCTTCCAGGTGCTTTGAATGTGGCGAAAAGGGACACATGAAAGGTGATTGTCTAAAACTCAAGAAAGGGAAGAAATCATCTCACAAAAAGAAAGAAAGAGCATATAAAGCTGCATGGGATGATTCAAGTGATGATAGTGATGATGGAAAAGAAGAAGTAGAATGCCTCATTGCTACAACAAATGAAGACGAAGATGATTCAAGTGATGATAGTGATGATGGAAAAGAAGAAGTAGAATGCCTCATTGCTACAACAAATGAAGACGAAGAAGAGGTAAGTCTTTATGATCTACCAAAAGAAGATCTAATTGCTAGTCTTCAAAATACTCATGAGAAATATATTGAGTGCAAGAAGAAACTTAAGAAATCAAATAAAGTAAATGATGATTTAAATGTTAAACTTCTTGCTCTTGTATCCGAAAATGAAAATCTCAAAAAGGAAAATGAAGATTATGATCTTAAGTTAAAATCGGTAGAAGCTATTTGCAATCTTCTTTCCTTAGAAAAGTTAAATTTGCAAACTCAAGTGAATGATCTTCAGAAACAACCTGTTTTATGTTCACATTTAGATTATGATGAGGTTTTCAAAGAAAGAAACTCTCTAGTATCTGATTTAGATCAAGCAAAGAAAGACATAAACAATAAGATGGATGATATTGCTAAGTTACAAAGAAATGTAAATGAGTTAAGAGGAAGTGACATCCTTGAGAATATTCTGAAAATTTCCTCTAGTTATAATGGAAAAAGAGGATTAGGATATGATACAAAGAGAAATAAACCCAAAAGAGCTCAAGCATCCAAGACTAAGATTATGTTTGTACCTAGGAACACAATTCCTAGAGAAAGAAATAAAGTTGACTCTATTAGTTGTCATTATTGCATGCGTCTTGGACATTATTCATTTTCATGCCCATATAAGAAAAAGAATGATGATTTAGCTTGGATTCCTAAAACTTAGAAGCTTAAATTTAACTAGTTGAGATTTGACCTAAACTGATTCTTGATATACAAATGTCATATCTCAACACAATCGAGCTCTAACTTGTATAATCTTAAATAGTTTTGAAAACAATACAGAAACCTGATCGGTCGAGAAATCTTCGACCGATCAGGTCACTGATTTCAGTCTGCATTAAAATTGCTAAATAATTTTTTTATTGATCAAGTGGCTATCTATTTGCTGTTAATGATTGTTTTACATGCAAAATAAGAATAAATTCTGGAAATCATTCTTGGAACACAATATATTAAAGTTTTCCATCATGAGTTAAGATAGATATTTATGAAAATTGTGCTATAAGAAGACTGTTTGTTGAAAAAGCTGGTTAGGCATGAACAATTATCTTGAACACTTATATGAGAATATTTTCATCTATGAATCATATTTTCTTTAGTCAAGGAAAATTATTGTTTTCATGGTTTTTTCTAAGTATTCCTTGACATATCTACATAGCAACATTGTATTGAATTTCATGATTCAAATGTTCTATCATCATACATATGTGTTCACTATTTCACATGTTGCTTTAGAACAAGAATGTCAATGCTTATTAACACATAAGATAAAATTTCTCTATTGGTATTTTAAGAACTTGAGACATTAATCTTGCTTTCAAGAGTATATATTTTCTTGAAGAATCATATGATTAATCTGAACACAAGATTACAAAAAAAAATAGGACTTGATATTAAGGGACATCATTCATAATAAGTTTCACTCAAAGAATTGATATCTCTTTAAGCTACCTACAAGAATTATACTTAATATTTGAATGTTCAAATGTGCAATCTGCAGCATTTTCCTCTTGGTTGAAATAAAATTTGACCAAGGGGCGCTATGGTCAAAGTCAAGGTTGACCTAAAATAAGCTTTGACAAAATGCTTATTTGGACATCATTTTATTGTACTTAATCTTAGTATACTTTTGATAAAGGTCAAAATCAAAATTTAAAATCATATGTGACCTTAGAAGCTTTAAATTGCTTTAATGGTAAGATTAAGGGGGAGCTCATAAAATTTGATTATTTGATTAAGAAGCTTACAAAAACATTGTAAATATCATTTGGAGCTTGTTACGACCTTAGTATCTTTACTCTTGGTTATGAAGAAATCTATGAATTTCATAAAAATGATATATCTTGTTGTTAAAGGAACTCTCTAAACAAATCAGGGCTTAACATCCCATGCATTTGGTTAGAGACATTTTTATGTACTCTAAGATTAAAGGATTCTCATTTCATTTTAGGGCTTAACATCCCTTGTAAAATGGGTGAGAAATCAATACATATGCCATGAACCTAACATGATCTCATATCATTTCAAGGCTTAACATCCTTTGCAAATGATTGAGAAACAAATTGTGGCTAAATTAGACAAAAATGATATTAAATCCATGTTCCTAATAGAATATCTATCTAAGGGGGAGCATAGTATAAAATTAAGGGGGAGAAGAAATATAAAGTATTCAACTTGGATATCTTTTTGAAATGACAAAGGGGGAGAAAGAATATAAAATCAAAAATATAAATGAGTAAATGAGTTATAAATAAGTTTCATAACATCTTAGCCAGCACACACTTGCAAAACAAGAATGGCTACAAAAGGTAATCCTCAGGTGTGAAACTCACATGCTTTATATTTCCTTATTTCATATTTAGGAAATGTTTGTCATCTTCAAAAAGGGGGAGATTGTTGGATAAATTGGACATTATGATAAGTCCCTTTATTTCGATGATGAAAAACATTTCATTCTTGTCAATCTAATGTGCTACTTGAGTGTTGCAGGAATGAGGTGGATGACAAAGCTCTAGGGAATCTATATGCTTGAATGATTGTAAATGTCATGAAATGTAATCAATTGTAAACGTGTACAAATATATAATGTACAAGTACTTAGACTTCATGTAAATCAAGTGTTAGATCTTCCCTAGCCAATCACCACACCTAGATAAGTCATCCCCTTCAATAGTGTCACATATGCACACTCATACACATACTTAATGCCTTAAATTGAAACATTGAAACAGGTTCAATCTCGGTCGACAAACTCCTCGACCGAGACACTCTCGGTCGACAAACTCCTCGACCGAGAAAGACCCAGGTAGCCGTTAGACACAGCTGATAAGGTAGTTGGCAGTTGGAGATGAACGTTGCAAATACTTGATCCAGAGAGCCTGTCGGTCGACAAAACTTCGACCGAGTAGGCATCTCGGTCGACAATTCCTCGACCGAGATGGACTCTGACAGCAACTGCAGAATTAATTAACTAGCCGTTGCTAATGCAACTAACTTATATCTAACGGCTAGTTAAGCACTTAGAACCCCCTAGAAAGTGTCTAGAACGTCCTTAAGCACTTGTAGGTCATTCCTATAAATAGGACATGCCTTAGGACACCTAAAGACACCCAAGCTACACTTGTGCTACACTTGATCTTGAATACTCATTAGCAATCTGTTTTGAGCAATAGAACAATTCCAACATTGGCTATTCATTCCTATTGCTCTAATTTCGTGTCCTATAGGATAGACTCTCCTATCCACTGCAATCACACTTATATACATATTGGTTAGGAGATCTACACGCTTGATATAGGCAAATCAAGCCTTGTGCTTCAAAGGATAAGTTGTAATTTCCTTTTTCCTTCTTGTTCCTTTTATTCTTTGTATTCTCCTTGCTACTCCTAAGGTTGGAGGCTGCGGATTGGAGAAGGTTCTTCTCGGAGGAGAAGGTGGACTTCAAGATACTTCAAGAAGGCTATTGCAACGGGAAGCTACTTCAAGAAGGCTATTGCAACGGGAAGCTACTTCAGGAGGAAGGCTGCTTCAAGGTTGGTGCAATTACTTCTAGGTGAAGGCTGCTTCAAGGTTGGTGCAATTACTTCTAGGTGAAGGCTGCTTGAAGGGTTTAGGGAAAGATTTGTAATTTTATGTAAAGTCCTTGCGAGGTAATAAAATTAATTTCTTTCCAAATCCCAGTTGGGTAAGCAACCGGGTAGTGGACTGACTACCTTAGTATTTGCTAAGGTAGGAACCACTCTAAATCCTTGTCCCCTTGTCCAATATTCTTGTGGTTGTTTGTTTGATATATTATAGTCCTATTGTTTTACAAACATGAATTATGATTTACTGATATTTTCTCATAATTTTATGCCGTTGTATGATATTTATTATCTATCAATTAAGCATTTCACAACTAATAAGATATCACTGAGATTAATTCTTCAAAAGACTGATATTATAGTCCTATTGTTTTATAATCATTTTTCTGAGAATTTTGGTACCTTATTTGTATTTTTCTGACATCGGAGCTATTTTATAGGATTTATTGAAGAACTGCATATTTACTGACCTATTTGTCTTCGACGGCCAATTGGGCATCGCCACGTGGCAAAGAAGAGATGTAGCTCTTTGCCTGAGTTGCTCGATTCTCTGGCGGTTCGCGCACGTGGACCCGGTTGAGCCGGTCCTCTCTTCTCCCCCTTTCACGCCCACAGCCTGACGAAATCCTTTCCAATCTATGTGTGTCCGTTCTTGGCACCGCACGACGCCCGTGGACATCCGTCGCCGCTGGGAGAGTCCGGCGAGGGATCCACGTGGGTTGGGTTCCGCATTGAAAGCTTGCACCCCCACCATTAGACTCATGGTGATCGTCCGTGTGTGTGCCCTGGTCTCTCTACAACTCAAGGTGTCGCCCTGATTTCCTGGTCAGAGCAGCTTCGACGCAGCAAAATGTAGGCCCTTTTGCTCTTTTCATCAACCTACGTGAATGCCTCCTCCTACTCTTGCTTGTTCCTCCAACCTGGTATGGCTGGTGGCAGCTCCTGCTGACTGGGAACTGCCACGAGACTGGTCTCCAGTGAGAGATCAACACTGCTCCTCTCACCTCTATTGGCTTCCTGGATGTTGTTCAGTCATCCATGGTAGCTCCAAACACTGCATGGCCTCCTCCTCACAGTGCCCATGGAGGCCTCTATCGTAAGGTGTTGTTGAAGCCAAGAAAGAAGGGAGAAACACTCTTGTTCATCACCAAGCACACCATACACTTCTAAGAACTTTGTCCAATGTCTGTAGATCTGACCATGACACTAAAATATTAGTGGAAGTAGATGTGATCTGTATCGGCAACACTGTGCCTGCAGAACAGGGTGGAAAGATGTGGAAGAGACAAAGATGGTTTCCTCTCCTTTGGTGGCTTCGTGTCCCTATTGACGGGTCTTTGTGAAAAACTGAGCAAGTCTAAGATAACTGCCCGTTCAAGACTTCATATCCACCTACAGACTCTAAGTAGCACATTGAGAAAGTGAGGTCTTGGTCCCCGGTCCTATAACTGTAAGGAAGGATAAGCCCTCCATCACCATTGGATGGTATCCAAGGGTCAACCACCATATCCACTTAATTATTGCATGGTCACTTCTTCTCAAAGAGGCACCAACCCGTATACGTTAAAAAGGGCTAGTGTAACAGTGCTCATATCAACAGCTTGGTCTAAAATCATTAACAGACTTAGTTCTAATGTCACCAACACATACATTATTTCACCAATTTCAAATCACAATATCTCCGTCTAGGAACTTCAGATCTTTATGAAATTCGAGCCATAGTTTTATCCTCATCATAGTTGCATTCCATTCTATTTTGGTGCAAAAACTCATTTACTTAATCAACCAACAATTTAATCCAAAATGGCACATACTTAAGGGTATCAATCATATTATTAACATCAACGACTTCAATCTTTGCCAAACTAGATGAAGTACATTCATATGATCAAAACTCACTTTAAGACTATCATTTTGTGACTATAATATGTATAACCAAGAATTTCAAAAGTTCACTCCATCACAAATAGCTTGTTCTGAGTCACCCCCCACATTTTTCATTCTTTCTACGTGCTCAGGAATGGAACCTGTGGTGAATGAATCCTCTTGAGATACTTCATTGGGCACAGCGGATTTCATGAGAAACACATCCTCAAAGAATGTAGTGTCACATAATTCCACAATTGTATTGACATCATTGCCTGAGATATCAGATTTTATAATCAAGAATCTATAGGCATAACTTGTCTCTACATACCCCAAGAATATGGCATCAACTATTTTTGGTCCCAATTTCTTCCTTTTGTGTTTAGGGACAAGTACCTGACGTGGTATTTTGAACGCACTAAGAAACTCACTCGGGGTTGAAATCAGTGAGCTTTTACCAAAACCAAAGTGCAATAATACCACCCGCAAGCAAACGAGTCTTATCGTAGTATAGTTAAGGATCGAACCCAAAGGACAACCTTTTTAAGAATATGTGTCAATCGAATCTAGCTCAAGTAAAACTAATATTTAGAACGATTGGTTGATTTGAGGTTACTTAAACCAATTGCAAGAAAGTAAAAGCTGAATTAAAGTTGGGTTTAGATCAATGATATGGAATCGCTGGGATGGTACCGGGTTTCACCACCGTTACACACGCAAACACATTCAATCATGAACAATCCAGGAAAGATGTAACAATCCAGATAGAGCTGCTACGAAACCCCCCATACGGGCGTTAGGTTTGTGTAAACATCACCTTAGGCATCAGATGTCTCGTCACCATTCGGATCACTTACTTACGGCTCTGAAGAATCCCATTCATTTTCTAGTTTGGGAGTCAGCCGCATTAACCGATAAGCAAGCAGGCGGTTAATATACGAGAAAACATCGATGATTAACAAGAAGATACAAAATCCAACTAAGGTTTTGAACCTCCTATACAGGCGTTGGGCGCACAGAAGCATCACCGAAGGCTAGATGGCTCGTCCCCTCACGGATCATACACTTATGACCTCAAGGAATCCCATTCTATTTCTAGTTTGGGAGTCAACTTGTTAAACGACATTCAATCCTACATATAGATGTTCTCGCAACATAGGAAGAACAAAGATGAAAGCAAGCAATTAATCAAACTACGAACATAACGATTAATGACGAAATGAAGAGTTATATACATTGCCATGGAAAGTTTAACAATATAACATGTTTGCATGGGCAGCGGGGCTAGTCCCCGCACCCCAGCGAAATGGTACTACTCGCTCATGATGTGAGAGACAAGAAGAATGAGAAAGAGAGAGAAATCCTCCATGAACTCAGTGCAGAAGGTAGTCGCAGCTCGGTGAAGAAGATACGGCCTCCTACGTCGTGTCAGAGCAGATCTGGACGCGAACGGGAGTTGCCAAGACAGACCGGACAGTCTCCCTCGCTCCGTCTTCCTTCTCTCCTCATCCTCCTTGGTTGCAACACGGGAAGTAGGTGAAATGAAACTGGCGCAGACTGGACTGGTTTTGGATCGGACCTGTGTTCAGACAGCCTGTCGGCGTCCCGGCACCCCCCCCCCAAATGAGGACCCTTGGGGTCCTATTTATAGGCACATATCTGTCCCTCATGCTTTTTGTGTGAGTCCAAATGGTTTTGATAAGAGATATGTTCCAAACAGTTTCATACATTAACATTAAACGACCTTGGTAAATATCTTGCTCATGCAGTTTTCAAGCCATTGACCATGCGGTCTTAGATTGGCAAGTGGCCATGCGGTCTTGCGGCTCATGCGGTCTTCAAGCCATTGGCCATGCGGTTTATAGCTCATGCGGTCTGCATGTTATTGCTGCCTACACGTGAGCAGATAAAACAGTCTTCACATATAGAATGCCCATACGGTTTGCATGCGGCAAACGGTTTGGAAATTGCCATCCATTCGGTCTTCACAGCAACATTCGGTCTTATAGCCCAGCAATCCAAACGATCTCGCGCGTATGGATTTTTCCATTCGGTTTGGCAGCTAACAACTCCAAACGATCTCGGCATATACTTTTTAATACGGTATGCATGATCTTTTCCATTCGGTCTTCATGGCATCAGCAATGTCAAATAATTTGCTGCTGCGTTTTTAGCAAACAATCTTGACTTATCCAAAGCTATAGGTTCACGGCCTTCATGCAGCTAATTCAATTGATTTAATAATTTATTTGGTCTTTGCCTCAGCCATTCACACGATATTGCATGCATGCGTGACATTTGCTCAAATGGTTTGCGATCAGCATACGAGATGCTCATTCGGTTTGGCATGTATTCAAAGCAAACGGTCTTGATACTCCAACGACTAATGGATTTCTCATGCCCGTTCGTTCTTGCGTATTTGGAAATTGAGCAAACGGTCTTTGCTTATCAAACGGTTTTCACATAAACGGTCTTTATTTGCATGCCGCTCAAACGGTTTGGTTCTTGCAAGCACGTGCATCGTATCCATTAGTTTTGATGCTGGCTGCTCACACGTTCTTCATTGCTTTCTCCATTCGGTTTGCATTGCTCATTCGGTTTACATGCAAACGAGAAAACGGTTTCGAGGTGCCCACCATCATACGGTCTTCGCATGCATTCGGTCTTGGTATTGCATGCAGACTCATGCATGCGGTTTTGCTGGCCATGTGACCATGCGGTCTTGTGAGTTTACAGCAACCGGTTTCATTCTTCAGGTGGACAGTTCGAACGGTTTGCTGTCATCATGGGCTCAAACAGTTTTGAGTCTGCATGGCTCAAACGGTCTTGAGACCGCATGGGCTCAAACGGTCTTGAGACCGCATGGTCTCAAACGATCTTGAGACCGCATGGGCTCAAACGGTTTTGAGACCGCATGGGCTCAAACGATTTTGAGATAAATCTGTCCATTCGGTCTTGAAACCGAATGGTGGAAACCATTTGGCGAGACCGCATGGTTGAAACCGTTTGATCAGATCGATTGGTCAGAACCAAGGGTGAGTGAAGGTGGGTCCCAACTGACTGTTCAACTTTATCAAGACCTGCATTAAATCAAAATAAATTCAGTTAAAACCTTGATAATCGAGTCAATAAAGTAATTTTGCACATTATGATGCATTTTGACATTTAATGAGTGAAATTGTATATATACATAGAGTTGAATTTGTCCCAAAGTCATAGTTGAATTTCATGATGACTATGCATTCATCAAAATACCCCAAACTTAAACGTTGCTCCTCCTCGAGTAACACAAAATCAGAAATAGTCGCCAAATGATTATTTTCAATTCGTGTGATTGCCTCATCTTCACATCACGGTTGTTTTCTTTCTGCATAGTATGACTTGGTATCTCAACCTCCTGAGACCACTAAACACATCTTACCATATCTTCGTTCCTGAGTTCGATTCCCAATATCACTTCATCCTCACTTTTTCCAACAACAAGCATGTCAAAGAGTTTTGTAAGAGTCCAGAGCTACCCGCAGAACTACAAGTGTGCATTTGATCTGACACTGGTGTTTTTCAGGATAAGGTAGGCATTCATTGTTCCATTAGGTAGAAAAAGGAGTAAATGGTGGTATGGAAGGAAGAAATAAATCTCTCCTCTATTCGACTCGAGATTTTTATTTGCTTTGCAATTTCATTTATTGCATTTTTTTGTGCGAATCTCTCCTCTATTCGACTCGAGATTGCATTTCTTTATGTGTGTGCTTTGGCATCTTTTTGTTTGCAAATCTCTCCTCTATTCGACTCGAGATTGCATTTTTGATGGTACGCCCCTATTTATTTACGAGGGGTACGAAAGAAGCGGATAACGAGGGAAGTGACGTGCCACCCCGAACTTAGGGTTTGGCACAAGTTCAACTATTTTTGTTTCTTTTTGATGAATGGAGGGATATGAAGATGATAGAAGAGGTGTAGAAGAGAGTTCAGATCAGAATGCAACTTGATTTACAATTCAGTGCACCGGGTTGTTCTCTTTATCAAACTTTGCTCAGATAATGACTTGATGAGGATTAAGTGGGGATTCCATGTTATTGTTCCACAATTAGTTAGGAAGCACGACGTGTTTGATCCCTATCAGTTCAACAAACACTTGTCATTTTTGCATAAGTGCCATGATGTTAGGAATCATAAGCTTCACAAGATGATTTCAATCAAAAGGTTTGTTTTGAAAAGTGGTCCTTTTGAGGATTTACTTTGATTAAGGAGGATATAATGATTCAAAATGCATGGCAATTTAGTTCGTGACTATTAATGAAACCAGGAAGTGTCAATAAGTGTCAAAAAATTTATCAAGTATCTGTCCAATTTCTTTGAAAAACATTCAAAATTTTGAAAATTTTGAAAATGAAAATTTTGAGTATGAAAAGGATGGATGTAGGTGGAAAGTGAGGTACATACCACCCACCCTCCACCCCGAACTTAGAGATTTTCTCATCCCAAGAAAACCATAAATCCAAGATGGAGGGGAAAAATCATGCCAGAATGACCACCGGGTGTGGTTGCGTTCTAATCAGCGAACATCCTTGTATCTGAAAATCTCAAAGGTAAAGAGCAATTAGATCTTAAAATAGCATCTTGCGATGCTAATTTTATTTAATGAAATATTAACTAGGAGGTAAAAATAAAATTGAAGAAACATTCTAATTTGAAAATGAAAGTAAAACAAATTTATTGATCGGTTTGCCTCCCGACAAGCGCCTTTGTTTTATGTCGATGGCTCGACTGGATCCTTCAGCTTCACATTGGATCTTTTGGATTGGTGAGTTCCAGCATTGCTTTAGTGCCTATGTCAGTTGAAATGAAATATCTCTTTAAGCGGTGACCATTTGTTACAAATTCACCTGACTTTTCACTCCATAATGAGAAGGCACCATGTGGAGAGATGCTCTTGATGATGTATGGTCCAGACCAGCGTGAGCGGAGTTTTCCTAGGAATAACTTTAATCTTGAGTTGAATACCAGAACTTGGTCTCCCACTTGCATGTCTTTTCTTTTCAGATGTCCATCGTGCCAAAGTTTTATACGTTCTTTGTAGATTCGTGCATTCTCATAAGCTGTCATCCTGAGTTCATCCATCTCTTGGAGTTGCAGAATCCTGGCATGGCCTGCTTCTTTCATATCAAAGTTCAATTGTTTAATTGTCCACCATGCCTTGTGTTCCAGTTCGACTGGCAGGTGGCAAGCTTTTCCATATATTAATAAAAAAGGTGTAGTCCCAATCGGAGTTTTATAAGCAGTTTGATAGGCCCATAAGGCGTCGTTGATTTTTGTTGACCAATCATTTCGATTGCGTCCTACAGTTTTTTCCAGAATAGCCTTTAGCTGACGGTTAGAGACCTCTACCTGTCCACTTGTTTGTGGATGGTAAGGTGAGGCTACCTTATGTGTTACACCGTATTTTCTCAGTAAAGCTTCAAAGCTTCTTTCAAGGAAGTGGGACCCTCCGTCAGATATCACGGTTCGTGGTACTCCAAAACGGGGGAAAATAATATCTTTGAATAATTTGATGACGGGTTTGGAATCACTAGTGACAGTTGGTATAGCTTCAACCCATTTTGAGACATAGTCCACCGCCACTAGGATGTATGAAAATCCATGAGAAGATGGGAATGGACCCATGTAGTCCACCCCCAAACATCGAATATCTCTACTTCTTGCCATAGATTCAGTGGCATCTCATCTCTCTTTGTTATATTACTTGTTCTTTGACATTTTTCACATGATAGGACAAAATTGTAAGAGTCTTTGGATATGGTTGGCCAGAAGAATCCACATTGCAAAACCCTTAAAGCAGTCTTTTTAGAGCTCATATGTCCTCCCACAGGTCCTAAGTGACATTGTTCCAAAATAAATTGAGCTTCTTCTTTGGCGATACATCGTCTATACAGACCATCAGTGCATAGTTTAAAAAGATATGGTTCATCCCAGTGATATTGCTTCACATCATGCATGAACTTCTTCAGTGCATTCCCGGTGCATTGGGGATGGATGACCCCAGCAGCAAGGTAGTTTACAAAATCTGAGTACCATGGTACAACTTCTGAGACCCTCATTAGTTGATCATCTGGCAGGGAATCATTGATCGGAATCTTCTCAGTATCTAGAGTGTGGATGCGACTGAGGTGGTCTTCTACAACATTTTCTGTACCCTTTTTATCTCTTCTCTCTAAATCAAATTCTTGTAATAGGAGGATCCATCTAATCAACCTGGGTTTCGCATCTTTCTTTGCCAGAAGGTAGCGAATGGCAGTGTGGTCTATGTAGACAATAACCTTTGAACCAATTAGGTAGGATCTGAACTTGTCAAAGGAATACACGACTGCTAGAAGTTCTTTCTCGGTAGTTGCATAATTCCTCTACGCTTCATCAAGAGTTTTTGATGCATAATAGATCACATAGTGTTTCTTCTCTATATATTGCCCTAAAACAACGCCCACAACATAATCACTGCATCACACATAATTTCAAAAGGATGGTCCCAGTTGGGAGCTCTAATAACGGGGGTGGTTGTAAGGGCCTGCTTCAGTGTGTTGAAGCTTTTGACACATTCTTCATTGAAATTGAAATCGGTATCCTTTAGTAGTAGGTTCGTCATTGGCTTCATTATCTTGGAAAAATCCTTTATGAATCTTCTGTAAAATCCTACATGACCTAGGAAAGCACAAACTTCTTTTACATTTATGGGGATAGCCAGTTTAGAAATCACTTCAATCTTGGCTTTATCTACTTCAATTCCTCTATTACTGACCATATGGCCGAGGATAATGCCTTCTTTTACCATAAAATGGCACTTTTCCCAATTTAGCACAAGTTGTGCTTCTTCACAACGTTTGAGGACCAGGGAGAGGTGCTTAAGACAGGAATCAAATGAATCTCCATATATATAAAAATCACCCATAAAAACCTCCATAATGATTTCGGTGAGACCGACAAATATTGTAGCCATGCAGCGTTGGAAAGTTGCAGGTGCATTACAGAGGCCAAACAGCATTCTTTTAAATGCGTATGTTCTGAATGGGCAGGTAAAAGTTGTTTTCTCTTGGTCATCTGGATGTATGGGTATTTGATAGAATCCAGAGTAACCATCAAGATAATAGAAATATTCTTGATGAGCCAATATCTCTAAGACTTGATCAAGGAAGGGCATTGGAAAATGATCTTTTCGAGTTGCCTTGTTCAAATTCCTATAATCAATGCACATTTTCCACCCTGTGACTATTCAAGTGGGGATTAGTTCATTGTTTTCATTCCGTATAACAGTTGTTCCAACTTTCTTCGGGACTACATGCACTGGGCTCACCCAGGGCGAATCAGATATCAGATAGATTATTCCAGCTGTGAGCAATTTAATGACCTCGCTACGGACTGCTTCCTTCATATTTGGATTCAACTTCCATTGATGCTCAATATCAGGCTTGTGATCTTCCATCATAGGGATCTTGTGCATACACAGCGCTTGACTGACCCTAGTGAGGTCACTCATTTTATAACCGATGGCTTTCTTTCTTTCCCTCAATTCCTTCAGAAGTTTCTCTTCTTGTTCAGCTGTTAGATCAGAATTTATAATAACTGGGCAAACCTTGTTATCGTCTAAAAACACGTACTTCAGTCCTTCGGGCAGGGGTTTCATTTCGGGAGCTTCTTGTTTTTCTCTTGTTTCTTCTGTAGTTTCGATAGCCTTGAGTTCTTCAATAGTGGCTTCAACGTCTTCTTTAGCAGAGTCGAGGGATTTGATGTAATCCTTTGCTCATTCGTCGATTGGTTCATCAACTGATTGGTTTGTTAGAGCAATTTCTAAGGGATCGTTTGATTCATGATGCTCTTGGGTCAGAAGTGACATTTGCTCAATGTAGTCAATCAGATATACTTCTTCCTGCATACTTGGTCTTCTCATACTTTCAAAAACTTTGAATTCGAGAGTTTCTTTGCCTAATCTAAGCAGTAAGGTACCAGCTTCAACATCAATTAGGGCTCTTGCAGTGGCGAGGAACGGACGACCGAAGATGATAGGATATCTGGTGTCTTCTTTTATATCCATAATGACAAAGTCGCATGGAACATATGTGTCCTTGCCTACCTTGACCGGGACATCTTCGAGGATTCCTAACGGACGTTTTATCGAATTGTCTGCGAGATGTATAGTCATGCCAGTGGGAAGCAATTCTGCAAACCCTAGTCTTTTGCACATGCTTAGTGGCATAATAGAGATGCTTGTGCCGAGATATGCCAAACCTTTCTTGCATGATGAGTCACCAATGTGACATGAAATTCCAAAGGATCCTGGGTCTTTTTATTTCTTGGGCATCTTGCTCAATATAATATTCGATGTAGTTGTTGCCAGTTTTACTGTCTCATATTCCTCAGTTATATACTTCCTAGTTAGGAGTGACTTTAGGTACTTAGTCCAGGTTGGTATCTCAGCCAGAGCATCTAACAAGGGTATATCAACATGAAGTTTCTTCATAGCCTCTTTAAACTTATTGAATCTAGTATTGATCTTGGTTTGCCTTAGACGGGCTGGGAAGGGTATACGAGGCTTATATACAGGAATATCAGGTTCTGGTGTTTCAGTTTCTTCATTAGTAGATTTCTCAGGACTTCCCTTATCTGTCTTATCTTCTTTTGATTGAGACTCTAGTGTTGTTGAGTTTTGGACAATCACAGGTTCATCTTCGTCTATAATAACTACATGTGTCTCTACTGGGGGATCTGAATAGTCTTTTCCTGACCTGGTGGTGACTGCCTTCAACTGTTCAGGATGCTTGGGATTGTTCTTGGGTTGGCCAGCAAAGACTCCAGCAGGTGGCTTTATGCTAGCTGCAAGTTGAGATTCAATAGCCTTCTGCTGAGCTTGTTGGTTGGCTATCATAGTTTGCTGAGTTTGCAACATTTTTTCAATGGCTGATAACTTGTCATCAGAAGAGATGGGTCCTGCTTGTTGTCCTTGCTGTTGATTAAGATTCTGATACTGAGAGTTGTTTTGATAGTTATTGTAGTTCCTATTCTGAAAGTTCCCCTTGAAATTTCCTTGATTCCCAAAATTCTGTTGTTGATTGTACTGGAATCCTGGTGAGCCTCTTAGTTGATTGGTTGAACCAAATTGATGTGAGTTTACTGCTCCAAAGGGGTTTCCATATTGAAAACCTAGGTGATTCCTATTCTGATTCAGATTGTAATAACTTTGCCCAAGAATTGTGTTGATAGCATTAAGATTCTCCATCTGACCATTATCTCCTTGTCCACATACATTGCTCAATACAACGTCATAGAGAACATTGCATGATAAAGTGGAATGATCGGTGCTCTTACATGCTTCACAGAACAGGGAAGTGGACTTGACCTGTTCCGGTTGCCGAGTGGGTGAACGTCCTCTTCCAATAGCAACTAGAGATGATTCAATATGGTCTTGCTTGGCAACTAAGACCTTCGAGGTTTTAGCGATAGACTTGTACTCGGGGGTAGCTTTGACCATAGCTACTTTCAAGACTCCTTTACCTACAGATCTACCCCAATTGGCTTGATTTTTTGCTCCCAGGGTGACGACTCTCCATGCGCTATCATAACTTTGACGCATGAAGTTTCCTCCAGATGAGGAATCTAGAAACCTCTTAATATCATCATCCACACCCTTATAGAAAATTTCGATGAGTTGATTCTTGGGAATTTCGTGGTGTGGACATTTGCGTAGAAGCTCTTTGTGCCTATCCCATGCTTCAGCAAGAGTTTCTTCAGGGACTTGAGTGAAATATGTTATCCGACCCCTAATTTCATATGTGAGAGATGGAGGATAGAATTTTTCCAGAAACACATTTTGGAGTTGTTCCCAGGTGGTGATGGGAATTTCACTTTGCAATGAATTGTACCAACTTATGGCTCTATCAGCAAGGGAATATTTGAAGAGACATAGTCGAATGGCATCATCAGTGACTCCGTTTTTCTTTGTCATAGCACATAGATCGATGAATCTCAGAAGATGTTCTTAGTTGTCCTCTACTTGTTTGCCATAGAAAGGGTTGTTTTGAAGCAATGTGATCCAATGTGCCCTAATCTCAAAATTGGCAGCATTGATGGGGGGAGGCTGTACTAGATGATGAACATTCGCAGCTTTCGGGATTGAGAATTCTCTAAGATCCTTTTGTAGTTCAGCTGCTTGCGCTGCTAGGATTTCCTGTTGAATCGCAGCCCTAGCTTCTTGCATGAGCCTCTCTCTTTGTGCATTGATGGCTTGAGCCACCCTTCGGGCTACCTCTTCTTCTTGTGCCATCCTTGCTTGATTCTCTCAAATTTGACGATGAAAAGTTCTGTCTATCTCGGGATCAAAGCTTGCTATGAGTCCGGGGCTGTCCGAACAGTGCATGCACTATGTCTTGGATTGTACCTGAATTTATAAAGATTTTGAAAGTGAGATCCACAAAGTAGAGTCAAATTCAAGTAGATGATGGATTGTTTCAAAAGAAAAAGCAAAATCCTACATTAGTCTTAAAAGAACTAGATTTGACTGACTGATTCTGTTGTCCCCGACAACGGCGCCAGAATTTGACGTGGTATTTTGAACGCACTAACAAACTCACTCGGGGTTGAAATCCCCAATCTTTTACTAAAACCAAAGTGCAATAATACCACCCGCAAGCGGACGAGTCTTATCGGAGTATAGTTAAGGATCGAACCCAAAGGAAAACCTTTTTAAGAATCTTTGTCAATCGAATCTAGCTCAAGTAAAACTAATATTTAGAATGATTGGTTGATTTGAGGTTACTTAAACTAATTGCAAGAAAGTAAAAGCTAAATTAAAGTTGGGTTTAGATCAATGATATGAAATCACTGGGATGGTACCGAGTTTCACCACTGCTACACACGCAAACACATTCAATCATGAACAATCCAGGCAAGATGTAACAATCCAGATACAGCTGCTGCGAAACCCCCCATACAGGCGTTAGGTTTGCGTAAACATCACCTTAGGCATCAGATGTCTCGTCACCATCCTGATCACTTACTTACGGCTCTGAAGAATCCCATTCTATTTCTAGTTTGGGAGTCAACCACATTAACCGATAAGCAAGCAGGCAGTTAATATACGAGCAAACATCGACGATTAACAAGAAGATACAAAATCCAACTAAGGTTGTGAACCCCCTATACAGGCGTTAGGCGCACAGAAGCATCACCGAAGGCTAGATGGCTCATCCCCTCACGGATCATACACTTACGACCTCAAGGAATCCCATTCTATTTCTAGTTTGGGAGTCAACTTGTTAAACGACATTCAATCCTACATATAGATGTTCTCGCAACATAAGAAGAACAAAGATGAAAGCAAGCAATTAATCAAACTATGAACATAACGGTTAATGATGAAATGAAGAGTTATATACATTGTCATGGAAAGTTTAACAATATA
Organism: Alisma plantago-aquatica; assembly: GCA_963693085.1. Taxonomy (NCBI): domain Eukaryota; kingdom Viridiplantae; phylum Streptophyta; class Magnoliopsida; order Alismatales; family Alismataceae; genus Alisma; species Alisma plantago-aquatica. Next base: position 470,467,292 of record OY856414.1, read on the forward strand.
ACATGTTTGCATGGGCAGCAGAGCTAGTCCCCGCACCCCAGCGAAATGGTACTACTCGCTCATGATGCGAGAGACAAGAAGAATGAGAAAGAGAGAAATCTGCCATGAACTCGGTGCAGAAGGTAGTCGCAGCTCGGTGAAGAAGATACGGCCTCCTACGTCGTGTCGGAGCAGATCTGGACGCGAACGGGAGTTGCCAAGACAGACCGGACAGTCTCCCTCACTCCATCTTCCTTCTCTCCTCAGCCTCCTTGGTTGCAACACGGGAAGTAGGTGAAATGAAACTGGCGTGGACTGGACTGGTTTTGGATCAGACCTGTGTTCAGGCAGCCTGTCGGCGTCCCGACACCCCCCCCCAAATAAGGACCCTTAGGGTCCTATTTATAGGCACAGATCTGTCCCTCATGCTTTTGGTGTGAGTCCAAATGGTTTTGGTAAGAGATATGTTCCAAGTGGTTTCATACAGCAATAGTAAACGACCTTGGTAAATATCTTGCTCATGCGGTTTTCAAGCCATTGGCCATGCGGTCTTGGATTGGAAAGTGGCCATGCGGTCTTGCGGCTCATGCGGTCTTCAAGCCATTGGCCATGCGGTTTATAGCTCATGCGGTCTGCATGTTATTTCTGCCTACACGTGAGCAGCTAAAACGGTCTTCACGTATAGAATGCCCATACGGTTTGCATGCGGCAAACGGTTTGGAAATTGCCATCCATTCGGTCTTCACAGCAACATTCGATCTTATAGCCCAGCAATCCAAACGATCTCGCGTGTACGGATTTTTCCATTCGGTTCGACAGCTAACAGCTCCAAACGATCTCGGCATATACTTTTTAATACGGTCTGCATGATCTTTTCCATTCGGTCTTCACGGCATCAACAATGTCAAATAATTTGTTGCTGCATTTTTAGCAAATGATCTTGACTCATCCAAAGCTATAGGTTCACGGCCTTCATGCAGCTGATTCAATTGATTTAATAATTTATTTTGTCTTTGCCTCAGCCATTCACACGATATTACATGCATGTGTGACATTTGCTCAAACGGTTTGCGATCAGCATACGAGATGCTCATTCAGTTTGGCATGTATTCAAAGCAGACGGTCTTGATACTCCAACGACTAATGGATTTCTCATGCCCGTTCGGTCTTGCGTATTTGGCAATTGAGCAAACGGTCTTTGCTTATCAAATGGTTTGCACATAAACAATCTTTATTTGCATGCCGCTCAAACAGTTTGGTTCTTGCAAGCACGTGCATCGTATCCATTAGTTTTGTTGTCGGCTGCTCACACGTTCTTCATTGCTTCCTCCATTCGGTTTGCATTGCTCATTCAGTTTACATGCAAACGAGCAAATGGTTTTAAGGTGCCCGCCATCATACGGTCTTCGCATGCATTCAGTCTTGGTATTGTATGTGGACTCATGCATGCGGTTTTGCTGGCCATGTGACCATGCGGTCTTGTGAGTTTACAGCAACCGGTTTCATTCTTCAGGTGGACAGTTCGAACGGTTTGCTGTCATCATGGGCTCAAACGGTCTTGAGACCGCATGGGCTCAAACAGTTTTGAGTCTGCATGGCTTAAATGATCTTGAGACCGCATGGGCTCAAACGGTCTTGAGACCGCATGGTCTCAAACGGTCTTGAGACCGCATAGTCTCAAACGGTCTTGAGACCGCATGGGCTCAAACGGTTTTGAGACTGCATGGGCTCAAACGGTTTTGAGATAAATCTATCCATTCAGTCTTAAAACCGAATGGTGGAAACCATTTGGCGAGACCGAATGGTTGAAACCGTTTAATCAGATCGATTGGTCAGAACCAAGGGTGAGTGAAGGTGGGTCCCAACTGACTGTTCAACTTTATCAAGACCTGCATTAAATCAACATAAATTCGGTTAAAACCTTGATAATCGAGTCAATAAAGTAATTTTGCACATTATGATGCATTTTGACATTTAATGAGTGAAATTGTATATATATAGAGTTAAATTTGTCCCAAAGTGATAGTTGAATTTCATGATGACTATGCATTCATCAGTACCTTAGCAGGGCACCTCCACACTCGAAGATATTTGAGACACGATTTTCTTCCTCTTCATAACTCAAACAGACTACTTTCTGTTGGATAAATTGGACATTATGATAAATCCCTTTGTTTCGATGATGACAAACATTTCATTCTTGTTGATCTAACGCGCTACTTGAGTGTTGCAGGAATAAGGTGGATGACAAAGCTCTAGGGAATCTATATGCTTGAATGATTGTAAATGTCATGAAATGTAATCAATTGTAAACTTGTATAAATATATAATGTACAAGTACTTAGACTTCATGTAAATCAAGCGTTAGATCTTCCCTAGCTAAACACCACACTCAGTCATGTCATCCCCTTCAATAGTGTCACATATGCACACTCGTACACACACTTAGTGCCTTAATTGAAAGATTGAAACATGGTCAATCTCGGTCGACAAACTCCTCGACTGAGACACTCTCGGTCGACAAACTTCTCGACCGAGAAAGACCCAAGTAGCCGTTAGACACAGCTGACAAGGTAGTTGGTAGTTGTAAATGAACGTTGATCTAGAGAGCCTGTCGGTCGACAAAACTTCGACCGAGTAGGTATCTCGGTCGACAATTTGTCGACCGAGATGGACTCTGACAGAAACTGCAGAATAAAGCAACTAGTCGTTACTAATGCACCTAACTTATACCTAACGGCTAGTTAAGCACTTAGACCCCCCTAGAAAGTGTCTAGAACGTCCTTAAGCACTTGTAGGTCATTCCTATAAATAGGACATGCCTTAGGACACCTAAACACACCTAAGCTACACTTGTGCTACACTTGAGCTTGAATACTCATTGGCAATCTGTTTTGAGCAATAGAGCAATTCCAACATTGGCTATTCATTCCCATTGCTCTAATTTCGTGTCCTATAGGCTAGCATCTCCTTTCCACAACACTTACACTTCTACACTCATTGGTTAGGAGATCAATACGCTTGATATAGGCAAATCAAGCCTTGTGCTTAAAAGGATAAGTTGTAATTTCTGTTTTCCTTCTTGTTCCTTTTATTCTTTATATTCTCCTTGCTAATCCTAGGGTTGGAGGCTGCGGATTGGAGAAGGTTCTTCTCGGAGGAGAAGGTGGACTTCAAGCTACTTCAAGAAGGCTATCGCAACGGGAAGCTACTTCAAGAAGGCTATTGCAACGGGAAGCTACTTCAGGAGGAAGGCTGCTTCAAGGTTGGTGCAATTACTTCTAGGTGAAGGCTGCTTCAAGGTTGGTGCGATTACTTCTAGGTGAAGGCTGCTTGAAGGGTTTAGGGAGAGAATTGTAATTTTATGTAAAGTCCTTGCGAGGTAATAAAATTAAATTCTTTCCAAATCTCGGTTGGGTAAGCAACCGGGTAGTGGACTGACAACTTTCGTATTTGCTAAAGTTGGAACCACTCTAAATCCTTGTCCCCTTGTCCAATATTTTGTGGTTGGTTGTTTGAGTTCAATAATTGTTAAAATTGTTTTAAAACTCTATTCACCCCCCCTCTAGTGTTTTTCAGTTGGTATCAGAGAAGGCTTCAAGGAACCCTAACAAGGTCTTGAAGAATGGGGGACGGGGTGCTCAACAACCTTAACCTTGAAGGGACATTTGTTGCTAGGCCTCCGGTGTTTGATGGAACAAACTACACATATTGGAAGAGAAGGATGCAGTTCTACTTCCAAGGCATCAGTTGGGACTTATGGAGGATGGTGTCAACCCCATACGAGCTTCCTCAAATGCAATATGCAGAGTGGGATGCAAACACGGTAAAATAGGCTCAAATGAATGCAAAGGCTGTAAGTATTCTTTATTGTTCAATTTTAGTAGGAGAATTTAATAGAATATCAAATTGTGAAACAGCCTATGAAATATGGCATAGATTGTCCATAACTTATGAAGGTACAGTTCAAGTTAAGAATTCTAAGATTAGTATGCTTAAACAGAAGTTTGAACACTTTCGTATGGATCTGAATGAATCCATTAGTGAAATGTTTGCAAAATTCTCTTCTATTGTTAATGGTTTGAATGCCTTAGGAAAAACCATTCTTGAAGAAGACCAGGTATCAAAGGTACTTCGATCACTTCCTCCCAAATACAAGCCCAAGGTGACAGCCATTGAAGAAGCTAATGATCTCACTAAACTGAAAATGGAGCAACTCATTGGCAATCTAGAAGCTCATGAGGCAACTTTAGAAGAGGAAGAAAGAAGAGAACGTGAACGTCAACAAGGGAAAAAGAAGGACATTGCATTCAAAACATCAACCAAGGACACTCATGACACAAGTGAAGATGATAGTGAAGAAGAAACTCTCATTGTAAATGGTAAGCAATATAAAAGTTTTAAAACTAATAAAACTTCTAGTGTTTCTTCTTCCAGGTGCTTTGAATGTGGCAAAAAGGGACACATGAAAGGTGATTGTCCAAAACTCAAGAAAGGGAAGAAATCATCTCATAAAAAGAAAGAAAGAGCATATAAAGCTGCATGGGATGACTCAAGTGATGATAGTGATGATGGAAAAGAAGAGGTAGAATGCCTCATTGCTACAACAAATGAAGATGAAGAAGAGGTAAGTCTTTATGATCTACCCAAAGAAGATCTAATTGCTAGTCTTCAAGATACTCATGAGAAATATATTGAGTGCAAGAAGAAACTTAAGAAATCAAATAAAGTAAATGATGATTTAAATGTTAAACTTCTTGCTCTTGTATCCGAAAATGAAAATCTCAAAAAGGAAAATGAAGATTATGATCTTAAGTTAAAATCGGTAGAAGCTAATTGCAATCTTCTTTCCTTAGAAAAGTTAAACTTGCAAACTCAAGTGAATGATCTTCAGAAACAACCTGTTCTATGTTCACATTTAGATTATGATGAGGTTGTCAAAGAAAGAAACTCTCTAGTATCTGATTTAGATCAAGCAAAGAAAGATATAAACAAGAAGATGAATGATATTGCTAAGTTACAAAGAAATGTAAATGAGTTAAGAGGAAATGACATGCTTGAAAATATTCTGAAAATTTCCTCTAGTTATAATGGAAGAAAAGGATTAGGATATGATCCAAGGAGAAATAAACCCAAAAGAGTTAAAGCATCCAAGACTAAGATTATGTTTGTACTTAGGAACACAATTCCTAGAAAGAGAAATGAAGTTGACTCTATTAGCTGTCATTATTGCATGCGTTTTGGACATTATTCATTTTCATGCCCATATAAGAAAAAGAATGATGATTTAGCTTGGATTCCTAAAACTTAGAAGCTTAAAATTAACTAGTTGAGATTTGACCTAAACTGATTCTTGATATACAAATGTCATATCTCAACACAATCGAGCTCTAACTTGTATAATCTTATTTTGCTTGGAATAAATTAACAGTTCTGAAAATATTCCAGAAACTTTGTCGGTCGAGAATCTGTCGACCGAGTGAACCTCGGTCGAGAAATTGTCGACCGAGCATGTCACTGATTTCCAGTCTGCTGTAAAATTGTTGAATTCTTTTTGAAATTGATCAAATTGCTATCTATTTGTGATTAATGACTGTGTATATTGGAAATCATCCCTGAAAACTTATATGAGATTAATTTGGTTTGATTTAAGTTAAAACTAAAATTATGCTTAGCTTAATAAAAAGGAAATTTCTGTTTTATCATTATTCACATGATGTTTCCTAAAGTATTTTATGGTCTACCCATATAGAAATCATGTGATTACAATCATGGAATTATCATTTTCATCATGATGATGCTGTGTTAGCAAGAATAGATAATGATAATTGTATGCATGGATCCTTGATGATACATAGGCAAGCAAAATAATTCAATGATGATATCTCTCTTAGAAATGCTTGCAACACATAAGATAAAAAATTTCTCAATTGGCATCTTTAAAAGGCTTGAGATATTAATCGTGCTTTCATTTTAAGAGGATGTTTTCATATTGAGTATCACTAAACATGCTTCAAAATTGATATCTAATCAAGTACTTCACATATGAATGCTTAAATTGGAAATCTGCAATTTTTGCCTCTTGGTTGAAATAAAATTTGACCAAGGGGCGCTATGGTCGAAGTCAAGGACGACCTAAAATAAGCTTTGACAAAATGCTTATTTGGACATCATTTTATCTTAGTATACTTTTGATAAAAGTCAAAATCAAAATTTAAAATCATCTGTGACCTTAGAAGCTTTAAATTGCTTTAATTGTAAGATTAAGGGGGAACTCATATAAACAAATTTGATTATTTGCTTAAGAAGCTTACAAAACCATTGTAATCATCATTTGGAGCTTATTAAGACCTTAGTACTTTTACTCTTGGTTATGATGAAATCTATGAAATTCATAAAAATGATATATCTTGTTCTTAAAGGAACTCTCTAAACAAATCAGGGCTTAACATCCCATGCATTTGGTTGGAGACATTTTTATGTACTTTAAGATTAAAGGATTCTCATTTCATTTTTAGGGCTTAACATCCCTTATAAAATGGGTGAGAAATCAATATACATTCATCATAAGCTTAAGGGAATCTCATATCATTTCAAAGCTTAACATCCTTTGCAAATGATTGAGAAACAAATTGTGGCTAAATTAGACAAAAATGATATTAAATCCATGTTCCTAATAGAATATCTATTTAAGGGGGAGCATAGTATAAAATTAAGGGGGAGAATAAATATTCACCCTGGATATCTTTTTGAAATGTCAAAGGGGGAGAAAGAATATAAAATCAAAAATATAAATGAGTTTCATCTTGATGGCCAAGCACTCACTTGCAAAACAAGAATGGCTACAGAAGGTAATCTTCAGGTATGAAACTCACATGCTTTATATTTCCTTATTTCATATTTAGGAAATGTTTGTCATCTTCAAAAAGGGGGAGATTGTTGGATAAATTGGACATTATGATAAATCCCTTTGTTTCGATGATGACAAACATTTCATTCTTGTTGATCTAATGCGCTACTTGAGTGTTGCAGGAATAATGTGGATGACAAAGCTCTAGGGAATCTATATGCTTGAATGATTGTAAATGTCATGAAATGTAATCAATTGTAAACTTGTACAAATATATAATGTACAAGTACTTAGACTTCATGTAAATCAAGCGTTAGATCTTCCCTAGCTAAACACCACACTCAGTCATGTCATCCCCTTCAATAGTGTCACATATGCACACTCGTACACACACTTAGTACCTTAATTGAAAGATTGAAACAGGGTCAATCTCGGTCGACAAACTCCTCGACCGAGACACTCTCGGTCGACAAACTTCTCGACCGAGAAAGACCCAAGTAGCTGTTAGACACAACTGACAAGGTAGTTGGCAGTTGTAAATGAACGTTGATCCAGAGAGCCTGTCGGTCGACAAAACTTCGACCGAGTAGGTATCTCGGTCGACAATTTGTCGACCGAGATGGACTCTGACAGAAACTGCAGAATAAAGCAACTAGCCGTTACTAATGCACCTAACTTATACCTAACAGCTAGTTAAGCACTTAGAACCCCCTAGAAAGTGTCTAGAACGTCCTTAAGCACTTGTAGGTCATTCCTATAAATAGGACATGCCTTAGGACACCTAAACACACCTAAGCTACACTTGTGCTACACTTGAGCTTGAATACTCATTGGCAATCTGTTTTGAGCAATAGAGCAATTCCAACATTGGCTATTCATTCCCATTGCTCTAATTTCATGTCCTATAGGCTAGCATCTCCTTTCCACAGCACTTACACTTCTACACTCATTGGTTAGGATATCAATACGCTTGATATAGGCAAATCAAGCCTTGTGCTTAAAAGGATAAGTTGTAATTTCTATTTTCCTTCTTGTTCCTTTTATTCTTTATATTCTCCTTGCTAATCCTAGGGTTGGAGGCTGCGGATTGGAGAAGGTTCTTCTCGGAGGAGAAGGTGGACTTCAAGCTACTTCAAGAAGGCTATCGCAACGGGAATCTACTTTAAGAAGGCTATTGCAACGGGAAGCTACTTCAGGAGGAAGGCTGCTTCAAGGTTGGTGCAATTACTTCTAGGTGAAGGCTGCTTCAAGGTTGGTGCGATTACTTCTAGGTGAAGGCTGCTTGAAGGGTTTAGGGAGAGAATTGTAATTTTATGTAAAGTCCTTGCGAGGTAATAAAATCAAATTCTTTTCAAATCCCGTTTGGGTAAGCAACCGGGTAGTGGACTGACAACTTTAGTATTTGCTAAAGTTGGAACCACTCTAAATCCTTGTCCCCTTGTCCAATATTTTGTGGTTGGTTGTTTGAGTTCAATAATTGTTAAAATTGTTTTAAAACTCTATTCACCCCCCTCTAGTGTTTTTCACTTTCTACATGTTTATGGGGAACTCTATTCAAAATATGGCAAGTTGTATTCAAAGCTTCCCCACATGAAGTTGGGTAGACCTGAGGTTTGGAGTAAAGAATTAACCATATCTATAAGGGTCAGTTTTTACGTTCAACTATCCCATTAGACTATGGTGAATACAGAGCGGTAACCTCATGAACTATACCATGCAATTAACAAAATTCCAAAAACAAATTCGAGGTGTATTCTCTTCCCCTACCAGACCTTAATCACTTAAGTACTTTGTCGGTTTGAGTTTTATCTTCTTTCTTATAAATTTTAAATTTATCCAATGCCTCATCTTTACCTCTAAGTAAAAAGATATAACAATATGTACTAGCATCATCAACAAAAGTTATAAAATAAAATTCCCTTGTAGAAATCCCATTAAATTCATAGATATTTGTATGCACAAAATCCAATATTTCCTAATTCCTATTCACAGAATGAAAAGTATTCCTAGGTAATTTAGCTTGCACACAGATTTTAGATTATTATTGATAATGTCGAATTTAGGGATTAAATTCATATTCATCATACGTTTCATTGAGCCAACATTCACATGTCCAAAACGTGTACGCCAAACATCAGACGATACAACATTCATGCATAAAGAACTATTATCATTCAAATTTAAAATTTCATTTGAAACAGGTTAAGTGTCAGAACCTTTCCTGAAGGAAACATTAGGTCCACCCATCCTTCGCCTTTGACTTCTACAACGTTAGAATCGCCCAAACTACAGATCGACCTTTATAGGCATGGTAAGACACAAACATGGACTTGTCAGTAAACACATGCACATTAGCCCCAATGTCTATTATCCAATATATTGGTTCAAAAATAGAAAGAACTTTAGGTTTTATAAATACATACCCATCATTGAGGTTCAAGGATGCAGTCATCATGTTGACCACAACCTCCTCAGTTGCAGATGCAACTGCTTTATTTGCCTTCTTTGAAGGACACTCCTTGTTCTAGTGGCCAACCTGTCCACAAGTCCAACAAGATTTGTTCTTTGATTTCTCCTGGATCTTGGCCTTAGGTTTAAGTGAATTCTTAGATTTCTTATCCTTTTTCTTAGCACTAGTTAAATTGATAGTAACATTAACATCAGTGGGTATTGTGATAGTCTTCTCTTTCTGATGCTCTTCCTGAATATTGATGTCCATCATGAGACCATTCATTGACATGTCTCCTTTACGATGCTGAAGAGTCATGCCAAACGATTCCCAAGTTTTTGGGAATTTCTTAATGATTGACATCATAACAAACTTTTTAAGAAGTGCCATGCCCGCATCAATGAGCTCTTACACCAAGAGTTGAAAATCGTATGTTTGATCAGAAATAGATATACCCTCAGACATATGAAACTTTAGAATTTTAGAGACACAATATTTTTTCGTTCTTGATTTTTGGTATTGTATTTCTTTTCTAATGCTTTCCACAAAACCTTAGATGTAGTCACAAGCGCCTTTGAGTATGAGTGATACAATTTGTTTTTAATGCAAACGAAATCAACCCTCGGTGCATCTTACCACCCTTCTTCCAGGTTGCAATTAAATTAGCATTATTGGGGATAATTTTATCAACTTTGGGTTCATCCTCTTCTAGATATTGATCATACCATATCATGTTAAGTCAAATTTACATCCTACTTTTCCAACAAGAAAAATTAGTTCCAGTAAACTTTTCAGGCATACTAGAAGTATCAATTTTCATGCCAGAACTTTGAGCAGTCATAATTAACTAACGACTGATAATGATTTCTGTAAGACTATTGTTAGTTTTAATGTTACGTCGTTACATGCAACAACGATAGGTGCAATTAGGTTAACAATTTAGGCCGATCTAGATAAGAAAGCGTAGAATAAACCAATGCAAGAGAACAAAAAAAGGTTAGGAACGCAAATCAGATTATTAGTTGAGAAACAAACGTGATATACTTAAAGAAATTAGCTCCCTACAATCCTTAAAGACAGACGTCGTTCTCCTAGTCGACCCAGTCACGAACCTGGAGAAGAGAACGATGAACGACTTGTACCACTAGTGTAGCCCAAAGATCACAGGAACTGCCGCCTGACAAATCGCATCTCAGAAGGGAGAGGATGGACAAACTCACTATGCCCAGGAAAAGATCTCCACGCAACAACACATGGGCAATGACTGGAGAAGGCACTGACTCTAGGGTTTGCAAAACACGAACTCGAATATTGACGGATGTATGTTCGAAAGATGTGTTTAACCCTAATAACCAGAGGCTTATTTAAGTCTTATATGCCCCGTAATCCTATGCCCATTAAGACGCGATCATTCGATTGCTCTTGTATATGTTTCAGAAAAATCTATGAGGAAAAATACTTTCCAATTAGGATTAATAAATCTATTCAGGAAAGAAACAATTAATTAAATTATTAATTAATTACATAGTTGTATCCTAGTATAAAAAGAAGACGAAAGACGTTCTCCACAATCCACAATCCACAAGCCCAAGCCATGCCCGACCAGGTGAGGTGAGGCGAGGTGTGGTGGCGCGCGTGCGTGCGTGTGTGTTGTGGTCACCATACCTACCAAGGAGGTGATCATACACTCTCCTAGGATCTTTGGACACCAATATCACATGTGATCTTGCATATAAGCACCACAAAAGTTTTAGGAGTGAGCAATGTGGGACAAAACTCTTTCCCATTTGTATTAGACACAAAACTACATATCCTCCTATGTACTAGCTGCACTACATTGGGCTTAACCCATGCTATATACATGGCTGTAGTGGCCATATATCTATCAGTGTCATCAGTGGACCTACTGTAGCCGGTGGAGATGTCTCCAGTGGACGAGCTCTCGCCTGACCAGTTATGACCAGCCTTCTTTTCGCCCATCTTTCGCATCTCCTGCCAGACGACCTCTTCATCTGCATTCTCTGAGAGGGTAAGAGGGGGGTTGGGTGGAAATTGTTATCGGAGTTCGTTACATCCATTATGGAAGGTGGTCACAGTGGAATGTTTGGGGGCGTTTGATGTGGACTAAATCACGCGTCCGAAAGGAGGCGGACTCAGAATGATCAAACTTTAAATTTATAACCCGAAATCTTCAAGGACCCCCACAACTTTATTACGGGGTTGAAGTAGATATACGGGGTTGAACACAGGGACGTGGGGACATTTAGGATGCTTAAGATCTCGCTCTTAAGTCAGTTAAACCAATCTGGTAGTCGATAAAAGTATGGGGCTAGAACTAGTCTAGCAGGTTGTCATGAATTAAAACAAGACAAAGAAAAAAAATAGAGTCCGTAGGATTCTACTAATCAGAGAGAAGGAGTTCATGGCTATGTAACCATAAGTTGGGCAGTCTATGCACCCATTCTCGGGCGTAGACAACCCTCGAACACCCCATCAAACAACCTACATCCAAACATAGTACATACTATGGTGCCTGTACCTGTGGGGTCATCCCACTCGCTTTCACGCAGCGTGACTAAAACCCATCAAAGACATGAAACCTCTCTCGAGGGTGACAAATCAACACCCTAGAATATTCTAGATACTCTCTCAGGTCTAGAATATTCTGAGATGCTAGGAACAGGTGTGATCTGGGTAGAACCAGATAGTGGGTTCGACCGTGCCGGGCTGGGCTCGGCCATGCCCAGGTCTACGGTTCTGCACAGATCACCTTGAACCGTCCTCCTTTCAGATTTCGATCCAAACTAACCTCTCTTATCTATTTCTACAAAGAATCTCTCGATATAGGTAGAAATAGAAGTTCAAGCAAGAAAGAGATCAACCAAACTAGCAATCATAACCAGAAAGAGAAGATAGAACAAAAACATACTAGATCTGAAATAAAACTACTTTCTTAAGGTAAAAGTACATAAACATGCCTAAAATGGGCTATATAGCCAAAAAGGAGCTCAACTAGCCATGGACAAACATAGTTGGCACTGAACAAAGATGGAAGAACATCATTTGTACAGAAATAAAGGAGAACAGTAGAAGAAAGGAGAAGAAGAAGAAGAGATTTAACTCGTGGAGGAGAGGTGTCTCTCGCTCCTTAGCCTATGTATAGGCCGGATCTCGTCTTTGGGTCGTCCTCCTTGGTCTTCTGGACTCCTTGGCCTCCTTTCTCTTTGATTTCACCCTGAACATCAGCTTGGTGGATGTATGGAGGTGGAAGATGGCTGGGAATGGTAGGATATGGGTGAATGGTGGTGGAAATTGATGGTGGATTGAAGCAAACTGGAGGAACGGACATAGGATGAGCACTTCAGCCTTTTCGGGCCTCAGAACTCTCCCACGGGGCTCTGGGAACCAAAACGGGTCGGCACCAAAAATGTGGAACCTCCCAAACTTCAGAACTTGGAACCAGACCTCTAAAATCTCCGAACCCCTCTCTAGGTCGCGGGGGGTGAGTATTTATAGGCGAAGGTGGAAGATGGTCGTGATACCTACCTCGGTCGTGGCCCTGGTCTCGGCCCGACCGTGCCAGGCTCGGCATGGTCGTGCCAAGGGTCACGGTGGGTCAGCAGACACCGCAGTCGCAGTCATGCCACGGTCGAGGTGGATCCCGCGGTCAGGTCGCGGTCGGTCAGCAAACACCACAGTCGCGGTTGTGCCACGGTCGAGGTGAATCCCTCGGTCACGGTCGTGCCGCAGTCGAGGTGGATCCCGCGGTCGCGGTCGCGGTCGTGCCGCGATAGAGGTGGATTCCGCGGTCGAGGTGGTTGTCCTTCGGTAGCGGTAGTGGTCTCAGCCCGACCGTGCCGAGTGTCGGTCAACACAATATCTTGGATGCGGTCGTGGCATTGCTTCCTTGGTCACGGTCGCGACGTCATGGCCCAAACCCACCCCAACGCGCGGGGGGGGGGGGGAGGGGGGCTATTACTTGGTGATCGATGGGCCCGCGCCGATAAACCTTCTGATTGGCGAGGATGAATTCTGATAAAGGTCTGGCCATCGAAAATGGTGTCCAAGATATCAAAAGTTTCTTGGGCCTGCTAGTCGGTTAGCGAGACCACCGTCTCCTAAGCTGGTGCACATAGTGTGATGCTTAGTCCACCTCAGTCGTGAAGGATGGAAGTCTAGCTACTGCAAAAACCATGTGTTGGGGGGAAATCTTGGAGAATAGATGTCTTTTTAGGTTCGGTGCCTACAAGTCCCAAAATTGACTAGTTGAGAAACTTTATCTATGAAAAGATATACATTACTAAATGATAAGGATCTAGGGTTATTTTGGGCATATTAAGGCTATAATGACACAAAACCATAAATAAATGCTTAGCATAGATGCCTAAATTTGGTGTTATCAGCGTTGAGACTCAAGGAGAAGAATGAGCAATCACGACTAGGTGCGAGAAGAAGGAGCAGGCTCAGCCTGGTGCGAGGAGGAGAAGGACCAAGCACGGGGAGAAGGCGGTGGATGACCAGGGAGATGAATGAGCGGGAGTGGAGGGGTTTTGGAGGGAAAATTTAACGAAAATTCCTTCAATTTAGGATGAAAAGTTGCAGGCCCAGTGGACGGACGGGTTGCGTGACCGGTGTGATTGCTGAGAGAAGTGAGTGGGGTTAGTGGTATTGCTTTTCATTGAGTTGTGTGACTTGTTAGTTGGGCATAGGGTAGGTGGGCTTTGTGGTCCATAGATGTCACATTAGGGTGCATGCGAGGGGACAAGCGCTCGGGGCGCAGTGTTGGAGGCAGACCTGGTAGCGGTTTGGGAAGGGGGATGCACACGTCAAACTCACATTTTGAGAGTGCACGTGAACAAATTTTAACCCTTCTATATTTATTAAGTCAAGCGGATACACATTTGTTTCAGATGATATTTTGACTAAATTGTTCTATGTCACACCCATAGTAGAAAAATGAACTCAAGGGTAGACATGTCTTTGCGCCTTATTCTGAACCGAGATTACAATATTTGTTTTATTTGATTTATCCTAATGGTAATTGGTTGATTATAGTCTGATCTTCATAAAATCGTAGAAATTAATGCATAGTTTAGCCTGATGACGGTAGGTTCTCTATCTGTTAGAGCATGTCAGCAGGGGAGGGGTAGATTGCTAAATTATATTAGAGAAGTAAACAAAGAAATATAGTGATCCTTGCTCTACATCTGGTTGCATGTCCAGTAAATCACACCTTTTTAATAACTATTACATGTATTTTGTTTAGTCACTGAGATGATATAAAATGTCATGAAAGCATATAAATTATATTTATTACACTATACCTATTAGGCTTTGGTAGAATATTAAGCAGTGAAATGATATTCATATACTCATCTCTAGTCCAAATATGACCAAAGTGCACGCACACACGTAGGGCTGATCATTCAATTAATTCTTCGATTATGGTTAATACAATTCGGTTAAATGGTTAATTTGTAGTTTGAGATTTTAACCATTAACCTAATCGAATTAGTGTCGTTTAATTCCATTATGGTTAATCGGTTAATGAATAATTCAGTCGATTAATTTAGTTAATAAAATAATACTCTTTGAATAAAATATATGAAAATACTCATAAAATTTTGAACTATTGTTATATATTGTAGTAGTGTTGCATATAAATATAACACTATATAGTTTATCAAAACTTGATTACTATATAAATGTAGATATTTTTTGAAATAAACAACTATTTATGAACATATATGTGTAGGATTTTTTTTGAATAAATTGTGACTATTCGATTAATTCAGTTAACAAAACAGAAAATATTTTTAACCGACAAATTAATCATTTAACCAATTAACTAAAATAAATTAACCAAATTAATCGAATTAATCTAATTATCCAAATAAAATTAACCATTCGGTTAATCAGTTATTAATCGAATTCTACTCACCCTACACACATGTAGTGATTTTAACTGATTATAAATATCGATTCGATAATTATGTTTGTATAATTCTCCTCAAATCTATTTTTCTGTCAAACTATATCATATTTGAAGCTCATTTGAACATTCATTTAATTGAAGGAGTTACTAGACACAATACATTCTTTTACGGTATAACGCACTTATGATGCCATTCATGTTTTCGCACAGACGGCCGCCGCTAACATGCAGTTTGTGCGCCGTTAACCGTTTCTTCTTCTTCCTGGTTCCTCCTCCTCTTCCAAAACCCCCCGGCCCCACCTATTCCTTCCTCTCACTGCTTTACTCGTCCTCCCCCAAAACCATAGCCGTCCCTGTCGATCTCCACACCCCCGGCGACCCGCCGCCGGCGCTACTAGCCCCAAATCACCATTATTTTCCTCGTTCCACTTCGTATAGTTCTGCCGTCATCAATCCAACCAATACCAGCCCCCAATTTCATCTCAAACGCCACCGACTTCTTTCACCGTCTTCATCTTCATCCTCCCGTTTTTTTCGTGTGCCGCCACCCCGGACTGTTGGAGGTGAATCACCTTAGCCAGGAGCTTGCTGCACCCTTTGCTCCGCTACTTCTGGTGCTACATCGGCGCGGGTGGTCTGGGTAGATCCTCCAACGTACTTGCTCTGTCCAGGACGTAAAGACCCCCATTACGCGTTGCTGTTCTGATCACACGGCAACAAGTGGTGATATTTTTTTACTCTTCATTTTACACCTTGATCATGCGAATGCTTCACCTACTATGATCCATTTATCTCTCATCACTTCTTGGGTTTCTTCTTCACCTTCCCGTTCTTCTGCACTTCCTCTGTTTTAATTCCCTGTTTTACTGATGTTCACGCAGACAACTCCAGGCTGCCTGTTAACTGAATACGTAGTTTTTTTCCTCCCGAGACTTGTTGCTACTAGTAATTTCTTTGATTTAGTCGTATTTTCTCTAATCTTTTGTTCTATTCTATTAAGTTATATACATTGGTTTACTGTTCCATTGAGTACCCAGTTATATACATGTTCACTATAATACATACATGTTTCCAGTACCCAGTTGGACATATGATTACATAAATTTTCCGCTCAATATCTAATCCAATGTGAAAGTATCTGTAAATCAACCTAGTCATTTTATCTTTTCTAAATTATAGTAGTAAATCCCTTGAGAAATAAATTACTAAATTGATTATGTACCCCATGATGACCAAACTGGTATACATGATATGTAATATGAGAGATGGCAAAAGCTAACCCGTCCCGCCCTACGCGCAACCCGACCCGATTAAACCCGAAAAAAATATAAATCCGAATCCAACCCGACTCTACCCGATGTTTACCCGGAACTCAATATGACCCGAAATTGTCAGACTCTAACCTGACCCGACACCGGACCCGAACTTGAAAAAATCACAACCGTCTTGACCCGACTCGATATCAACCTGACCTAACATTGACCCGACTCGACGTCAACCCACCCAACACCAACCCACCCAACAACAACCCGACCCAATGTCAACCCGATCCAACACCAACCCGACCCAATATCAACCCGACTTGACGTCAAACTGACCCAACACCGATTGACCCAATGTCAACCCAACCCAAAATCAATCCAACCTAACACCGACCCGACCCAATGTCAACCTGACCGAGTACTAGCGAGAAGCCAAGAAGTCAAGTTTTAGTTTTACAATAAATTTTGGTATGGCTTTATCAGTATATTATTTAACAAGAAATAGTTTGGTTGATAATTTGATAGTAAGGAAAAATAAGGGGAAATATATGGGATAATGGATAGTAAAAGAAGAAAATAACAAGTAATTTTTTTTTAAATTCAACATATTAGTCATTACTCATTATCACAAGTCACAAAGTGACCTGAATGAGGTCCAACTCAAAACAACTTGATTATACAAATATACTACCCAAGCAACCCCAACTTGATAACTACCCAATTCAAAGTAACTCGATTCAAACTCGAGTTAGCCCCAAGAAATAGTGTAAATTGAAACGACTTGAAGTGATTTGACGTGAACCCAAACCAACTCAATAAATGAATCTGAACAAACTTGTACCAAAACTAACCCGACCCGACCCGAACACGAGTTGACCCAAAAATGCAAAATGAACTGAAGGGACCAAACAAATACTAACCCGACTCGACATGAAAGGATAAAATAATCTCAATTATCTTCGACCCATAATGACCCTGGCCAAACCTGAACTGACCCGCTTGATTGCCAACTCTCCAGCCTGAACAAAATGAGTCCCAACCCAAAACAACTAGACCCAACCCAAAACAACTAGATCCGAACCAAATACACAACCCAAAGGGACCTGATCTGATTATTACCCAACTCGAAAATGACTCGACCCGAAATCGAATTAGCCCAAGAAAATAGTGCAATTGACCCGACCGGATATCAAGACGACTTGAAATGATTTGACTTGAACCCAACCCAACCGGATAAAGTAACCTGAAAGAATCTATACTGACATTGACCCGACCCGAACCCGAGTTGACCCGAAAATACAAAATGACCCGAAGGGACCCAACCCGATACTAACCCGACCCAAACCCAACCTGACGCGAAAGAATAAAATAACCCAAATTATCTTCGACCCGTAATGACCCGACTTGAAATGACACGACCCAAACCTACCCGACCCGCCCGATTGCCAGCTCTATGTAATATCCCTCTCTCTCTCTCCCCTCCTTTCCTGGCAATACACATAAAAGAGTGGAGAAACGTAAATAGATATTCTAGAATGAGGAGAGGGGGTGCACCTAATACTGAAGAAAAAACATATAAAGATAAACATGAAAAATCTGTTAAAAAAAAGAAATAGTTTGTTAAGAACTAATTACATTCAATAATCATCAATAAGTCTATTATATCTTTCTCACATTGACATTAGTTGTAATGTTCTCCTTTAATCTTGCCTAAAACAAATTATCATTTATGGTTTCTCCCTCTCTAACTTAGGCGAGAGATAATTAGTATTTTGTTGTAATAAATCTATTTGTTTTATCTATCATAAAAAATGATATAAAGAGTGAGAACTGAGAAGGCATAATCAATATCTTAAAAATCCAGGAGAGTTGGTCCATGCATTATAGAAAAGAGAAATATGAGGAAAAGAAAGAAGAAAGTATGAGAAGGGAAAGTTAAGGCAAATGAAGTAATTTAAAAATAGCTGTTATGTAAAAGGAAATTGGAGATTTGATTTACCATATACATAAAAACTTGCAAATGCCTAAATTTAAGAAAATGATAAGAGGAAAGAAATGGCACCTCTTCTAACACTTATGATGATTTTGATTGTATATGGTCCGATGTAGCCATCTGGATGATGTTCCCATGTTAATGTATGAGGGAAGGGTGAGTCTAGTATGAGTTAGGAGAAGAGTGAATAACAAAGATTCTTATGGTTTACAGGCACATGATGCATGATTTTACTCGCCTCCTATTCGATGCTTATAAAATAGAGAGATTAGGAATGATGGAAGACCGTGGGGATTAAAATCTTTGAAATCTTACCATTGTCTTAGTATGATGGTCCACCAACGATTAAAATAATAAACCTAGAATCATAATGTACTTTGTATGAAATATCTCTTTCCAATGTGTTGATTGCCTCATGATGTTCCAAATATCTTATGTTCTCCTATTTGCTTATCTGAAAATTGAGTGAGGGCACTGCTAATGTTGGAAGTGAAAAGAGAAAAACTTGGAGTGGGCACTTAGGGATGGATGGGAAGGAGTTGAAGAGAGTTGAGGAGGGTGGGAGAATGGTCATGGAGGAGAGAAAGTGGAAATGTGAGCTTTGGAGTGAAGGTAGAGAATCATTGGGGAGGGGAAGAGATTAAAGACTGTGGAGAGAGATTAAGATAATTGGGAGATATTTCAGAAGTTGCATCAATTGTTTTCAGCGGGATGCATTTATTGGGAACAACAAAGGTAACTAATAGTTACAGTAGGAGAAAATGAGATTAATAGAGGAAAATGGAGGAAATATTCAGAAGGAGAGAGAGAGAGATCAGGAGAACCCATCATTTTGAAAATGATACAATCCTATTGGCTATAATTTTACTCTAGAATGGCATAAATGTGAATTATTAAAACAAATTCACTATTTTTATAATAGTATTTATCATAAAAAAACTCAATACCATATACTTGAGTGTAGTAGTTGAATATTTGAACAATTAAAATAATGTATAAAAAAGTGAAGATTTATAGATGCGCTAATAGAGAAGAGTGGGAGGTTGAGAGCATAGTGACAATTCGGAATTTGACAACTTTTCGACTGGCCGGAAAAAATCGAAATTCGGAAAAATAAAAAAAATTCGTGAATTTTTTTGATATAATTTGGTCAAAGTTTGGTCAACTATTCGGAAATAATCGAGAATAAGTCGGCTATTATATACGTATATATACATACATATACTTATATATACACACACACATATATATATATATATATACATATATGTATATATTCATATATACATAATCACATATATATACATATACATATACATATATAATATATGTATATATATACATACATATCATATACAAATGTAACTATTAAAGAATTAAAGAATAGTTGAATAATAACAATGGACTGTCAGGAGAGTGGGGGTTTGGATGTTTAGTGTATTTCAGGAGTTCACTATACATGGTTTGGTAAGAAAAAAGCAAACGACTTAAAAGAGAAAAATCGTGAAAAGTCAAGAAGAATTGTGAAAAATTATATTAAAAAAAGGAAAAATCTTGAAAAGTCGCAAAAAAATCGGCGTCCGACGTATTAATCGTGGTGAACATTTGGGAGCGTATAATATCGTGAAAAATCATCCTTTTTTTCATAAAATTCGGAGACTTTTGTTACGATGGGTGAGAGAGTGGGTGGGGAGGAGAGAGATCGGTAAAGTGAACTTTGGAGTGAAGGTAGAAAACCATTGGGGAGGGAAAGAGCTTGAAGATTGTGGAGAGAGACAATAAGATTTGGGATATATATGTGAAATTCTATCACTTGTTTTTGAGTGAATGCATTTTTTTGGGAACAACATAAGCAATTTGTGAAACATAGTTAGAGAAGAAAGAGAGCATGAATAATAGTGGGAAAATTGAAGAAAAATATGGGAGGAGAGAGAGTAAAGGAGAACCTGTCATTTTACAAAATTACAATCATATTGGCTACAAATTAGACCTCTAAACAGATCAAATATGGGGTGGATACTGCTATATCTGATATCTGAATCTGAAAAAAGTTCGATCCAATATCTGACGGATATCATATGATAGCATCCAAATTCACTCTTAACAGATAATATCCAATCTGAACCGAAAACCTTATATTTAATGTTAATAATTGTATTATATATGTGAAATATTGATATTACATAAATAAATATGATAAAGTGTCTATATATTAATGTTTCTATATATAGATCGATATCTAATAATATATGTATATATTTATCGAATTTTGATTTTTTTGGAGCGGACATCCGATCTGAAATTTTTGGATCAGAAATTCGATATCCAAAATCTGATTTGAATCCAGCTGATGTCAGTTTTTTTTTTGGACTCCAATCCAAATTGAATGTGTAGATTGCGGTTATCCATTTACATGCCTAGCTACAATTTTACTCTAAAATTGCATAGTTGTAATTATTGAACAACTCACTTTTCTTTTTATAGTAGTATCGATTATGAGAAAAACACAATATATATGAAGGTAGTAGTTGGATATTCGAACAACTAAATAAAATATAAACAAACAAGTTAAGCTATATAGATGCAGTAATAGACAAATTTGACCGAAGTTATTCAATATAATTTACTTATGACACATCACAGTTGTCAGCGCCTTTACTTACAAAATATCAGCCCTAATTGTCATCTTTTGATGGTGTTTTTTAGTCTAAGCTATTTGTTTATTAACTTCCAAGATTTTGCTTTCAGCTTTCTAACCGTCTCTCTCTTTTTGAATTTTCAGTATTGTTGTCAACTCTACATTAGTCAATCACATCGAAGGGTAAACCGTTGAGGTTTGACAGTGTGCAGCTTTTGCTATGTGGCTTGAAGGGAAGAAGGTGGTTTTGGTTCCTTACATGAGGGAGCACGTCCCAAAGTACCATCAATGGATGCAGGATCCAGCATTGCTCGCCGCCACCGGCTCCGAGCCTCTCACACTGGAAGAAGAGTACCAAATGCACCTTTCCTGGACAAATGACCCCAACAGTACTGCCTTTTTCTTCTATTGTATCTTTAACTTTCAGTAGTTGCTTCTTCTCTGTGGCTTGAATTGGACTCCACACTCAACAGAGCATACTTTCATAGTTCTGGACAAGGATTTGATCCAGGAAGGTTGCTTGGATGACGTCGAGCCCCATGTTGAAGGTCATTCTTGTGCACAATTTCTGTTTTGATGTTGGCACTTTAGCATTTCTTCGATAAATTCTCATCATATATTCTACGACGTGGTCATGAGTTGTACTGCTCTGATATAGATTTTTGTCTAGAAGGGATTAATTCTGTTAATGTTCCTATATCAAACCATCTCCTACAAATCATTATCTATTTGATAAATTTTGGTGGCTACTGGAAAAAAGAAGATTAATTCCACAAATGGGTTTGCAAGATGTTCAATTGGATGCCAGTTTGAACTCAGCCATACTCATTGATGCCTGGAAATCAGTGGAGATTCCACACTTTCAAACTATGGGTGCACAATCTAATAATCTCAGTAATATACATGTTGACAGCCGGTTGGGTTGACTAGTTTTCTGAGGCTGGCAGGCCCTGGAGTGGGGGTGTTGGGTCGGAATGGGGGCATTAGTTGTTCCCAGCTGAACTGAATAGCCATACAACAGCACTTCTTACTTGCTTGTAATGTTGGCTTTGAACTCAATTTCAAATTTGGGGATACCGTGACATTCAAGTCCACTAGTTTGGTGTGCTGGGATGGGTTCATTGATATCTAAAAGAAAGAAAAAAATACATGACATGTCAATTGAAACTACTTCATTCTATTAACTCTAGTAGCAGTGATAATGTGCTTGAGAATGGTTAGACTTATACGAATTTTCAACTTAAAAGCTTATGTAAAAGTAACCTTTATTTGCGAATCACTCCCTATTTGCTAGGTTGCACAAGTAAAATGTTTCAATATATACTTGTAAAATAAAAAGATAGACATTTAATATATTTGAAAAAATCGATAAATTTCGGCCAAAGTTCGGTCAACTATTAGGATATAATCGAGAATAAGTCGGCTATATAAGTATATGCACATATATATGTATGTATAATGTATATATACATATATATAGATAAATGTATGTACGTATGCATATACATATCTGATGCATGTAACTATTAAGGTTACAAGACATACAAATTTAGTGAGTGAAAAAGTAGGAAAAGAAGTAAAAAATAGTTGAGCAATAACAACGAACTGTCCGGAGGAGTGTGGGATAAGAGGTTTAGTGTATCAAGAATATTCTGTACATAGTTTGGTAAAAAAAGAGCAAGCGACTTACAAGAGAAAAATTG